>OX101783.1:18781903-19033868 GCA_944452715.1 Ophion slaviceki | reverse complement strand
CGGGCCCATCCTGACTGATGATGAGGTCGTCGACAGTGAATGATGATTGCGGATCTCCCGCCGAAAGTGCAGACCGGAGGAAAAATCACCCGGGAATACCGTCGAAACGACAAACCTATCGGAGGCTTTTTTCCCTACCTGCGTGTCATTTTTTTTTTTCAGTTCGTTTCGTTCAATTGACGGACAATCGAAAGGTACACTGACGTTTTTGGACCTTTTTATTCACAAATACCGAGGCAACTTTTCCAGGATCACTTCCGGATTTGTTGAGATTTTTTTCAACCGTGGGGTTGGGGGAAGCGTTTTATCGCTGGAATTTTCATTCGCGGGGACTCCGAAACCGAAAAATAAATTATTATGCAGTCAGGGTAAACTGGAGAGACTGTGTGTATACGCGGGGGTTGGATGTAGGAGGGTGCACGCAGGGTGTACATCGCGGATAGAGAGTCGAGATGAATAATAGTGGAACGAGTAGCGTTGGCAACGAGCTCCATCACTTTCCCGTCGACGTTGCGAGTGATGCAGCGGCAGCTACGTACCAAAGGGTAGTATAGATATAGGACAGTCCACGTTTATGGGTATATATATATTATAAATGTGAACCGTATTATGGATGTGTACGTCTATACGAGTATACACACGTACACATTTATGTGTACGTAGGTGCACGTGTGTGCGTGGGTGGGTGGTTCTATAGCACTGCTGCTCGTGACGCTCAACCCGCCACCCCTGGGGTATTAAATCACTGCCGACTCAGGCCGCTCGCGGAACTCGCGAATACGTTCATGCTGTGTACCGGAATAGGAGAGAGGGAGAGAGAGAAAGAGAGAGAGAGAGAGAGAGAGAGAGAGAGAGAGAGAGAAGAGGAAGCGCTGCTGCTTCGTCTATACAACCCCCTGGGTCATCGTCGACCATTCGCGGGAGATTTTCTATGCACTCGAGCGACGTAACGTTAGTAATAAAATTCAATGTTTCGCATATACGACAGAGGCATTACAATTCACGTAAAACGATCGTACGGTCCTCTACGAGATGGAAACTCAGTCGTGAGATGTCAAAATTTTCATGAATTTTACAAATTGCCTGACAAGGAACATCCCTCAGGTGACATCCTTCGAGTTTGATGAAATTTGGATATGATATAAAGCACAGTAAAGTAACCGATACGTATTTTTTTTATCGGCGGAAGGACGGTTTTAAGGGGTGAAACCACCCCTTTGTATAGGGGTGGTTCACCCCTTTTTTGCAATGTCACTATAGTGGATTTTTCATTGCTTTGGATTAGAAGAGTTTTCGTTTTTGTTTCATTAAAATCGGTGGACTCCTTGTGTGTGAAACTGCTATGTTACCCCTAGAGATGCTGTTTTTCGAGGGGTGGTTTCACCCTTTAAAACCGTTTTTCCGCCGAAAAAAAATACGTATAGCTTACTTTTCGGTGCCTTATAGCATATCCAAATTTCAACACAATCAAAGGGTGTCACCTGAGGGATGTTCTTCTGAGTTATTAATTTCTCGAAATATTGCATTGGTTCGAATATTTAGGGCAAAAGGAAAGATGCTTTTGGGGACAGAACATGTTGACTGGTAATGTCAAATGGCAACGATAATGGAACTTTATTCGTTCGTGCTTGTTTATGTGCAGGAAGAACGCGTTTGATCGATTTTCGAAATATGATAGAGTTATCCGCAATTTTTGAGGTGTGAGGAGAGGCTTGAAAAGCAATTGCTTCCGGATGCAAAAAGCTACGAAGTTAGAAAAACCGCAATTAACGGGATGCAATTTGGAAAAAAAATCCTCGCTTGGTCGAAAAGCGAAGGGTTCGATTCAAAGACTGACAAGGAACATTAGTTAAGTGTCCACCTTCGATTTTGTTGAAACTCATTACGTGATAAGATTTCTTCACCATTTTTGCGACTCAGGATATGTTTTATTACAACTTTTGGCTGTTACATGGTATTTTTTTATTAATGGGGTTAACCCCACTTGCGATTTTGAAAAAATCGATTTTTTTTATTGCATTTTTTTGAAGTGCAATTTTAAGTGCAGTTTTTTTTATGCCCGGAATAGATGACTCTATGTAAGTTTACAAAAAAAAAATATTTTCTTCGTGTAAACTGAAATTGAAACTTTAAACGCGTTTTTCTCAAAATGGCATTTCTGAAGTCGGTGACCAAGATTACTCGAACACTAATGAACCGATCTTCTTGAAATTTTGCAGGCTTATTTAATACATAAAAATGTAGTCTTTAATCGTTCGATTTTTTTCGTTAAAATCGAACCATTAACTTTGACTGTCCGCCATTTTGTGAAAAATGAATATTTTTTTAAAATCCTTCGGTTAAAGACTAGTTTATACTTATATTTGACTAAATCTATCCGCATTTTTTTTTCAGATGATCCACTTCGCCGCAATGCTGGTCACCGCAAACCGTGTATATAAAAACATTATTTCATTGACGGCCATTTGCCACTAAACAATGTAATATTTTTCAATAAAAAAATTACTGAAAGTTCTTCAAGATGTGTTCTTTAAGATGGTATATTGATCGGTTAAAAAAGTTTTGTAGTTTTCTTTTAAAAAATTCATGAAAAAGGCCTTTTTTGCGCTACAAGTGGGGGTAACGCCTTAATCTTTAAAAATGGGGGAGGTCTTCTGAAAAGATTGCGGCGGATGTTGTCAGACGGCGTGACACGTGGCGTCGGGGTGATTAATCGGAAAGAAACCAGCGAAAAAATATCTTCCATTGACACTCATACGCAGAATATGAACCAAGAAAAAATGAGAAATGTTGAAAATCGATGAAATGGTACGCTTTGAAACAAAAAGATTGAATTTTCTGAAAAAAATGGCTACATTTTGCAATAAAAGATACTTTCTCTTATTTTCAAGAACATCCAGAGTCATGTTTCAGACAATAAGGTTAGAAAGATTGATACCAAGTTTCATCAGAATCGGTCGATTAGTTTTTTAGGTATACGTCGTGCCTTTTTTCTAAAATGCAGTTGAGAAGCCCGTGTCCTACATGCGTCATTATTTAAGATTAATCAAAATAAAAATACCATGTAACAGCCAAAAGTAGTCATAAGACACACCCGAGGTCTCAAAAATGGTAAAGAAATCGTTCCTTAAAAAAAAATCATGAAAATCAGCAAATTTTTTCCTCGCCTGAAGGTGATGTTTCTTATGAGATTGAAGTGCCTGGGGCGCAACAGTGTCGAATAAATACCCCTCGGCCTCTTTCGACTTTCATCCCCCTTGTCCGACGGGGTTTTAACGTCGGCATCGAAACACAGCAATTTGTTGGCGCCTCGGGCGCGCCCTGGGCAATGAGTTCGAACGCATATAAATACACGCCACCCTTGTCATCCGAAAAACCGGTAACGCCATCGTCCCGTCCTCCTCACACGGTTCCCCGCCAAATTGAACGAAATTCAATCGAATTAATTATCGCGCGTTGTTAATTACCGAATTCGGCCAATAAAACGCGAGCTGCGTCTGCGAGCAATGTTTCGAGGGGGAGAAAGAGGAAGAGAGAGAGAGAGAGAGCCGGGAACGGCGTCGAGACTGGAGAGGACCCGGGCGTGAGAATCAATGAGAGCGCGGCGTGGAAGGACGGAAGTGTACAATTACGTGTTTCAGGGGCTAGGGGAGGGATGAAATAGCATTTGAACGATTGTGGCTGTGCAAAATGTTCGAAACATTGAATTTCAATTGCATTTCCTTCGACACACACGCGGCAGTGGAATAAATATATATATATATATATATCTATGTGTGTGTGTGTGTGTGTGTGTGTGTGTGTGTGTGTGTGTGTGTGTGTGTGTGTGTGTGTGTGTGTGTGTGTGTGTGTGTGTGTGTATTTTTTTTTTCGTTGCCGAATGGAAATGTGGTGTGGAAGAAACGAGACAGGTTCGTGATTTCTGTTTACCTGTAGAAGAAGTCGTAGTTGGGTGGCCACTTGGATAGAAAACAATAGTGCTCAAAAGATCCTTTTTCTTTTCTCTTTGGGACTCACCTGAAACATAAACGTCGTACGATTCGGTTAGAATGCTCACAAAATATTGAATATAAAAAAAAACATTGAAAGAAAGGTTAGGATAGTAATTTGTCAATTTAGTAATAAAAATCAGCAATGCTCATACTTATTTACTAATTTTTTCAAATATCGAACGAAAAGTATTCATAGAAATGTGTTGTAAAGTACAACGCTGTGGGTTTGCGTCGAAAACCAAATTTTTGTCATTTCACATTGAAATATCAAAAAGAAGGAACTATCAAAATCTCATTCTCTATCAAATCCTTACTAGATCATGGATGCCGGTTTTTTCGATAATATCGTAAAACCGGAATATCGGGCCAAAAGTCCGATATTGAAAAACGGATATTAGACTATAATAATACTGATATTCGATATAAAAGTTAAAAGGAGTAAAATTTCATTATAATTGTTATTATTTCCATTTAAGTTACCATTACTTGTTTTTTTTTACGTTTAACAGCTTTAAAATCTTGTTACCTACTTTACTTGAAGGCAACTTTAGACGCCCTCTGTTTTGTGCGGTCATTATTTCAACGATGTCGATCCTGTTAATGAAAGTGACCATGCCCGCATGGTACAAGCTATGCCGTTTGTTTGCATTCTGCCAGCTACTACTACGCTGACTGGCATAAACGCCCTAATTTTGCTTGTATAATACTTATTTGTCTTGCATAAAAGTAGCTAATGTTTGTTTATTTATTTTATGTTGTATTGAATTAATTCAAGAACATAGCAGTATACTTATAAATGTACAATAAATTATGAATTCAATAAGAGACCGTGATTTTCAACCCTACGTTGACACACTGGGTCAGTTTGACCCGGACGAATTTGAAATAAAATGCTCACCTACGCAAAACTTTTAATAATTGTTTCCAGCCAATTAATTTGAAATTTTCCGAATTTCAATTATGCAGAAATATTTTTTAAATGTTTGAAGTGTTTCCTGATTTTTTTCAGTAAAAACCGACCGAAGGATTGTTGATGGCAGGTGGATAAAGTACTATCCGGGTCAAATTGACCCAGAAGGAAAGGTTGCGAGGTCGGTCTCTCCGATTTCGATTAAATTTGGCATGCCGGTAGAATGGGTAAAAATAGGCGACACGTATTTTTTCACATCTGCAGAACCCGATTTTTAATGGCTGAAACGCTCCCTCGAAAATTGGAGTGTTTTTTTTTGTTTTTCGTCGATATCGTTTTAAGGAGGTTGGAGCGATTCACTTGAGTCAAATGACGGTTTATTCATATTTTTTTTCAATGAACCTCAAAGAAAATGCACACGAGGTACAGATTTATTCTGTATATGCTATTTTTTCAAATATATAATTAAAGGGCAAAACTATGCATTTTAATATTTTTATTACGTAAATTAGAAAAACTGAATTAGACTAAATTAGAATTTGTGTTACTACCAACGTGAAAAAGTATGATATTAACGATGATAATTATTTTAAAAAACTACGATAACCTATTTTTTTTACAATTCACAATGAAATTTTGAGTAATTTATAATTATGCCTATTCATATTTACGTCACGAGATTATTGGCCCATGGTTTACGAGATGAGGATTCTTTTTTTCTAAATCTTTACAAACCCGTGCGGAAATTGAGTTGGGGCTGTGATCGGGCCCCAATAATATTCCCCTAACTTTATTCGGGCCCTAATCTGGAAGCCACATGAGGGCCGTTAGCGGCTGGTCACACTTTGTCAACAAGGGCCATTACAGGCGCAACGACCGGGGCCTTATAAGTTGCCTCAATGGCGCCTCATCAAAACCATTTTAGCGCCCTGAAAATGCCTCAACGGCGCGTCATCATAACCATGTCAGCCCCATAAAATATCCGTATCAGTGGATATACGTGTATGTTAAATGCGTCAAAGTATATCTGTATTTGTTTTTATGTAATTGTTCATGTGCATAGGTGTGGGCGTGAATACATGTGTATGTATGTGTGCGCGCGTAGAAATGTGATTGCGTATTTGCAGGTGAGCCTTTATGACAAACTGCCATGACAAAATTAATACAAAAAATAATCCATTCTAAGGAATGGATGTGTAGTAGAAATAAAAAATATATATGGGTCTACTGTATCACCAGAATCTATTTCCATTGAGGGAAAGATCTGGAAAACAAAGACCAATTTATTTACTTATCCTACACAGTCAGATAAAGTTTATGAATGGGAAATATCAGCGAAGTCTTCAGAAGAAATAATGTTCCCTATGATGAGTATTGAGCGAAAATTAGTTGCTATAAAAATGTCGAGAAAACCGGTTGGGACTGTTCACACTTATGCGCTAGCATTACTCCATGTATGAGTGAAACCATGAGTAATTGTTTGTATCTATGTAAAAGGTTTCTTTAATTTGATAAATAAATACTGCCTGATGTTTTCCTGCATATTTGTGTTCATCGTTGATTTTTTATTAGCTAATGCCCTTACGCTTTTTCTCAATTTGCGTTCGATAATATTATTCGATCGATGTATATAATCGATTTGAATAATTGAAATACCATCAACCATGTAGCCTAAGCTATTTATACTGGTTTATCGCTATAATAGTCAGATCTGGGCCTATTGTGGAGATCCCTACTTGTTTATCCCGATACTGGCCAAGTCTGGGCCTATTGTGGAAATCCCTACAGGTTTATCCTTATAATGGCCAAGTCGGGTCCTTTTGTGGAAATCCCTACTAGGGAAAGCACTAGGAAAGCCCTGAAAGGCCCTTATTTTTATTAGGGGTGCTCTATCAGTTTTGCGCACGGGTTGGCATGCCTGTAGAATGGGTAAAAATAGGCGACACGTATTTTTTTACATCTGCGGAAAATTGGAGTGTTTTTTTTTGTTTTTCGTCGACATCGTTTTAACGGTCCGAGACATGAAAAAATTTCAAATTTCAACAATGTTAATTTTTTCGTGTTTTTGGAGATGAGAACGATAACGTTATCGACGAAAAACGAAAAACACCCCTATTTTCGAGGGTGCGTTTCACCCCTTAAAAATCGGGTTCCGCAGATATAAAAAAGCACCTATTTTTTACCCATTTTTACCTATTTTTACCCACTCTACAAGCATTTCAAATTTCATCAAAATCGGAGAGATCGACCTCGCAAACCTTTCCTTGCCAGTGTGTCGGAATCGTGGCCAAATATAAGTGTTTCAATGAAAAGTTAATAAGTACTGCGATTTCACTTAGCTATACACTATTATTTCTACAACTTTCATCTTTAATTTCAACCTCCTAACGTTTCAATCAAGGCTTCACAGAAATGTCGGAAAATATCGAAATCCCGGTATTCCGGTATCACAAATTGATAATATCGAAATAATACCGGTATAAGAAAAAAAAACTTCGATAGTCAAAGCTCTAACCCTTACGAACCTATAAAACTCCACAAAAAATCACATACATCTGCAATCAACGTCCCGTTCAAATCAAACTCGAGAGTACGCCTGCCAATAATTCTCAATCAAGAATCAATTCGTTACGACGATTCAGTATTTATTCACTTTTCGAAGTTTTCAATTGAAAAAAAAAACAACGACCAATAAAAATAATGTTTATTCGAAGTTGAACGCGAAAGTGAGAAAAACTTTGCGTTGCAAAGGCAAGAGGTAAGAACCTTGCAGCGACTTTCCGTGGGTGCGTTAATTATTGGAATTGCGAAATCTCCATCGTCGGTGGATCTTTTTCTCACTGTGGGCTCGTTCAAAACTTGTAATTACAGCTAGCTATATAATTGCTCTTTTAATTACGCTGCCGTTTCAATTCGTGGCAAGCAAGGAATCGCGCCATTTCTTGGCCATCCATCCTTCTTCCATCCAAGCCTGTCCCTTTCTGCCTTGCTGTCTATACCTCGAGGATGGCTGAGAAAACACGGAAGGGAAGCTTGCAATCTTCTCGATTAAGGAAAAGCAACAGCAGATAGTAACGCGACTCTGGGTAGAGAGGGATGTTTCACGAAATACATATCTATATACCCATATATATATATATATATATATATATATATATATATGGGTGTGTGTGTGTGTGTGTGTGTGTGTATGCGTGTGTGTATAATATACAGGGTTATACAGGGTGTCCATCTTATCTCTGCCACCAGAAATAACTCGGTAATTATCGACGTCACAAAAAAATGTTCCAGACAAAAGTTGTACGGTGTGAAGGGGACCATCAATGCGACCATTTTTCTTTCGGTGGAGGTGCTGACGCACGGTAACGGTCACCTCCACTTTTTTAAATTGAATGGTGCATTTTTTTTCAACCGTCTTGTGAAGCACCTCAAGTCGCGAAAACCACATTAGGGGGTCCGAGTCGTTCAAGGTCATTCAAGGTCAGTATCGATTATACAAATCTAAACATTTCGGATCACTACCTAATATTTGGTAGTGGTCCGAGATATTTAGATTTGTATTTCATTTTAATAGGTGACCTTGAATGACCTTGAACGACTTTGACCCCCTAATGTGTTTTATGCGGCTTGAGATGCTGCACGAGATGATTGAAAAAAAGTGTACCATTCCGTTTAAAAAAGTGGAGGTGACCTTCACTGTGCGTCAGCACCTCCACCTAAATAAAAAAAATTGGTCGCATTTGATGGCCCCTTTCATACCGTAGAACTTTTGTCTGGAACGTTTTTTGTGACGTCGATAATTACCGAGTTATTTCGGGTGGCAGAGATAAGAGGGACACCCTGTATAGAAAGCGATACGAGAAGGTAAAGCGGATGGTATCGCCATCTATTCGAAGACGGTGAAAACTGGAAACGCCGGGTACGACACAAGGACGACGACGACGAAGATTTGCTGATAGTGGTAAAGAGGAGAGAGAGAGAGATGAGTTTTGCTCGTGCGCCCAGTAGAAATGGATGTAGGGTGTCAGACTTCCAAAAACACATAAGTGCGCACATAAAGCTTTCATCCGAGCATTTCGCGTAATGGTCCACCACTCGCAGTTGCGAATAACGAAAACGAGAACTTTTGCACATGCACTAGACTCGATGACAGTAATTCTAAGGAGAAAGTAGGTTTTGGAATTGAGGGGAAAAAAATATTAAGACGGAGAGTCCCAAAATAAATATAGGATTCGTGTTATCGAAGGTAATTCAAGTACATTTTGAGAAATTGTGTGGTTGCTTTTTTATTTGATTGAAATTATTTGAAATATTAAATATTGGTTTTTTTTGTACAAAACGAAATTATTAAGGAATTATCACAGGGTAAAATTTTCGAAAATCGATATTCTTTTTCGCTTTATCCGATAGTATCGACGGTTATGAACATGGACCTGCCATCGCCGATTGATCGTAAGTAGACAATTAATATGGAAATTCCACACTCGAAACTTTAAACGCGATTTGCTTGACATGTGGTTTTTCAAAACGGTGTGCACTCTCAAAGGAAGAGTTTTCAAGCTATCCGTCTCAAATGTGGACACAACATTCTTCACGCTATTCTTTATCCTGCTATCGAAGCTGTTTTTTAAATCTTAATATTTTTTTTACGAAAAACGTCGAAAAAGAGGCTAAATTCGATACTTTTTTTTTCAAAACGCCGCCATTTTGTTAATTTTGATTTCTTTAAACCTCCATAGCAAGATAGCGGCTTTCATACTGATTAATGATATTTTTACAAATTTTGTTTCAGATAATATTTACGGCCGTGTACACCGTGAGGACTTCTTTTTTTTCGAAGACATTTTCAACCGTTTATAGAAATGTAAAAAAAATAAACGTTTAAACATTTATTTTCTGTTCTTCATAAGTGCTTCGATTTGACATTTAAAAAATTAGACTGATTGGCGTATTTTAACCAACGAACAAAAAAAATAGCGAAACTCGGCTATTTTTCAACCCGTTACACTGTGATGATTCCTTAAGGCCTTAGGCCACAGTAACGGGTATAAAATCATGTGCGAATTCAACAATTTTTTTTCGTGTGAGAAAGTGATTCACTCATAAAATTAATTACACATTTATTTAGCATGAATATCGAGCTGTTTGAATATATATCTATATTTTTTTTTCGATGTACAGAATGGCCGACTAACTCGAAACTTCTCGAAACAGCTTTTTCCAATTGGCGTGACAAATAACTCCAACAATTTTCACTCGATTTACTTTGAATTTGCAAGTTATGTTCCTAATTGCATTTCGCAGAGAAGTACGTACGGAATTTTCTGATTAATCGAAAACTATTCATTTTATGAGCAGTTTATGAGCAGTTATAGCGAAATTTTTCACTGAAAATTCATTTCTTAAGTTCAATTACCTACAGCTTTTGAATAAAACAATATTTTTTAAATTCCATACGTACTTCTCTAGGTATTCTAATGTAAATTGACGAGAATTTTTGTTTTTTGTTCTAGGTAAAAAATTGTGGATGCTAAATGTCACGCCGCGGAGCGCCTAAAAAAGATAACAAAAGAAAATATTAGCAGGCGACCATTTTGTACATGGAAAAAAAATATATATTTTCTCATAGCTTGATATTCATACTAAATAGATGTGTAATTAATTTTATGAGTGAATCACTTTTTCATACAAAAAAAATGTTAAATTCGCACATGATTTTATGCCCGTTGCTGTGGCCTAATGCCTTAACGGGCTATATCTACCTCGGTGGGTAAAAAACTGCATTTGCCAAAAATATGTTATTTGATAGCTATATTTCCTAAACATTTCATTGAAATATTCCTAAAATTGAATGAGCTACAGCTTCTAACAGTCGGCCGGGCCAGCGGTAGCAGCACCATACTTCAAACTATAAACGCGTTTTCCTCGAAATACTGTTTTCAAAGTCGGTGAACATGATATCTCGAAAACCACTTAAGGGCTTACGTGGGATTGAAAATTAAAAAAAAAAAATTTTAATTTTATTATCTAATAGTACAATATGTCTAGAATATTCTCCCAAAGTTTTAAGTCAATCGGAGTAAAAGTCTAGGGGTGAGAGAGAAAGAGAGAGCCTTTGGGAGTTCCCCCCGGTGGGAAAGACCGGCCGGGAGCGACGCAGGTATATCGCATTTTTCTCAAAACACTATTTTTTATGTCGGTGGATACGATTTTTCAAAAACTAATGCACCGATCTTATTGCAATTTTGCACACTTCTTCAAAATAGCATTGACTAGTGATTGAACGAAGGTTTTTTTTCGATTACAACTAATTTTACGTAGTGTAAATTGTACCAAAAATTGAACTATTTAGCATACAACTCGGAGAAAAATTGAAAATTCAATTTTTTTTACATCCTTCGTTAAATCACGTTCAATCACTCCTAACAGAAAAATTGATTTTTTTTTTAATTTCAGATAAAGCTATCATGAGTTATCCTGACCACCACTAGGACACCTTTTTTAGGGGTCTTCGGAAACCTGGTCCCACAGGCTGAAATGCCGAAATTTTTGGATTAATTTTTTTTTAATATTGTCGAAATGTTGCTCTTTTATGTGCTTAACATTTTTTATGAAATAATTTATATATTATATTTTTTTCAAATAGAAAAAAATGCTTTTTTGGCTTCGAAACCCACGAAACTCCATAATGGATTGTTTTCAAATTTACAGGAAATACGATGAAAAACATTTAAAGGTCGTTGACGATCTCACTTTGTCAAAATCGATCTTCTTTTTTAATAGTTACGTAAAAATCACGACTTTTTTCATAGATTTTGTATGCACGAGTTTCAATTCATCGCCACGTTGATAAAAAAAAATTATTTAAAAATACGACGATCGTCAACGACTCGTATTTATTGTTAACTTGAATAACCCATTTAATTGTTAGGTTTCTAGTGATATTTTCCGGCGATTCTTTTAAAAGTCTCTCAGTATATGAAGCTTTGTGTCAAAAAAAAGCATACGGTTCTTTTTCACCGTTTCCCAGAAAAAAATCTAAATTCGGCCACTTTTTCAGGCTTCGAGGTAGATGTAACTCCTCAATTCGATTCGAGATGCAATGGTGCAATTACATTTCTGGCTTTTCAGCAGGCGTTTTGATTGATGCTTCGGCACGGAATTATCAATGGCAACTTTTTTCATATTAGATTCCGAAACAAAACAGTACGAGATGTGACTTTAAAAAATAAAAAGGCATGATGATATGATCGGACGAGTGCGAATTCCGATTATAATTCTTTGTGATTTATTGCAATAGTGAGCCTTGGGATAATACCACAACTCCGCTTTCGCCACCGGGCTCCCCTGACCTGAAAATGATCTCGAAACTGTTTACGCACTGAATACGAGCCTGAAAATATGATTAAAGAACGAAAAAATTCGAAATATCCGCGACACCGCATCAAAAATCCCTCGAGGCGAGGAGTATATAGATCTCACAAACAGTCGATGCTGAAGCATTTTGAAACCGAAGTTTCGCTTGGTTAGGAAGGCGCGAGGAATTTCTCCCTGGCAATTAGCAAGTCGACGAGAGCGTTTGAAACTCGGTCGAACGCATTTACTTAGCGTGATCGAGTTAGCGTATATACTCGAAGAAACCTCAGACGAGAGAGTGGAAAAGCCAAGACCCAAAGGTGGCAAAGACGTCTCGAGACAGAGAGGGAGAGAGAGGGAGAGAGAGAGAGAGAGAGAGAGAGAGAGAGAGAGAGAGAGAGAGAGAGAGAGAGAGAGAGAGAGAGAGAGAAAGAGAGAGAGAGAAATTGGGTATAAATGTCGTTAGCTATTAAAGCAGGACATACATTTACAACGATCAAAAAATCGATTTCTTTTTTTTCTTCTTTAAACGATAGAACTATATATGTAGAATATTTTTCCAAAGTTTCAAAGCGAAATTTGAAAAACATCACACGTTACAAAACAAAACTGCATTATCGAAATTGGCGTGCAGGATTACTCAAAAACTATTAAGCCGATTGAGTTGAAACTTGATAGAAATGTTGATAATATTGGTACCTTCTACTTGACGAGAAATGTTTTTGAAAAATTGGAAAAAAATCGACTTTTTCATCCCTATTTTACCGAAATGTTGCGTGAAATGTTGATTTTTTTTGTAGATGCGTGCCATTTTCTTAAATTTGCATTTTCTTCATTTGAATTACCGTCACATAGAAACTATACATGGTTTAACTGAAAAAATGTTTGAACTTTTTTGCAAATCAAAGTCTACGGGAAGCTAGACTGTACGCCGATTCGCAACTTCCGCGGTGAAGTGTAAAACTCTGTCACAGCTCCGTCATTTTGATGATGAAATAATTTTAAAAAAAATGTTTCTTACGCTTTTAAATATACAATTGAAGTATACCTAAAGTTTGATAATTGTAGAATAATTATTTCTTAGTTTAAAAAATCCCTCATTATTGCTTATTTTTTTCCTGTCTAATTGTGTATCCCGCCTTGAAGATTCAAAAGATTTTTACAAAACAACAATAGCGAAAAAATAAATCACTAAACGTTTCAGCCTTCATATCTAATGTATTCGGATGATCCTAATTGACGAGGCGCAATCTTTCCCACGTATGTCATGAATGCACAATAGGGTGTCAAAAAATTGAGCTTTATTTTTTTCTTTTTTCTCACCATTAAATTAAAAAAAATTGTCGCAAAAACTGCGAGTGGTCCAAAAATATTTAGAGCTCAAGCCTCCCAAATGTTCAAATTTTTGTTAAAAAATCAATTTTGTTTGTTCGTCCCCTTTTCACCCATGAATTTCACGCTTTATCATTTTTAAATTAACCTCGCGAAAGCTCTAGCCGGCCAATAAATATTTAGTGGTCGCTCAAGAGCTTCGAAATGTCCAATTTTCGACATTTTTTTTCACTTTTCTCACTCATAAATTTGACGCTTTGTAAAATTTTCAAAGCAATTGATTTTCAAAGCAATTGATCTTTTTTTCTTTAGAAACAAATTTTTCAAATTTGCCACGCACTTCTAACCCGACAATTATAATTTTTGTTCCCATAAAATAATTCTTCGAAGTTCTCGTCCGTAAAAAAAATTACAGGTCGTTTTGTTCGTAAAACTGACATGGCAGCTGTCTACCGCGCATCGTAATGCGTCCCACAGTTGGTCTCGTTAGTCAAACTGTGGAGCAATCGTAGCTGTACTCTGTGACGAGCAACGCCATAATACAATAATACGTAATGACACATATCGTCTAATTGGTGTTTGTCACAAATCATTATAATAAATTATTCAGAAAATGCAACACTTGGCTGTTTATTTGGTTTTTATGCTACAAGGAATTACAATGCATGCGAGATTTATTTTTTGACGGAAATTGTAAATTTCGATAACCTTCAGCGACCACTAAATATTCGTTGGCCGGCTAGAGCTTTCGCGAGGTTAATTTAAAAATTATAAAGCGTAAAATTCAAGGCTGAGAAATGAACGAATGAAAAAATCGATTTTTTAATGAAAATATGAATTTTCGGGAAGCTTGAGCGAGCCCTAAATATTTTTTGACGCGCTCGAAACTGCGGCGACAATTTTCTTTCTTCTTTAAGGGGTTACCCCCACTTGCGATTTTGAAAAAATCGATTTTCTTTTATTACATTTTTTTGAAGTATAAGTATCCGGGCCCACACTTCTGTATGGGCCCGGAATAGATGACTCTATGTAAGTTTACAAAAAAAAATATTTCCTTCGTGTAAACTGAAATTGAAACTTTAAACGCGTTTTTCCCAAAATGCCATTTCTGAAGTCGGTGACCAAGATTACTCGAACACTAATGAACCGATCTTCTTGAAATTTTTCAGGCTTATTTAATACATAAAAATGTAGTCTTTAATCGTTCGATTTTTTTTTCGAAAAAAATGGCCGTTTTATAGCCAAAAAACGGCCGTTTTTTTCGTTAAAATCGAACCATTAACTTTGACTGTCCGCCATTTTGTGAAAAATGAATATTTTTTAAAATCCTTCGATTAAAGACTAGTTTATACTTATATCTGACTAAATCCATCCGCATTTTTTTTTCAGATGATCCACTTCGCCGCAATGTTGGTCACCGCAAACCGTGTATATAAAAACATTATTTCATTGCCGGCTATTTGCCACTAAACAATGTAATATTTTTCAATAAAAAAATTACTGAAAGTTCTTCAAGATGTGTTCTTTAAGATGGTATATTGATCGATTAAAAAAGTTTTGTAGTTTTCTTTTAAAAAATTCATGAAAAAGGCCTTTTTTGCGCTACAAGTGGGGGTAACGCCTTAAAGCAGATAATTGGATGGTGAGAAAATGGAGAAAAAAATAGAGCTCAAATTTGTGCCACCCTAGTGCACAACCATCGAATTGGAGACGATTAACTGAAAACTCCAAGAAGTCAAATAAACGGCACGGTCACGGGCATACAAATAAAAGCACACATATGCCCACACGAGCACAAAAGTCGTTTTATGATCACGTTCTCGCACTATCGTTGACGAGAAAGAATTTACACAAATGATCGTGGGGAATGACGCACATACCTGATTTTTCTCCACGTGGCAAAGAAAATAAATTCTTTTCGCATACACGTGATATATTATTCACGGGGAGTTGTTAGAAATTCCGAAAGTCGCGTTACCTCGTACGTTTTAGGTGAGCGGGCCAAGAGTTCGAGGTTTGGGGGTGGTAGGGGGATGAAAAGCAAGGAAAGGGTTGCCGAAGCTAAAACGAGAGTCCTTTCTCTCTTCATCCCTCCTTCCCGACCCGACTCTTTCTCTGTCTTGTGCTAAATCTCCCCCGAGGGTCGCGAGTTATCCACTCGCGCACACTTCCGGTCGTTATTTATGAGGCGTTGGAAGTTTGCTTCCGCGTGTGTCTCTCGCGCACTGCCGCCCGAGCGACCAAAACTCGGCGCAAACTAGACTGCCTTTATTCCCAACTTACGGAAGTTGAATGCACGAGAGAGGCAAATGACAGAGGGAGAGAGAGAGAGAGAGAGAGAGAGAGAGAGAGAGGGGCATAAAGCGCCAAAACGGGGAACAGAAGAAAGGACGAAAGAAATGAAAAAGGGGGGGGGGGGGAGAATTGGAAAGCCAGAGAGAGGCTTGTATCCAAGAACGAACGATGTGCTAATGTGGACCATTCAATAGACAATCTGATGGAGAACAATTCTCAATGGGCATCCTACCACTTCATTTACATCGATTATGACCACCAATGAATGCGCGGAAATTTCTCGAATTGGCGAACTTGACATGTGACCAAACGCAATACAAGGTTTAAGGGGTCTTCTCACTTTAGACGCTAAAAAAGGCTATTTTCATGAATTTTTTGATAGGTTTATATTATAGATATTGATATAAAAGTTGTTACATTTAATAAATACACTTTCGAAATACATTTTTTAAAAATGTTATGCTTTTATGTAACTCAAACAAACTTTAAACGCGTTGTTCTCGAAACAACGTTTTTCGACGGCTTGTTGATAAAATCTTGGAAACTACTGAACCGGTGCTTATAAAATGTTAACCGCATATTCTTTACAACTATAGCTATAACGCATATCAAGGATTTTTTAAAATTTTGACAAATTTTGACGGTGAAAAAAGCACGTTTTTTGTTTTTTTTTTCGCAAAATGTCCCCCGATTTGTTATTTTTGCATATATGAAAAATCGTATGATATGCCCTATAGCCGTTAACATACTGAATCTAAAACCGTTTGATTTTTTTTGTTTCGGATGATCCATAGCCGAGATTTCATCAACAGCGCAGACCTACAATTTTTTAGGACATTTTTTTAACTACCATTTTCGTCTATAAATAGTGACGTAAATTAATTAATTTTTTTTTTATGTTTTTCAAAAGTGTATTTATTAAGTGTGACAACTTTCATATCATATCTATAATATAAAACTTTTTTAAAAAATCATGAAAATAGCCTTTTTAGCGTCTAAAGTGAGAATACCCCTTAAGGGATCATCACAGTGACCCCTTAATGAATCATCACAGGCCCCAAAAATAGCAGATTTTCACGATTTTTTTTTCTTTCGATTATTAAAATATGCTGATCAGTCTGATTTTTTTATGTCAAATCAGAGCACTCGTGAAGAACAAAAAATACATTTTTAAACGTTTATTTTTATATTATTTACATTTTTTAACGGTTAAAAAAGTTTTCTTAAATTGAAAAAATCAACGTACAAACTAAAGCTTATGGAATTGATGGATGTATTGAGGTGGTCTTACCGAAGTGGCGATAGAAAATTGATACATTATTACTTGCTTCCTCGAAGCCTGTAGGCAATATTTGGAATCGATCCGCCAACTCCTTTACGAATTACAACACTTTCAACTTGCGGTCGTCTTGCATGCATCCTTATAGAAATCATTGTTTTACTCTCAGATACAATGAGAAAATGCAAAATAACATAATTAACCCCCAAGAGTTCGGCCCCAATATTTGAGGGATCATCACCATGTAACGGGTCGAAAAATAGCTGATTGTCGCGATTTTTTTTTCGATGGTTAAAAAACACTAATCAGTCTGATTTTTTATGTCAAATTAAAGCACTCATGAAGAGCAGGACATAATTTTGTAAACGTCTATTTTAATTTTCATCAGTAAATCAATATAATAATCAATATAACTTTAATCAACAATGTTTAATCAGTATAAAATTCGCTATGTTGCTATGGAGGTTTTATTTTTTTTTTATCAAAATTGACAAAATGGCGGAGGTTGGAAAAAAAGTATCGAATTAAGCCTATTTTGTCGACAGTATTTCGTTAAAAAAATATGAACATTAAAAAAAAGCTTCGATAGCAAGATAAAGAATGGCGTGAATAATGTTCTGCCGAAATTTGAGACGGATAGCTTGAAAACTCTTCCTTTGAGAGTGTTCACCGTTTTGAAAAACGACATTTCGAGAAAAACGCGTTTAAAGTTTTGAGGGCGGAATTTTCATATAAATTTTCTACTTACGATCAATGGGCGATGCCAGGCCCATGTTTATCATTGCCTATACTATCAGATAATGCAAAAGAAATCCATTGTCAAAAATTTTACTCGATGACGATCCCTTGTCGAAAGGTTACCGTCAAAAGGCATGAAAAATGCATAAACTTCGGGAAATTTGTTTACATAAAATAAATACTTTTAAAAATTGGTTTTGCAACGTATTTTATTCTTCCATCAATGGAGAGTAAATTCCAATATTTTTTTTATTTTTAAATCCAAATTGACAAATAAAGCCATGCACGGCGTGTTTTGATCGGCGCGAGGCGCTCCACAACCTTGCCCATTCATTTAAAACAAAAACGGGTTAAAAATGATTAAACTGAAATGATTAAACAAGACTAAATTTGGGGGGCCCTATCTTTTTTGTTTCCTGAAAAAAACCCTGGATAACAAAATGACAGCTTGTTGATAAAAAAAAAACATTTTTTTTGCTTCAACGGACGCAAAAGATATTTCTCAACCAATTTCAGACAGAAATCACTTCCTGATGGCTCCGCAAATTGAATTTCTTTTCAATGGCGCAGAGATTCATGTGAATCAGTTCATTCGTTGAAGCCGTAGCGCACCCCGCGCGCCGACAAGAGCTGTTTATAAAAAACGCATTTAAAGTTCAACGTTATCAAAAATTGTATTTAATGTTTGTTTTTGATAACCCGAACGAACAAACCCACGTGTTTAAAACACTTTGAGGATGCAAATTATGTGAAAAAAAAAACGATGGAATTTTTCATCGTCCGGAACGGTGCTCTCAAGGCGCGATATGCATTTACAACGATAAAAAAATTGATTTCTTTTTTTTCTTTTTACATTTACACCTACATTCCGTCGTCCGTAGAAGACCGACACTATGGGCCTGGTATCGATAATTCCATGTAAGTTGACAAATTTCATGATTTATTCATTCCCAAATTTTCAAACGCGTTTTTCTCAAAACAACGTTTTTCAAATCGGTACCCAAAATTTCTCGAAAACCAATGAACCGATTGCCTTGAAGTTTTTTGTGGTTATTCTATACACCATTATCTAGTCCTTGTCATAGGATTTTTTCTTCCGTTACTTAGTTTTTGTTTTATAGGCAAAATATTAACTAATTTTTGGCCCAAAAATCACTATTTATGTTCAAACGTCGGCCATTTTGTCATAAATTGATATTTTCAAAATCGGCTATGACAAGTACTAGATTATAGTATCTAATTTAATAATCTTTGTGGTTTTTTTCAGATGATTTTTGAAGAAACGCCAGTGGATATCCTATACGCAGATTCAATTTACGACGCTCCAAGGATCACACAATATCCTTGTATATTTTTGATATTTTTAAATAAAGAAAATTAAACATATTTTTGAATGTGTATACTTTTAAATAATTAAAACCCCAATCCGAAATTTCAAATAGTTTTACTTGAAAAAATTCACAAAAATGATCTTTTTTCCGGCTCCTATGTGTATATCTCCCCTTAAACGATATAACTATATATGTAGAATATTTTCCTAAAGTTTCAAAGCGAAATTTGAAAAACTGCAAACGTTACAGCCCGCCAACGCTGTGCCTCACCGCTCGGATTCGGAGCGGCCGTGAACTTCAAACGCGTTTTTCTCAAAACTGCATTGTCGAAATCGGCGTGCAGGGTTACTCAAAAACTATTAAGCCGATTGAGTTGAAACTTGGTAGAAATATTGATAATATTGGTACCTTCTACTTGACGAGAATTGTTTTTGAAAAATTGGAAAAAAAAACTACTTTTTTCATCCACATTTTACAGAAATGTTGCGTCAAATGTTGATTTTTTTTTGTAAATGCGTGCCATTTTCTCCAATTTGCATTTTCTTCATTTTAATTACCGTCACATACAAACTATACATGTTCTAAGTGAAAAAATGTTTGAACTTTTTTTGCAAATCAACACTTGCTATAACACTCTGCCACAGCTCCGTTATTTTAATGATGAATTAATTTGAAAAAATTGTTTTGTATACTTAAATATACTATTCAAGTATACCTAATGTTTGATAATTGTAGAATTATTATTTCTTAGTTCAAAAAATCCCTATATATTGCTTATTTTTTCCTGTCTAAATGTATATCCTGTCTTAAATGACTGAAGAAGATGAAGTGTTCCAACGATAAATGTTGAAGGATACCTCTTTTTTCCACTCAAATTCCTCAAAATTCCACCTCAAATTCCACTACATCGTTTTCGCGAGTAGCACCGGTATTCTATTCTCACTGAGCCCGATTAATATTTGAACGAGGTAAATCAACTACAGCCAAATGGACCATTTTCGTGAGCAGATGTACTGAACTGTTTGACAAAATGTTGCATGTCTCGACGACTATTCAGTGCAATTTATCGTGAGTTTCAAAGTTGAACTTTCATTGGACGTACCTACTTCTAAAAAAAGATCAGTATCCTTTAACATTCATCGTCGAAAGGTTCGAGCCTCCTGAAGTCTCAATCGGGATACAAGTGGGCTGGCTCCATGCGCAGGGAATCGTTCAGAATTCATGACGACCCTCCGAACTCGCGAGCCCTTCATTCGACATGGGCACCATTTTTTCATTGCCCCGCAACTGGTTTGCCGCAATTGCCCACCATACAGCAGTGTCCATAAATGAACCGTCGTTATTGAGTCGAAGAGGTCAAAAAAATAAAGCGATTGGTCATTACGAACGACGTCGAAAGCCGGCCGTTTGAATTACCAGGTGGATATTACCCGACGTTGCTCCGAGTCACTGTCCATACCCAGTGCGACGGCGGTCTATGCCACTGTATGCACACATACTCATGGAATATTTACGCCGAATGCTACGTTCCCGCTATATTCAGGTCTAACGTATATACGAGTTGGTTGGAAGGTGGAAGCAAACGTCAAGAAGGGGTCATTTCTACTGGAAGGAGTTTGCCGTCTCTGAGGCAGCGCGAGGGGTGGGCCCGGTGTAGTGTAGGTCAAGCATGAATACTTGATGGGTGAACGGTGGGCTCGACTTAACCGCAGACATCGGGTCTCTGGAGCGCGTGCTTCTCCTGTACGATACGACTCTAGCGTCTGGACGTTTCCGTTCCCGACGTACTATATCCACCCCATTGCAGGTCTAACCCTGCCAACGAGGCTTGTGAAGCCTGTTCCCTGTTTGCCTTCACTCATGGGCTTTCTACTTTCTCTCTGTTCCGCAAATTCTTGACGCACTATCCACCTGAGTATTGCGGCCAACCGTGGCTTTCAGAAATCCGCACGAACAGCCAACCAACGCCCCCCTTTATCAGCGATCGAAAGTCACGCAGACGAGTATTTTTTATCGAAAATGTTCATGTGGAATAAACGGAAATAGGCAAGCTTTCGTATTTGCATATTCGAAATGCTTGTATGTGATTCAAGATTTTTCATGATCCGTGGGAAGGTTTGATTCACTTGGCAGAGTTGACTCCGGTGCACAGGACATCACATCGGTGAGTACCGATCGTGAGAACCTCTCGAAGAAGCTGCCCAGGACGAAAAGCTGTACGGGATGGCGTATCGTTCCATTGATGGGGAAGATATATTGAGGCCGGAAAAAGATTTGCTGGTTTTCATGATTTTTTTTTAAAGCAAAGATTTCTTCACTATTTTCGAGATTTTGGATATGTTTTGTTCCTACCTTTGGCTGTTACATGGTATTTTTTATCTTTCATTAATCTTTGAAAATGGCAGATGTATGACACGGTCTTTTAAACTGCATTTTTAAAACTGGCATGATGTGTAGCTGAAAAATTATTCGACTAATTCTGAAAAATTTGGTACGTATCTTTCCAACCTCATTTTCTCAAACATGACCCCAAATGTTTTTGAAAATAAAAAAGTATCTTTTTATCGCCATGTGTAGACATTTTTTCGAAAAATTCAATCTTTTTGTTTCGAAGCGTACCATTTCGTCGATTTTAAACATTTCTCACTTTTTCTTGGTTCATATTCTGCGTACGACTGTTAATGAGAGAAAAATCTCCGTTGGTTTTTTTTTCAGATTGACCTCGCCAACGCTACGTGTCAGGCCGTCTGACAATATCCGCCGCAACCCCTTTAGACCTCTGCCATTTTTTAAAATAACAAAAAAATACCATGTAACAGCCAAAAGTAGTAATAATTTATACCCTAAGTCTCAAAAATAGTGAAGAAATCTTCCTTTGAAAAAAAAAATCATGAAAATCAACAATTTTTTCCTCGCCTAAAGGTATCTCCCCCTTAATATAGCTTGACCTGCATACTGACGTTTTTTAATCACGTAGCCACTGTAACGTGGTGTAACTTTTTTTTTCGTCATTACTAGTGATTTTTACATACGTTTCTCTATATATGTATTTCACTCTGTTGCTACTGCGTGCGAATATTCATATTTTTTCGTATACAGATCGACATGAATGTACACATTTTCCGCCCCTACCTGAGTACATAAAATATCACCCGTTGCTAGCGATGGTTAAACATTGAATGGAAATCTTTTTAAGATACTAGCACCTTTAGTAGAGAAGCTTAGTGCCCCTCAGGCCACTCTAGAGGCCGAAAAATAGGCTTTTTGGGGATTTTGTTTCTTCAGAAAAACTACAAAATAAATCGCGATTATAAAAAAGGGCGTTTATCGTACATATCAGTGACTGTATGCAATAATTTTTATTCAAGCGATTAATTTCAAAATGGCGGCTGTGCAGCGTTTATCCCAAAACTGCACTTTTTAAGTTGGCCGAAAACATAACTCAGACAATTTTCGACCGATTTACTTGAAATGTTGAATATATCTTGAAAAATACATTGTCTATGAAAGTACGTAGGATTTTTTTTATATTGCAAAGTTCATTTGTTATTAACAATTATCTGACGAAATTTTTAACTTTCCAAAAATTTGCCTAAAAAATCGTCAGATAATTGTTAATAACAAATGAACTATGCACTATAAAAAAAATCGTATGTACTTCCATAGACAATGCATTTTTCAAGATGTATTCAACATTTCAAGTGAATCGGTTGAAAATTGTCTGAGTTATGTTTCCGGCCAACTGGAAAAATGCAGTTTTGAGATAAACACCCTTTTTAGTAATCTCGATTTATTTTGTAGTTTTTCTGAGAAAAAATCCCCAAAAAGCCGATTTTTGGGGCCTCTAGAGGGGCCTAACCCCTTAATTACATCTAGTTGACATTTTTTTAAATGTCGATTTTTTGTTTTCGACGGTTCATTTCTCAAAATGTAACATTTGAAAAAGATTTTCTGAAAACTTCAAGTTGATTGAAAAGTATACCATGTAGCAGCTTCAAGTAGTAATAAAACATACCGTAAGTCTCAAAAATCATGAAGTAATATTTCCTAAAAAAAACATGAAAATCAGTAATTTTCCTACTCGCCTAAATGTCCCTCCCCACTTAAGTGGCCAACGATTGTGTAACTCGTCGCGAACCGTGGAGTATCGTGAGCGTTAGGAATTCTCACGATGAATCTTTGATTCAATTCCCCCCGAGGGTTGGTATACGGTATTATAGTGAGTGCGTTTCCACTGCGGCAGTCACAGGGTCTGCTACTGTCTAGTTTAAGGAAAGGGCGACAAGGAGAGGGAGGGGAGAGAGAGAGAGAGAGAGAGAGAGAGAGAGAGAGAGAGAGAGAGAGGCAAATCAAGATATATGTTGCGAAAAGGTGAACTGAGAAGGGAGAGATATAGAGTTCGTTATGCCGGTTAACCCGGTAATTAATTTATCGCGCGCAATCTCTCGCACCCTATATCGCCACTGTTTCGACGACCCTCTCTCCTACCCCAACTTTCCATACACCGATGTCAATAACGACCGGTAGAGCGTTAGCTGTTCAATTCTCCCCCTTTTTCCTCTACCCCTTCCCTCCGTTCCTCGTTTCTCTTCGCGCCCTTCTCGTGTTTGGAAATACACACGAATGCGTGTGGCCGTACAACTCGATTGTACAGATCCGGATGAACGTTTCAATACATACGTGATGGGTACACACGCTATTAGCTCGGTCGATGGCACGCACCGGACGTAAACTCGGGGTGTTAATCAAGGCACGGAACATTTTCCTGCTTACTTTCCATACTCTCAACGTAATTGCGCAGCGATGATGTTCTTCTTCGTTTTTCCTCTAACGTGTATCCGTCTTGTCGGGGCTTGCGGATATTTCGTTGGACGTGTGGTGACAACGAAGTCGATCGATCGGTTGAAACAATTACCAGGGAATATTTCACCGTTTGTTGCAATTGGAATTGGTCTAGTGCACAATAGATGTAATTGTTTCGTGTGGAGAAGAGTTTAAGAAATAGAAGTGATTGGAGTTGACAGAGCAAGGTTGTTTTTTATAGATAAGTCGAAAAATGTTTTTGGTGGTGTTGGGCGCGGAATTAATAAATTACGAGGCTGGAGTAAGACGATGAAGTGAAATGGTCTTGATGTTTGCATCGTCGGAACGCAACGGAAATTCTTTTTTTATTCTTATTTCTTCATTTTCATTATTTTACAAATTGTTTTTGTTTTCATACGAAAAATATAGGCCTCTACTTAGAGATCTAGAATTTAAATAGGAAAAAAATTATCTACTTTCTCTCTCTCTTTCTTTCTAAAATAATAATAATTTTTATTGTTTCATAATTTTTTGAATATCCTTTACATAGAGATCTAGAATTGAAATGTGTTCTTTTTTTGGGAAATACTGAGAACAAAAATATAAATAATAATTTTCGTCGCATTCCGAAGATAAGAACTTAAAAACTATTGAAGTGAGGGAAGAAGTACTTTTTACCCTCGAGAATTAAATATATACTTTTCAACGTTGTCCGTAAGCTTCTATACTATTAGCTTCTGGTAAGAATTATGGTCGTGAGAAAATTAAAGCAAAACGATTGCTAAGTGGTTTTATTTTTAAATAAAATGATTTTATCCTTGAGTCGAGTAATGCTGGGGTAGCAAAGGTACGTTTATGTTTGGCGCACGCATATTCTATGCTCGGCTTAAGAATAGATAAAACTTTACACACGGGTATAGAATATATTTTAGTTAAAAAAATGTTGGGTCGTCCTGACCTTTACAGGAAAGCAATTATTGGAGACCGAGAGATACAGTGCTGAACTTGCATAGCAGGTACTGGATTCCAATACCCAATATGACAGACGTTGAAGCCTTACATTATTTGCAAAAAATAATTCTTTGTTTAATTATTCTGTCTATATACATTTTTTATATCTTCTCTGGTCTCATATTTGCATGAGTCGAGACCAAATGTTTTCCGGTGCCGTAATATAGGAATAAAATCAACAATGTTGGTTTTACAAAACCTTGGAAAAATAAAATGAAACAAATTCGGAAAAATCACAATCGACTAAAAGTTTTTCAATCGTAATATTAATAATCTAAAAACCCTTTTCCCTAAATATTTTCTCGTGAACCATCGATCTTTTGATTCTCGGTCCTGTTCGACAATTCAAAGTTTTCGTTATCCGATCCAAAGGGGGCGGTAAAAAAATCTCCTGAAAAAGACGGATCGACGGATTTTTTTTCGATGTCGTTTTTTGCACAATTATTTTTCCAGGAGTTTGCTCGTTGCCCGCCGTGTTTGGGGTTTATCAGGTGCGCGACGAGAAGGGGTTGAGGGTGCAATAGCGAGCGTTATCGGGCTGCGATCGCTTTTCGTCGATTGATTTTGGGAGGGGGAAAGAGGAAGGGTAGGCAGCAGGCTTGAAGATAAAATAAAATAGTACTCGCGAGTGTCGGAGGGGTACGAGACAAAAAGCGCGAAAACGAGCGGGATCGACTGCATTGTATATTAACGACAGAGAAGGCGAGAGAGTAAGAGAAAGAGAGAGACGCCAGTCGGAACGAAAGAGAGAGAAAAACATGAGAGACGGGGAGGGAAGGAGATAGATAGGTAGAACTGCCTAAATTTAATGTAGAGCGAGATAAAAGCTCAAGAGCGATGTCGAATACGCCATATATAGGGATGCAGGAGGGGATAAAATTTTCGCTGTATTTTCCACCAACGGCTAGTTCGAACGACAACAGCAGCAGTGAGCATTCTCGCGTTTGGTGAAATCACTACGCTTTCTCTTGTGTGCTTTCCGTTATTCTCCCTACTCATATATATATATATATACACACACAACACCGCGATGCCGAAAAATCCACACGCCATTAACCACAGCCCTTATCTGGCCGCAAAAACAACGAGCTCGAACCCCTCCTACAGACCTTTCCAGTGTTCTCCATTCAGTGATGCTATGTGGGAGAGGGCGAAAGAGAGACAGAGAAATGAAGAGCGATTATTGCACCCCCAAACAGGGTACACCAGTTCAACGATGTGGGAGGGGTGAAGAGTGGGAGAGAGAGGGAAAACGAAGGTGGTGGTTTCAACTTGCGTGACAATCCTGCACACAAACACTCATCTATACATTCGCAATTCAGTTTGCCAAAGGGTAGTGGATTTCGAAGGGTGTGTACCCGTAACACGTAATTTTCAAAGTGCCAAGCAGCCGATATCTCTCTATTTACGTGGACGAGAAAAGCTTTTTTGTTGTTGTTTTGTTCAAGCTGCAATAAGTATATATTTTGTCGAGCTTTCATCAGGGTACGTCAAGTGGCCTGTGAACGAGCGGGGAGAAATATGCCGGTGTATTTCTGTAGTAGGGTGAGTCAGGATCGTCCTCGTGTGGTGAATCTTTTATCGGTGGTGGGTGATTCAAATGGTCGGCGTGGAGACCGACATTTTTCACATGTGGCTTTTCCATTGCATAGTTTTATAACATGTACTGTGTACTGCAATTTGCAACAGAGTTTTTATTAAAACTAACATAATTGACCGAATTACGAAGATTCTTGTGAATGCCTAGTACGAAAATCTGTTCGTCATATTGACTTCAAATGCGGATAGAGCATAGTTTATAACACTTTCTATCGTATAACCGGATGGTTGTTTAGAGTTGTTTATCCATTTGTTAACTATTATATAAAGTGACTATATATGTGCGCGCGTGTGTGTGTGTGTGTGTGTGTGTGTGTGCGTGCGTGCGTGCGTGCGTGCGTGTGTGTGTGTGTGTGTGTGTGTGTGTGTGTGTGTGTGTGTGTGTGTGTGTGTGTGTGTGTGTGTGTGTGTGTGTGTGTGTGTGTGTGTGTGTGTGTGTGTGTGTGTGTGTGTGTGTGTGTGTGTGTGTGTGTGTGTGTGTGTGTGTGTGTGTGTGTGTGTGTGTGCACATATATATACATATGACATATATGTCGTATAAATTTCAAAAACCCGGTAAACGTACAGCGAGTGCTCCACGCTCTTCAATCGAATACTAATAAACAAATAAAAAAATAAAAATAGCTGTTACTTCACGGTGTTTAGGAATCCCATAATATAAAAAATACCAAAAATACGTTTTTCGTATTCACAATTCGGGGAAATTAAAAAAAAAACGAGTGCCTTTCCTTGAGAAAAAAAATATTTTTACATATTTTGTACTGAAACGGACGTTCGACTTGCTCAATAAGATTTAAATTATTTTTTTTTCTGGAAGGCTAGAAAAAGGCGCACATTTTCGTTTTTTACGAATGTAAATACGTCAAATCCTGCCAAAGATACAGCCATTTGAATGGAAAAATGTTAAAAAATGGTAATCAACGAGGAAAAACGTCAGAAATTTTTTAAAAATTTCGACACTCGGTGAATATTTTTCAATAAAGTAACTCGATTTTTCAAAATTATTTGTGGATTTTTTGTTTTCTTACTGGCTGAAGAGACGTGGAATCCCTCATATATAGTTTATAACACTAATATATATATAGCACAAATTGGAGCTCTATTTTTTTCCTTTTTCTCACCATCCAAATATCTACTTTAAAGAAAGAAAAAAAATTATTGCACAAGCTGCGAGCAGTCAAAAAATATTTAGAGGCCGCACAAGCCTCCCAAAGATTCTAATTTTCACTAAAAAATCGATTTTTTTTTTCGTTCAGTTCTCACCCCTGAATTTTACGGTTTATTATTTTTTAATTAAGCTTGCAAAAGCTCTAGACGATCAATGGATATTTAGTCGTCACTCAAGCGCTTGGAAATTTCCAATTTTCGCCAATTTTTTTTTACTCTTCTCACTCATAAATTTGACGCGTTGTACAATTTTCAAAACAGTTAATCCTTTTTTTTCATTAGAAATGGATTTTTTTAATTTACCTCACACTTCTAACCCGATAAAACTAAGGACCTATAATTTTTTTACGATTAATTTTAAAAATTAGCGAAAATTGAAAATTTCGAAGCTCTTGAGCGACCACTAAATATTCATTGACCGGCCAGAGCTTTCACGGGGTTAATTTAAAAATGATAAAAATCGTAAAATTCATGGGTGAGAAGTGAACGAAAAAAAAAATCGATTGTAATTAATGAAAATTCGAATTTTTGGGAGGCTCAAGCGACCTCCAAATATTGCGCTTTCTGCTCTCACTAAATCATCTATAACATCGGCAATTTTCAATATTTTAACTAAAATTTTTTTCACATATCCTTGAATATCTCTACTATAAAAAAAAAGGCAAAAGAAAATCGATTGTCTTTGGACCCGTCACAGTAGTGTCCCGCCTTAAGGGAGGACACGACTGTAAAATTTTCGAAAAATCGTTTTCTTGCAAACATTTTTGAAAAATCCTTTAAAACTGCAAAAATGTTATGCATATTCGTTTCTGGCTAAAAACCAGGTTTGAAGTGGTTTTCGAGCTATTTCTAAGGGGAGTCTCCGAGCGCTGTACCAGCTACACAAAATACCATCCAAAAGTTGATCCTGAAGTAAAAACCGTTCCCAACGAGGATCACGTAACCCGCCGGCTCAAGAAGCTCCCATGCTTTTGAAAATTCACTCGTGTATTTGTTGCCTAACAGGTACCGAAAACTTCGAACACGTTTTTCTCAAAACCATGTTTTTGAAATTGGCACGCAGCAGAACTCGAACAATTTTCGCCCGATCGACTTGAAATTCGAACTATAGCTTCTTAGATTGCTTTAACAATCAAGTACGAGCGCTTTGTTCGATTAATTAAAAAAATTTTTTTTAATATGTCACTTTTTATATGAAAATAATGATCGACCTTTTTTCAATCCCACTTTTTTCAGTCTCCATTTTGTATTCTTTTGACAAATATTTTTTTTACATACTTCAATAAATACCGAATAAAGCCTAAACGTTCTTTTGACCATGTATTTTATTCCTTTCTTTTAAAAAATCCAAAGAAGAAGGCTGAGTTAGCAGTTACAGTGATGTCCTTTATTTCGTAAACTTTTTGAAACTAGATACATTTCAATCCCCCCCCATTACTTTTTATCACTTCTTCGGTGCATGGCTACGCCGCGCCATAAAATCCATGAATCCATGAACAATAAAAAAAACACATTTTTCTATGGAAGATTTCTTTTTTTTGCGCCAAAACACGAGTGCCTCGTTCGACGGTGCGGTTGTCGCGATGAATGCAGATGTTCGCGAAATATAAGCTCGACGGCGGGCTCACGAGTTGAGCAACTCGACAGAATGAAAGACCGGCATTATCGCGAGTAGAAAATATATGTACCAGCCGAGCACCGAACAATTTGATAGATTATAGAGGTTTACGGCAGACATGCAGCAGTTTCGATGCAGTCTCTCCCTACCTACCTCCGTTAGTTCCTCTTCTGTTCCGCTTTCCAATCGGTTGAGCTTGCACGACGCTTCTTCGTGTGCGTTGAGGTCGGCGAGGTTCGGTCTCGTGTATACACGACCCGTTTGAAAGGATGCTGCTGTGCGTGATGCATGTACACGTATTTACACAAAATATACGTATACACGCCTGTGCACGTACATATATATCTAATGACGACTTTGGAGACACTCGACTTCAAGGACCGTCCTCGAAACAACAAAATGTGCTGATAGCCAACATTATGTAGATATAACGAGTCCATAATGGCATATATATATATATATATATATATACACACATACACAAAGGGTGTCCTGTAATGAATGGATGATCCTGCAACTGTCGATAGGCCAGATCATGTCCTACTATGTGCTGGGGTTTCAGTTCAGTAAAAGGCCCACGGTTTTCGAGATGGAAATCCTCTGGTTTTGGTTTTTCGCGTGCCATTTCTACTAACGATAACTTTTGTTACCCGGTTTTTTTAAAAATACTCTTGATTATTTGTTGTATCTAGACAAGTCTTCTTTTTAAACTTAAATGTTAAGGTAGTTCCTCTGCGAAAATCTCAACCAAAAGTTTACATACCATGTTCATGTTCAAAAGATTGATAATTGGTTTAATTAGTAATAAATAAAATTAAAAACTACGCAATGTTGACTCGGTACTAGTAGATAATACGATGGATTTTATTTATTGCCGTAAAATATATTTTATATTGTGTTTTTGATCTACCATTGCCAGTAAACTTTTTGCCGGGACTGTCCAAGCTTTGCCCCAATTGTTTTTTTTTCCAGGCTTTGCCAGGCTTTGCCAGGCTTTGCACCAAAATTGTGAGGGCTTTTCATGGTTATATCTTGGAAACTAGATGGTGAATCATTCTCATTTTTTTTCACATTATTCGTGATATCTTACTCTAGCTTATCCTCGTTTTTTATCAATTTCTTAATTTTAGTTTTGACGGTAAAATTAATGATGCTCTGTTTGCCAATCATAACGCATTTGTTGCGTGTAAACCAAGCCAACTTTAAGTGTAAATATCTCAGGTTTGGGGTGGTCAAACTTATTCAAATTGCACAGATGTTTGGATAATGTATTGAATAACATATATGTCAAATTTCAACCATTTCTTAATTCAACTCTTCTGTGGAGGTACTACCTTAAGGGGTCTTCTCACTTTAGACGCTAAAGAAAGGATATTTCCATCAATTTTTTGATAGGTTTATGTTATAGATATTGATCTAAAAGTTTGTACACTCAAGGGGCCAGTCCACTTTGAAAATTTCAAAAAATCGAAAGCAAGCAAGTCTTGAAGAAATCGACGATGATGAGCAATCAGAAGGGATGTTGTACGGTGCAGGAATTGCCGATTGAGATTAGGTAAGAGTTTTTCATAGTATAAACTTCAAACGCGTTTTTCTCGAAACAACGTTTTCAAAATCTAGCTCCATCGTATCTCTAAAACTAATAAACCGATTCTCTTGAAATTTGAACCACATATTGCAAACATGATTCGCAACAAGATGACCCTCAATGGTTTTAAAATTTTGATTTTTACTCTTTTTTTGCGGAAAACTGCGAAAAAACGCGTTTTCAAAAAGCTTTTTTCGTTTTTCATCTGCCATTTTTTTATTTTTCGATAAAACTTTATATCGGAGGATCATTTTGTAGCTGGTGCCATACGTAATCTAATGGACTTTGATTTTTTTTTGTTTCAGACAAGCCGTTGCCGAGTTGTGATGGAACTACCTAGCCCACCTATTTTTGAGGCGTTATGTTAAACTATAGTTTTTGTACGTAAAAATGGATTGAAATGAATTAAAATTTTTTTTAAATGTATTTCAAGACTTTATTTATCAAGCCCAACAACCTTTATAGTCATATTTTTTGTAAAATCCTCAAAAAAAATCGCGAAAATAGCCTTTTTTTCGTGGCTCCAAAGTGGACTGGCCCCTCAATAAATACACTTTCGAAATACATTAAAAATGTTTTTTTACGTATTTATGTAACCCAAACAAACTTTAAACGCGTTTTTCTCGAAACAACGTTTTTCGACGGCTTGTTGATAAAATCTTCGAAACTACTGAACCGATCCTTATGAAATGTTAACCATATATTCCTTACAACTATAGTTATAGAGAGTATCAAGGATTTTTTTAATATTTCATGTGATATGCGCTATAGCCATTAACATACTGAATCTAAAACCGTATGTTTTTGATTACTTTCAAAAGTTGCTTAGTTATTGTCGATTCATATCATTTGTAGATGATCATGCGAAAAACCAAAAGCAGATGATTTTTTTCGAAAAATAACATAAAGCCCAAAACTTTGTAAACCGTGAGACTTTTACTAAACTGAAATTCCAGCATATGGCAGGAAATGATCTGACCTATCGACAGTTGCAGGATTACCCATTCATAACAGGACACCCTGTAGATATATGAGTGTGCGTGGACAGAAGAGGAAAAAGGGGTACCACCCACAGCAAACGAAACGAGACAGAATTTGAACATCGCCAGGTCTCTGACATTTTGCATTTTGTATTCCACATTTTGCATTTCGACGTGTGCGCAATTCATGCACGCTTCCTGCACGCCTCCCTCGTTATATCTCCACAACAGCGTGTACGTGAATACGTACCTCTATACCCATACAAACGATACATTTTACCCGCGTATATTTTGTCCGCCCACGAGGCAATCCAGCCCAAATCGACCGCAAACGCACACCGGAAATTCTTCCCATTCGATAAAAGCTACGCGCAGCCTTTTTTAAATAATCTCCCGAATCAATTGCGCAGGAAAATTTTGAGATTTTTTCGAGATTCGGTGAATTTGAATTTACAGACTAATTTAAAACCACGCCATTTGCTTGGTAAACTTCGAGGGATTTTAACGATGCCGAAGTTTGCATCGTTGGAATACAACGAAATATTTTTTTTGGAGCTCCAAAATTACGGTTGACAGATTTAGGAGAGACCCGGGCAGCGTGGATAGCCGGGCAAAGCGAATACCCCCACGCGCAAACGCTGCCCGCAGTGGGGGGTATTCGCTTCGCCTGGGCTGTTCGCGCTGCCCTGATGTCCCCTAACCTATCAAAATCACGGGATCTTTTTTTCTAGCTCCCGGTTTCGCGATCTACGGACCAAGTCTACAAAATACGATTTTCGACAATAATGAAAATAAGGAACGAAAGAAAAAATCGTTCCTTGCCAACGATGCAAACTTCAAGCCTATTGATTTTTCGGTTTCACGGGAAGTTGAAAAATTATGTCAACTGATAAAGTCACATTTCTACTCGTGTTTATTCTTCGTTGTTTGAAATACTCAAATTGCTCGTAATCGTTCGAATAACTTCTGGCGTCATTCGTGATAGGCTGAATATGTATAAGGCCCAATTGACGTGGTCGAATTCTCGCAAGGGGGATGCTTAAAAAACTGGTAAACAGCAAACTCTTGAAAGCGTAAGAAAACATGATTTTCAAGATAGTGTTGAATCGAGCTGGGTAACCTCATGTATAGATTTGGTGAAGCTTGCCACAGTGCAGGATGGATAAATTTAGCGTAAATAATGCGGGGACATTTGCGTTCAGCCCTCTCTCGATTTCTCTGCTACCCGTCTGTCGCAGTGCAGAGCGGAAAGGTGGCTCACCACATACGACTACAATCTACTCATTTTATCTCTCCTTCTCTCTCTCTCTCTCTCTCTCTCTCTCTCTCTCTCTCTCTCTCTCTCTCTCTCTCTCTCTCTCTCTCTCTCTCTCGCTTTTTCGTGAATGTATAGGTGAATCGAGAACACGCGAAACACGCTAGAACTGGAGATGAACGTGATTCGCTTGCCGGGTGAAAAATCGGTATCACAATTTTCTCGTTCCTAGCGTCTCTATGTGACATTGAATATCGACTTGGATGAGTCCTCTTATCTCGTGCGGAGACTCCGAGGTTTACATACGGATCGATTGACGAATACGACGATTGAAAAATCGAGGAATCAAACGACGGTTCATAAATTATGGGAACGAGGCTCCCATATCATCGTTGATGCAACTTCATGGAGTACCGTAAAACGGAGTTAACTTGACGTTGAGGGTAACTTTGACAGTTTTTGGGGCTACTTTAACAGAGCGCCAGAATACGGTTTTATTTTCTATTGATTTTATTATTTTCCATTGTTCCTCAAAGTTGTTGTTCAAGTTTGTCATAATGTTGCTAAAGTTGATTGTAATGTTGCTGAAATTGATTTTGATTTCAACGATAATTATAAGACTGATTAAGGGCCTATAATAGTACCCTAGGTACTTGATATTTTTATGTAAAATGTTTCCTTAATAAAGATGACAACTTGATGATAAACTTTTTAATCAGAATGATGTCAAAGTAAGCTTCGTAAGCAAAGTAAGTAAGATTAACTTTGACACAAGCTTAATTGCAATGCCTTGTCAAAGAAACCCCACACTCGAGGTTACTTTGACACTTTGAATTAAGAGGTCTTCTTACCCTAGACGCGAAAAAGGCTATTTTTATGAATTTTTTTGATAGGTTTATATTATAGATATTGATATAAAAGTTGTTACACTTAATAAATACACTTTCAAAATACATTCAGAAGAAAAAATTATTTATTTAAGTCACTATTAATAGACGGAAATGGTAGTTTAAAAAATGTCCTCAAACAATTGTAGGTCTGCGCTGTTGATGAAATCTCGGAGATGGATCATCCGAAACGAAAAAATCGAACGGTTTTAGATTCAGTATGTTAATGGCTATAGCGCATATCATACGATTTTTTATATGTGCAAAACTAACAAAATGGCGGACATTTTTCGAAAAAAAACTGTTTTTTCACTGTTTTGGCAAAAAAAAGTAAATATCAAAATTCAAAAAAATCTTCTATTTGCGCTATAGCTATACTTGTAAGGAATATGTGGTTAAAATTTCATAAGGATCGGTTCAGTAGTTTCGAACATTTATCAACAAGCCGTCGAAAAACGTTGTTTCGAGAAAAACGCGTTTAAAGTTTGTTTGGGTTACATAAATACATTTTTTTTTAATTCTGCATTTCGTAAGGGTATTTATTAAGTGTAACAACTTTTATATCAATATCTATAATATAAACCTATAAAAACATCATGAAAATAGCCTTTTTAGCGTCTAAGGTGAGAAGATCCCTTACAAAAAATATTAAATTGTGGACGGGGGGTTTAGCTTTCTTATACATTTGATAGCTAAAGGACACATTGTTCCATTGGAGCAAAGAAAGTTGGAATTTAGGTTGTTTAAAAAAAGTTACCTACAAAAAGTTCCAAAACCTGCTTAAAGTAACCCCATTGTACGTGTGCTCGAGCCGTGTTTACATTGCGTACCGGGTGTTCGAATCGGATTTTCGAGAGTTGTCAAGACTCGAGGGTAAAGCAGACATTATTGGCGAGCCCCCCTTGTTGCGGGAGTTACACTTTCATCGCCTCTATCTCTTTCTAGCTCTGCGTTGTATGATTTTATTTTAGTTTTCAGTATTTGAAGTTTTTTCTAGTCTCATTGTTGGTGTGATTTTTTTCTTCTTACTATATTTTTTCATTTTGACAACTTTGTATTATAAATTCTGAACTTTATTATGTGTCTGAAAACCTTAGTAAAGATAAATATAATATCAACTGATTGTTGAAGTACAGAAGTCAGAAAAAATAATTAACATCTTGCCAGAGAGGCTGGTGCGTCAATTTCCCAGTTCATTTTAAAATCCTCTCTCTCTCTCTCTCTCTCTCTCTCTCTCTCTCTCATCGTGCCATGTAAACACGTAAGTTTTTTGCTGCCAACGCTTCGCGGGTGTCCTCGGGCCTGCTCCACGGGGAACGGAAAAGCTAGGAATGGGAACTCTCGAAAAAATAGAATAAAAACCACGAGTAAAAAACAATCAATTATCGAGGAAAGTTGGCTGCCGGAAAAAAGGTGAAGCCGACTTGCTGCTCGTTGTCGAGCGATCCTCTGCTATCAGTTTCTCTGGCCATCCTCGCGACAGTGTCCGGAGTCTTGGAAACTTGTTCGTGCCGTAAAACTCCCTCGGGGGTGGTTCTTGCATCGACCACCTGGAAATTACCCCTTCCAGGATTGAAAGAGAATTGAGAAACGGCTCGACAGAACGGATTATTTATTCAATTTTTTTTCATCACATTTGCATGTTCAACTCATCTGCTTTTCTTTATGAGAAGCACAATTCCTGGCAATAACCACAACCACGTTGCTACAATTATTCTTAAAAAAAATTGCACGACAAATTTTTTAAGATTTCTTCATATCTGCCGACGCCTGAAGAGGGAACAACGACGAAGCTTGGAACTTGACTTTTAGAACCGTGCCGAAAATTTAATTTTCGATATTTTTATTTTCCTTTAGTTTCGGCGATAGCCTCAGGTCTACAAATTAAAATGCCGTTTGATTTTTTAAATTTCAGTTTAGCAAAATCTTCGTAATCATGACAACTGTCGACCAACTTTTTTAAATCCATGAGTTTCTTCCGAACGGTGTAAAGTCGATTAAACTCTTTATTTTCGTCTGAAAAAATGCTGAGGGACTGTAAAAATGTTAATAAATGTGTGGTAAAAATTCAGAGACAGTCTGTTTTGATGGTTCATTAAAAAAATCCCAAAAAACCGTAAAAAATAGTTATCACACGGGATGACCGCCTCAAGGGATTACACCATTGTAAACGTCTAAAATTACGTGATTTTTTTGTGGAAGTTCAAGTAAGAGGATAATAATATTCAGGGATGTTGTTAGTCATATCTTCAAGTGAACAAAAAAAATGTATATTAAAAAATTATACAACATGGTGACGCTGGAGCCATTCTCGCGAGGCATGTTGAATTTGAGACGCTCTGCGGCACACAGTATGCAAAACCTGATGCAAATTTGAATGTAGAAAAAATGTCATCAATTTGCATGAGTATAGCTAGAGAAATACGTACGGGATTTAGAAAATATGAATTTTTGGGTAATTGGCAAGCATTTAAAGTAAAAACTCAGTTTTCGACAAAAAACGGACAATAATTTTTTAATAACTGATGTTATAATTAACTCATGGAAAATCCCGTACGCATTTCTCTTCGAAATGTTATTTTAAAGATGTGTTCAAAATTTGGTGTACAAAGAATGAAAATTGTTGGAGTTATGTGCCGTTTTGAAAAATTGTATTCCGAGAAAAACGGTCGACGTCTCGCACACGGGCCAACCACTGCCACCATACACCCACACGGGCATGCGGGCCTTTGTTTCACAGCTACCAAACGTCTTTCCCCTTATTCTAAATAGTTCAAAGCATCTCTTAATCTCTTAAAGCATCTATACCGGTGTGACAATTTCAAAAAATCAATTTTTTTTGCCTTCTTCGACAGTTTATACTTTCAAGAATATCACTATCATTTATACGAATATCATTTTATCTTGCAAAAACCGATAGATAAATCTTGAAAGGCGGTTTTCTCGAAATAGGCTTTTTCAAATTTGCCGACATTGTAACTCAAAGAGCAATTATCCGATTAACTTGAAATTTGAACTGAGTATTCTTGAATATATTTACTCTACAATGATGTAGGATATTCTTGATTGGATGAAAAGTGACGATTTGGTATTGAAAAAAACGACCATTTTATAGCCAAGAAAACAGATTTTTTTCATAACTACGCCATTTTGTTAGATTTTGATATTTTTCGAAAATCCTACGTCATTGTACAGGAAATACATTCCAGTTTAAAGACAGTTTTTCCTTTTCCGGTTTCAGCTACTCAATCGGCCGGAATCATGTCAGTGGTGGAGGAACTTTTTTTGGCGCCTCCGAAGGCACCGCATAAGTCGCTTGAATCTCAATATTTTTCTATGAAAAAATTATGTCATATAGGTCAAATATAGCCAAATATATTTTAAATTTTCCGAAACATTTTATTGGGTACTTTTCTTCCAAAAAATTCCCGAAAATCACCCAAATGTTCAGCGTTCACACTGGTAGAGCCCCTTAAGGCAGGATTCTTCTTTAAAACTTTGAAAAAAAAAATTTTTTTTTTTACATTTTTCGAAAGTAAATATGTTCAAGAATGTTCGGTCAAAATTTTATAAAGTTCCAAGCAGTCTAACTATCCTTTTTCGCCTTTCGAAAGCACCTACCTGAGCACGTACCTATCACTCACCAAAACTTTAAACGCGTTTTTCTCGAAACGACATTTTCAAGTACCGTGGTCGTGATAACTCAAAAAGTACTGAACCGATCCTTATGAAATTTGGAACACATATTCTATATGTGTGTACCAACCGACCTATCTACAATCAACTCAAAATGTTGATTAGAACTATTTTTTTATTGCAAAAAAAGACCCAAAAAAACGCATTTTTTTCGTATTTTAGCCGCCATTTTGTTAATTTTGCACGTATATAAAATATTCTAGTTAGGTCGGTTCCTGAAGACATACTGAACATGAAACTATTTGATTTTTTTGTTTCAGACCATCCGTCGGGAAGATTTCACGACCACGGCAACGGTACCTGCTTTTCGAGGCGTTGGCTGTAAACATATTTTACGTGTACAAAAAATGAATAAAATACATTTAAATTTTTTTTTATGTACTTAAAGAGTGTATTTATTGAACAGTTTAAACCCCATATCGATATCTTTAATAGTATTCTCAGAAAAAAATCACGAAAATAGCGTTTTTTTCATGGTTTCAAAGTAGAATCCTGCCTTAAGTCAATTTAAAAAAAATCAATTTTTTTGGAAATTTTGCAGTGGTGTAACCCTTTAAGGCAGACATGTCGTTGACAGGAGAACAATTCCACGCGCCCATAATTTCTTGGAAAAAATTTCCGAAGCTGCCAACATATAATAGCGAGGAGCTACGAGTCCCACGAGGAATGGGCGCCCTTACGGCGAAAGAGTACAGCGAGGTTACAGGCGCCCTTTATGGCCTCTCTCTCTCTCTCTCTCTCTCTCTCTCTCTCTCTCTCTCTCTCTCTCTCTCTCGGGACACCCTCGTCGAACTCGTTACCGGACGATCGAACTAAATTTCGTAGTACGTGACTGGTGAACGAATTTGAGGGTTCTCCCTACCAACAACAGGCGCGCGTACACACAACGCCGTATAAGCGACAAGGTATACAAGCGCCTCTCTGACACGCCGGAGAAGCCAAACTCACTCTTGGACGTTCCTCGACCCTCAGTCGGTCCATTCAGTCTCTCGCGACCAGTTTCTTCCTTTGGGTGTCTGTGGGCACGGCGCACAATGGAAATTACGAAATCAGAGATAAGTGGTTGGTCTCGATCCGAAACAAGCGAGAGAATCTCACGGAATTCCTCGCTTTTGTACAGGGTGTCTAAATTTTCCCACGTAACTACTTCCCGAACTATCCGTTGTTCCATTATTGTCCAGAGTGGAGGCACCTCACAGATTTTGAGGCGAAATGGCCACAATCCAAGCGGTACAGAAATTGATGAAAAGTTTTCGGAACTTTACTGAAAATGACTAGAAATTGTTTGAAACTTTGACCCTCGAAGTCTCGCATCTTCGACAAAAAAAGGAGAATTGTAGATCAATTCAGTAGGGGAACGGCAAGTGAAAAAGTTTCGAAATAAACTTCCAGTTGAGTGGATCGCGAATCGGGGAGATGATCGACCAAGCCATGCTGGAAGCACGCATTTTGACAGTCGAACCTTTGCATTCTGTGAAAAAATGACTGAGCAAAGTTTCGGAAGCTCTCGAACAGATTTGTAATTTGTGACAAAGCGTACGTCGTTGTCTCAAACGAAGTATGTATAAATTTAATACCGAAGAAAATTTTCTCCTGGCGTATTCGTGAAAAAAATCATCCTGATATCTTCAGAGGCATCACTATGACGGGTAAAAAATACGATTTTTTTCGTTGCATTTTATGAAAATAATTATATTCAAGACTATGTGGAAATAATTTCAAGCAAAAATATTGATATTTGACTAAGTTACAGACGATTTAGTGAAAGCAGGAAACGAAACGATTTACGTGTAAGGACTAAAACTTTCAATCGCATTTTTCTTGAAACGACTTTTCTCGACCTGGCCGGAATTATAACTCCAGCTGCAATTGCCCGATAGTATTTTCTATCCCACGAACATGAGCAAAAATTTCGCCAAAATTACACTACTTTCAACACTCGCCATTTTGTGAACAAAAAATCTGGTAAAATAGCTGTGTACAACGAGAACTACATTTATATAGATTGTGAAACTTTTTTATCTTTAGTTTTCAGACCAGCCATTGTCGAGTTATTGATTCAGCCGTTAAACGACATTTTTACACAGAGGGACTACCATACCCAAATAACGTTGTTAATTTTTAATGTAGACAAAAAAAATCGGAAAACGGCGTTTTTCTGACCGTCACAGCGATGTCTTCCCCTAAAATTGACAGAAGTTAGAGCGACCCTAGAAAATTTTTCAATTCCGAAATTCTTTTAAACCCGTTATTGAATCGAATTTGACGAAAATCATATAGAACAATGATGCGTTACTGTTCTGAAGGTTTGACAAATTCTAGCTCGATTGCCAGAGTCACCGGTGAAATCGAATTAAATTTTTGTCTTTTCTAACTATGTTTTTTAAGGGATAACACCATTCTGGGATTTTGGAAAAATGATTTTTTTTGCTTAAAAACTACTTTGGGGTTATAAAAACAATGTGGAATTGGTCCTGTAGCGAATTTTTTTTCTAATTCGCCGTCATTTTGTATGAAAATTGTATTAATTTTTTTTAATACTTTAATATGTGTTAAATAAACCCTCTCTAAAGAAATCCTATTCCTATTTTCGGACTTCCAAAATAAATTGTCAGAGTTAGGCGGTATTTTCTGCCGCTAGATTGGCAGAGAATAAGTTATTGAATAAGGTATTGAAAATAATTCTTATCCCTTGAGGTAAATGAAAAATTCAATTTTATTTTTGGCGGTGAGCTTCCTCAATGAACCAAATGAAACGAGCCCGAAAAATTCCGCATCATCGACATCAATCGTACTAACCAATAAAAATTAAACTGTAGCTACTTGTGCGAGAAACATTTTGGTGGAAAGATTGAAAAAGGAACGCGAAGGTATTCGACGTCGGATCGTGGTCTGCGAACCGGAAGTAGCGCCCGTTAGTCGCGAGTGTGTCGCGTTTACGCGCAGCCGACGGGGAAGGCGTGCATTTAATATGCGGGATGAAACGCGGTCCCGTGGTCTACGCCATCCTCGTCCGCATCGTCGTTTTCTCGCCACTCCTTCGTCTCTCCGCGTCCTCTAATTTATGCGATAGCGCTCTCCTGTTCCCAGGCGTGTGGCTTCCGCTTTCTCCCGCTCCTGGGTCCATTGTTCGTTCCACAATGAGTGGATCGCACCGTCGAGTTCCGTCCTTTCTTCCCTCATGCGAAGGGCAGGGTGAAAGGCATCTCCCAATTCTTCGCTACCTCTGTCTTACTCAGGACTTACTCTGCGTCTTCCTCTTTCTTCGTCTCTAGCCCTTAATCTAAACTTCTGGCTGTCTTCTTCCCTCACTCTTCGTATGTATTGGACGTTGACTATGGTCTCCTTGTTTTCCAACATATGGCGTTACGAGAACTGCGTGCATCTAGTTCAAGATGGTGACGCGTCTGTGAAGTAGTACTAGGGTGTCTCAAAATGACCTGACATTTTAATTTATTAGTGGGGTTACCCCCACTTGCGATTTTGAAAAAATCGATTTTTTTTATTGCATTTTTTTGAAGTATAAGTATCTGAGAATATGTCCTGAAAATTTCAAGTCGATCCGAACAAAATTGACTGAGATATGAGCGTTGAAAGAGAAGAATCCGTTGTGAAATTGAAACTTTAAACGCGTTTTTCTCAAAATGGCATTTCTGAAGTCGGTGACCAAGATTACTCGAACACTAATGAATCGATCTTCTTGAAATTTTGCAGGCTTATTTAATACATAAAAATGTAGTCTTTAATCGTTCGATTTTTTTTCGTTAAAATCGAACCATTAACTTTGACTGTCCGCCATTTTGTGAAAAATGAATATTTTTTTAAAATCCTTCGATTAAAGACTAGTTTATACTTATATTTGACTAAATCCATCCGCATTTGTTTTTCAGATGATCCACTTCGCCGCAATGTTGGTCACCGCAAACCGTGTACATAAAAACATTATTTCATTGACGGCCATTTGCCACTAAACAATGTAATATTTTTCAATAAAAAAATTACTAAAAGTTCTTCAAGATGTGTTCTTTAAGATGGTATATTGATCGATTAAAAAAGTTTTGTAGTTTTCTTTAAAAAAATTCATGAAAAAGGCCTTTTTTGCGCTACAAGTGGGGATAACGCCGTAATATAAGGTACAAACATGGAGATTATGCGTGAAACACAATATCCGATAAATGGCCGCCTCGTTCATGTTTGCAAACGTTCACTCTTTTGACGAAATTTTCAATAACATTTTGGCATAATTGCGGACGAATCCCATTGATGGTGCGTCCAATTGCTTCCTTGAGCTCCGGAATAGTCTGTGGATCATTGGCGTACACTTTTCCTTCCAGAAAACCCCAAAGAAAGAAGTCCAATGGCGTCAAATCGCACGATCTTGGTGGTCACTTCACATCGCCGCGGCGCGAGATTACACGACCGTGAAACTTCGTCTGCAATAACTATGCAGTAACAATACAGCAAATAACAATTTCTATGCGTTGCTCGATCGCGTAATTCTCCATGACTAAATCTCAAGACTTCCTGATGCTGGTTGTCAAAGATAAGTACTCTATGTTCACCACAAAAAAAAATTGCGCGCAATTAAAAATGTCACGTCATTTTGAGACACCCTTTATAAGCAAGCGTGAAATTCAGTGTGTCATTTCACCGAAGTGTAAACAACATTTTTTCATAGTTCTAAACAAGTCCAATGTCGTGGCAAAAAAATATAGGGGAGATCCGGGCATAGCGAACAGCCCGGGCAAAGGGAATACCCCCTGCGCAAACGCTACATGCGATCCCATCCGCCGTGCGGGGTATTCGCTTTGCCTGGCGAGTTCACTATGCCCGCGTCTCCCCTATTTGCAGGGAATTTGACTACACTGGTATATTAAAAGAAAAATCTGCGGCTGAAACACACAGAATTCTTGTTGAGACTTACGGCGACCCTGCTCTGTCGGAAACAATATGTAAAGATTGGTTTAGACGCTTGAAAAGTAACGATTTTGATGGTTTGGTGATTTTGTTGAATTGGAGGCATTACTTCAAGAAGACTCATGTCAGACGCTAGCTGAACTTTAGGAGTTGATCACACAACAGTTTCGAAACGGTTGAAAGTATTAGGAATGATTTTTTGAGGGTCGGTACCTGAGTAAATGGCGAGAAAAACAGGTAAACTTCGGGAATTTTTATCTCAAAAACGAATGTTTCGATTGGATGCGGGTTTTTTTTTAATTGGAAAATATGTGCATTGAGGTGTGTTTAGGATTTTTTAAAAATAAATTCGTTTACTGGAAGCGATTCAAACACGATTATCTCGAAACATAGTTTTCAAAGTCGGTGCCGGATGTATCTCGAAAACGGCTTGTCCGATTTTGTCCAAATTTGGATACAATATTCTTCGATAGTTTTTCTCGTTCCCCACGTAGGATTTTTTGGAAATTTTCATTTTGACGGAATTGCGACCGTTTTAATTTAACATTGGTTTTTCGTTCGCAATTTCCGACGATTTTGGATTGCGTACACATTGCATAAAAAAGCAATGGTTCAATCAAATGAAAAACCCCTTCAATCAAATGAATTATTTTCGCCGTTCGGTGATTATTTCTGAAGCCTCATCATTCGTAGGCATCATGGAGGCAGTCAATCAATTGATGCTCTCCTCCTCTCCTGACAGCAGGCCACAAATCTTTAGCACGGAGATGCAACAACGCGAGTAGAAATTGTTCTAGCCTGGCTAAGTTACGACCTAGTAATTGGCTCGCCCAATTGAGTTCATACGAACTGACCAATGGTTGGCCTGCTATGAGCTAGTAATATTGTAAATGTTTTGTTATCCAGCTCTTGTCTAGTCACTGCCCAGCTGATCTTGGTCACAAATGACAAATTGAGGTTATGTGACTACGTGTAGTTCCTTCGAGCGACTGGCTCATGGTTGGTTAAGCAACTTGAGTTACAGATGACGTTGCGAATGAATAAAATCCTCAAGTCGGTATCTCGCGATAACCTAGCCAACACTTCCCAACTGCGGCCGCACTACCCGGAAAAAATGATCGGACACATACAATTTAAGGTTATGTAATTCTATGCGATTAACGCGCTCAATGAGAACGCAATTGAGTCATTGATCCGATAATGTTATTTACATTTCTTAATCCACCGATTTTTCAATATTCTGACGTTGTGTAGTGTAATATATGTAGACGATAAGAAAATTCAGAAATTAAGGCGTTGCCCCCACTTGTAGCGCAAAAAAAGGCCTTTTTCATGAATTTTTTTAAAGAAAACTACAAAACTTTTTTAATCGATCAATATACCAGCTTAAAGAACACATCTTGAAGAACATTCAGTAATTTTTTTATTGAAAAATATTACATTGTTTAGTGGCAAATGGCCGTCAATGAAATAATGTTTTTATATACACGATTTGCGGTGACCAACATTGCGGCGAAGTGGATCATCTGGAAAAAAAAATGCGGATGGATTTAGTCAAATATAAGTATAAACTAGTCTTTAATCGAAGGATTTTAAAAAATATTCATTTTTCACAAAATGGCGGACAGTCAAAGTTAATGGTTCGATTTTAATGAAAAAACGGCCGTTTTTTGGCTATAAAACGGCCATTTTTTTCGAAAAAAAAAATCGAACGATTAAAGACTACATTTTTATGTATTAAATAAGCCTGCAAAATTTCAAGAAGATCGGTTCATTAGTGTTCGAGCAATCTTGGTCACCGACTTCAGAAATGCCATTTTGAGAAAAAAGCGTTTAAAGTTTCAATTTCAGTTTACACGAAGAAAATATTTTTTTTTTGTAAACTTACATAGAGTCATCTATTCCGGGCCCATACAGAAGTATGGGCCCGGATACTTATACTTCAAAAAAATCCAATTAAAAAAAATCGATTTTTTCAAAATCGCAAGTGGGGGTGACCCCTTAAACAAGTAGAATTGGCTCAGTGGACAACATCACAACTCATCACCCAGAGGTCCCGGGATCGAAACCACGTTACGGCGTAAGCGTTTGTCTGAGATAATTTAAAATTGAACCATTAAAATATTTACAGCGCAAATATCATAACCCTAATTAATGAACTACGAAGAATATCGTAAAAGGGTCCAATGATGTAAATAATGTGCAAAAAAATCACGAAAAGATAAATATATAGCCGCAAATTTGTTTTTATCTTATCGCCACCTAATTAGTTGTTACCAGTCGCTAGCTGAAAAAAAACTAGGTCATGGCTAGGTCAGAAATATAATACAGCCGTGAGATATTTCTTTCTTTCTGGTCACCATCGAATTTTTTGTATTCAATTACCAGAGGACCAAAGCGTTACAAGGGTGGGTAGTCAATCGCTAAGACAGCTAGCTAATGGCGATTCGAAACATCACTTTACTAGCTTGTGGCTAGGCGGTGATGAGTTACGTTTTCCACTCGGGGAGCCACGAGAAGAAAAATCAAGGATCCGTAGATCCCCGATACGAATGGGTACGGTTCTTCGAGCTGAACGCTTTCCATCCGAGATGCTCCTCAATGAAATTCTGTTTCTGCTGAGGCTGGAAATGCAGGGATGCTCCATGAGCGATTGCAGATAGAAGCGGAGGAAAACGTCGGCAAAGGGAGAGGAAGAGAGAACGATGTTGATCAAGTTCGGCGATGAGACTTGTCGCCGGTCCGAGGGAATTTGTTGGAACTAATCTTGGGTCGTTCGGGGTCAGGCCACGTTCCAAACTCGCGATCTACCCGTGTACCGTAGATATACAGGCATCGCGCGTCAGCCTCGAGCGTCACACGGTTGAGCAGAAGTAGCAGCTGCAAGCGTCCCGCTTGAGGAATGAGCGATTCCAACGAGCTCGTAGAAACGTCGCGACGTCTTCTAGGCCTGCTCCCCGACGAATCATCGCGAATTCCTTCCCTAAGCTCAGGCTAATGAATTTCGTCTCGGGGAACGGTGCGTCGCGGAGTCACGAGAGACCATAAACGTGAGCATCAGCTGAGGAAACTTTGGCTGGAAGGAGGCTTGATGCTAAAAGTGCGAAGAGCGGCTATTCCTTGGGAAGGGGGGGGGGTGCGATCGATCCAACGATGTTACGAAGATTGCAGGGTGGTAAACATCACACGATGCTTCTGAGTTTTATTCCATTTGCAAAGTTTTCTCTACATTGGCGTAGGGTTCCTTCAGTAGCTTTTTCATACGGGTGAGGATCGGAAATTCGAACGACCCATATTCAGAAGGACCGAAATTTCGAATTCAGTAATAACGAACGTTCCAATATAGATAGATCCATTTTATGATGGTCTGTAACATAGTTAATCGAAATTGTGAATGGAAAAATCTCGAAGTTGATTCATAGCGAAAACAAATATCAGATTTAACAAAATAATGAGAGATATAATATCGATTCGCCTATATATGAGGCGTTCCATACCATTTCGAACGGTCAAAAAGTTGTCCACTCTCAAAAAAATTGAAATTTCGTCAAATTATTTAATTATATGACAAAAAACAGTGTAAATTTTCTCAAAATTTTTGGATCGCATCTTCCCGAGTTTTTCAAAATTTCAAAATTCTCGATACCGTTATATCTCGTGAGCATTTGATTTAACAGAAAAATGTTTAAGACAAAAAAGTTGCAATTTTACATGAAATTTGTGAAGACATTTTGTTTCGACTTTTTCGAGTTTAATAAATGCCTCTTTTCACCAAAATTATGCAAAAATATTTTTTTCGTGCGGTATGTCACTTTTGATTTGTCTAAAAAAATTCCAGAAAATACTCTGAAGTGTGTACAGTAACACCTATTTTTTTCAGAGTGGGTCGATTCGTTGTTCCAAAGCTGTGCTTTGTTTTATTATTATGAGATATTTTTTTTAGACAAATCAATTATTATTAAAAATTATTCTCTCCCAAATTTTTCTCACATTTTTCAGGTAATAAACATCCATAACAGTATTAATTTTTGTGAGCTTAATCATAAATTATCGGTAAGGTATACAAAGTTATTGCCATACAAAGTAACGTCGACGTGCAATATGGAAAATTGTGATACAAAGTAACGTCGTCGTGCAATATGGACATATTATTCGTTGATGCCATCATCAAAATAATTACTCATGAATTAGTTTGTAACAAGGCACTCGAGAAACCACCAAGAAAATTCGAAGGAAGCAGATGACTTTTCTGCTTGGCTCACACCGTGCAACCGAGTGTAAAAAAATCAAAACACACTGAGAACTCCGATAGTATTTTGGCATGGAGGGGGAATGTTGACAAACTGAAGGATGTAGAAGGCATTTGACGGCGCACATTACTTTGTATGACAATGTTTGTATTGGGCGGTCAACGATACTTTGTATCCATTTTCCATATTGCACGACGACGTTACTTTGTATCACAATTTTCATGTTGGACGACGAGCGTTACTTTGTATGGCAAGGTTAACTTTGTATACCTTACCGATAACTTATGATTAAGCTCAAAAAAATTATTACTGTTATGGATGTTTATTACCTGAAAAATGTGAGAAAAATTTGGGAGAGAATAATTTTGAAAATAATAATTGATGTGTCTAAAAAATAATATCTCATAATAATAAAGCAAAGCACAGCTTTGGAACAGCGAATCGAGCCACTTCAGAGTATTTTTTGGAATTTTTTGAGAAAAATAAAAAGTGACATATCGACCGAAAAAAATATGTTTACATAATTTTGGTGAAAATGGGCATTTTTTTAATTCGAAAAATTCAAAACAAAATTTTTTCACAAAGTTCATATAAAATTGCAACTTTTTTGTCTTAAACATTTTTCTGTTAAATCAAATGCTCACGAGATATAACGGTATCTTTGTATTTTTTAAATTTTGAAAAACTCGAGAAAATGCGATCCAAAAATTTTGAAAAAATTTACACTATTTTTTTTCATACAATTAAATAATTTGACAAAATTTCAATTTTTTTGAGAGTGGACACCTTTTTGACCGTTCGAAACAGTATGGAACGCCTCATATATACATCAAACAATTCGAGACGTCCAATCGATTTTTTTTCCTTTTTCGACACTTTATACTTCATAATTTACGTTTATACTTAGCAGTTTTTATGATAAATATAATTTTATCTTGCAAAAATCTATAGTTCAATCCTTAAACACGGTTTTCTCGAAATGAGATTTTTCAAATTTGCTGACATTGTAACTCAAAGAGAGATTATCCGATTGACTTGAAATTATAACTGAGTACTCTGGAATATATTTACTCTACAATGACGTAGGATATTTTCGATTGGATGAAAATTGACGATTTGGCATTGAAAAAAACGACCATTTTATAGGCAAGAAAACAGACTTTTTTTTCATAACTACGCCATTTCGTTAGATTTTGATATTTTTCAAAAATCCTACGTCATTCTACAGAAAATACCTTCCAGCTTAACGACATTTTTTCCTTTTTCGGTTTCAGCTACTCAATCGGCCGAAATAATGTCAGCAGTGGAGTGACTTTTTTTGGCGCCTCCGAAGGCAGCGCACAAGTCGCATGGATCTCAACATTTTTCTATGAAAAAATGATGTAATATAGGTCAAATATAGCCAAATATATTCTTAAGTTTCCGAAACATTTAATTGCGTACTTTTCTTCAAAAAAATTCCCGAAAATCACCCAAATTTTCAGCTTTCACACTGGTACAGCCCCTCAAAGCGAAGGACTAAAAAGTCGACCGGTTAACATAGCGATGGGCTAAAATGACAAACGGTCCGGATAGCGAAAACTTGGGATCGAGCAATACTACTTGCGCTTTAGAATGAAGATAGCAGATGGCGTTAGTGGTCAGTTGGGTCAGGTAGACATGCCATGTTCAGTTATCAAAGATAAGTACGCTATCTTTTATACAAGTACTCTATCTTATAGTAGCTTGACGGGGTCCTCTAGTTTCTCGGGTCGAAAAAATCGATTTTTTTTTCATAAATCACATCTACAACATGTGTAGAAAATGTGTAGGAAGGCCTATAGTATGGTCCAGGCATAGCAGATTGACGGTGAGATGAAATTTTTAGTATAAATCACATGCGCGAACTTTCAAACGCGTTTTTCTCAAAACACCATTTTTCGAAACGGTGACCACGATATTTCAGAAACTACTGCACCGATCTTGTTCAAATTTATACAGCATCTTTAATATGTTATAAGCCAGCGATTCAACTAGGATTATCATGATTGCTTCGATAGTTTTTTTTTGTACGAGCGAAAAACTTAAGAAAAAATGAGTAAAAAATAGAATGTAATTTTCAAAAGTGTATAAAAAAGTCAATTTTTGTAATTTAGAATTCACTCTAGTTCAATCGCTAGTCTTAAATATGAAGATTAAAATGCCGTTTGGTTTTTTTTATTTCAGATAAGCAGAACAGCCGCAATCTTGGTCACCGTCAAGCACCTCTTTTACTTGATGTCTTCCTGTCGGCCACTATAACGTTTATTCTATTATATATTTTGACTTCAAAAAATTTGTAAAGCTTATTTAAATGTTAATAAAGATTATGCAGAAACAAAGAGATTGATTATTTCGATGCTTTGCCCGTAAAAAATTATTGAAAAAGCCGTAAAAAAACAGCCGAGAAACTAGAGGACCCCGTTAAGTAGGGGAGACCGGGGCAAAATGGTATAGCGGGGCAAAACGGTACCGGGGCAAAACGGCACTGGGGCATAATGGGATCGGGGCATAATGGGATAGCAAAAAATGAAGTTTCTTGGTGCTTGATTTGGGGCAAAATGGGATAGGGGCAAAATGGGACAGAGAGGAGTGGAATATCAAATTGGGGCAAAATGGGACACACAAAAATAAAGTGTCGCAGCCCGCTGAATTTGGGGCAAAATGGGATGACAGGAAAATTCATGCTTCGGCTCTATGAAAGAGCCGTTGAAACATAATCTAATCTAAATGGTGCTTGTGGTTCGTTTCAGTCCACATATACGCAGATAATACGGACTGACCGATATATTTGTCGACACATATCCGTCGATTTCATGGGGAGCGGCGGTCCTAGTTTCATAAAACAATTTACGTAAAAATTGACAAGAGTTAGATTTTCATCAATGGCTTGAAAATCAGTATCAGTAACGTGCAGTTGGCAGAAAATAAATTTAAAAAAAAACAAAGAAAGATAAAAACAAAAAAAAACCATAAATTGCACGCGTCAGATTATAAAAATTACTTGATTATTTAAATAATTAATAACGACAAAGAAATTGTACCAATCGAATAAGAAGGCTCAAATAACAATTTACGTCAAGTTTGGTACAGTTCTGACCGCAGAATCAAAAGTAATTGTTTAACAAACTTTAATAACAAATGGGCCCACTATTCATGTGCCCATGCTGACGATAACTTAATCGAGTACGTTTGCGACAATTGTGCCGATAAAAATTAGCTTAGTTAAACAAGCAATAAAAATTAAACATTGCCACCGTTAAATTATAGTATCGTAAGTAGAGTGTGACCCAAATATCGTGTAACATTCAATAAAACCTGTTTTCACTCATTTATTACCCCTCGTTTTTTACCCCTGCATTTCTTTCGTTTCTGCATCGAATTATTCCACTGTCCCATTTTGCCCCGATCCCGTTTTGCCCCAACCGCCTCTTTCTGAGGAGCCTGATTTTCTCCGGCCCATTTTGCCCCAGTCCCGTTTTGCCCCAATGACGTATTTTCCAGCAGTGTTGATTTTCGCTATTCCATTTTGCCCCAAACCCGTTTTGCCCCGGTCCCATTTTGCCCCGGTCCCATTATGCCCCGCTATACCATTTTGCCCCGGTCTCCCCTACTCTATCTTTACCAAAATACTACTTTTCGTAAAGTAGTATTTCGAGCTACTTTAACAGACTCCTTAAAATACCGAAATGCGAAATACCTACCAGGACGAAATTTCCTCCACGAGGAAGCAATGAGTTTCTTCCGAAAAATCGAGGCCTACGATGAGAGATAGCGTTCAAAAGGAGTATTTTCAGCGTACTCTGACATGCGCAGTTTCTGCTCGCCGCGTGTTCATTCGACGGCGTGATACATTATATTTATTAATAACATGTTCTCTCCATCGAGCACTGTAATTAGCGCACCCATCCCGAGGGCGTCGCATCCCTCAATGTTCACCATCCAACTAATTATATTATTTCACGACATTAATACGATAATTCGGTCCATGCCGCGATAGCATCACCCATTCGTCGTTGCATTCGGCTCGGCTGAGTCCTCGGAATGGAAAAGTCTCCCGCCAGGTCACTTCGAGCGCCGATCACGCGCCCTTTTCTGTCCGAGGGTTCATTTGATGCGCGCGCACCAACGAGAGGAGCAACGGTGCATCACTGCGAGCAATTTAATTAAACCTCCGGGCAACGTCGAGGATCGGAAGAAGAGAGTTAATATCGAAATGTACAAGACCGCGAAGAGAACCTATACGCTTATCTCTGCAGTCTATATATTCGCTCCTCTTTCGTCATCTCTCGCGGCTAATCTGGATAGCTACTGTGCATCGCTATACGTGTGTATCATCGTTCCTACCGATTCAAGCCCCGATACACATATAGCGGAGCTTCCTCCCGCCTGATTACCATCCCTGGGGATTATTTTTGCACTATACGGAAGCAGCCAAACCGCAATGCCGTTGGTGGAACGAAATGGCAGGGAAAAAAGGGTAGAGGAGGGGAAGCGAGATTTCGCAGCCTCATTCACGGATCGATCTCCATCGTGCCAGAAATTCTCTTCCAGATCGCGTCTTATTGATATATCTATGATTAGCACGAGGGGCTCAGAAAGATGCCTCGTTTCGTCGATGTCTTCGCGATAACTCTGCGCCACGCATCCGCTTGGAGGACTTCCTGCCTCGGGCGGGCTTCGCACGATTCGCCCGCGAACTCGTGCGCGAAACAATTTTCGAGGAACGATTACTACTCGTCTCGTTCAATTATTTTTCAATAATATCGAATGATTGTGCGGATATTTTTGGATTAAAAAGTTTCAATAGTATGCTTCACCATTTTGTGGATTTACTTCACCTGCTCTCAACGCAACGAGTAGGGGAGGCTGGGGTCAATTGGAACGTTTTTGAGAAAATCGGCTTGGGTGTCTTCATTTTATGCCTTATCTGTTTGGTAATGGGCTTAAATTATAGCTAGATTATCTGGCTATATGATGGCATTGTTGATTTTGCTTCTAATATGCCCTGGACTTAGGTAGAAGCTATTTAAAAACTCTTGGAAAACGTTTCATTTGACCCTGTGTCGGGGTCAATCGAAACGGTGCCTGGGGTTAGTTGAAACAGGTGTTTTCAGCTGATTGAACTGACGTTTCTACTAAACCCAGGTACTGTTAATGATGTGTATGAAGTGATAAAGTTATGTTTGTTGTGAATAAAATACACTTTAAATTAAAACAATCGGTTTTATTGCTTTTCGTTCCAGTTTTGGTATCACCGAAGGCATACTGAGGTGCTTTAATATCATTTTACTTATCTAGTTTTAATTTACTAAAGATAATCAGTCAGAGAATAGTTTTTGTTACTAGCGAGGTACTCAATGAGACCGACTGATTTAGTCTTCGAAGTTATTTTTTACTCTCTTGGCCGGTTTTCTGCAGTCTTCCTCTTCAGTCTCTTTCCTTGTCTCTTCTTTTTCTGGGGTATCGGTGTATATTGTTGACTTTCTCTTTTTCCTACCCCTATTTAGCGTTTTAATATTTTTATTTTCATATATATTTTTTGGCATCTTCATATGCCTTTTTATAATTTTCGAGATCGCAGCTTCCGCGGTTCGTAGTTGCGGACGGTTTCTTGGCATCTGAAAAAAAAGATTTGGAAAACTTGCTTGCGTATAAAATGTTTGTTCGGGGTCAATAGAAACACGTTTCAATTGAAACCGAACCGTTTGTTTCAACTGCCCCCATATCCTCGCTTCCAATAATTTATCAAATAACAAAGAACCTAAATGTTGTTGGTAGGTGCTGACCACAATAAACTCACTAGGATATTCACAGTAATGATGATTGTGAACAACGCTGAAGAAGGAACAATAGTTTTGGAGCAATACGCAAAATAATAGTAACGAAAAACCTTACTTTTTGTGTCGAAAAGACGATGGACCCACATAAAATATTCGACGCACTCGGGGCGACGGCGTGAACGAAGCGATAGGTTCCGATATGCAAAGCAGTTCCTTCCCCCCTTGGACCCCCACCGCTATCAATAACCATCTTCGAGTTATTAAACTTGTTTCATTTGAGCCGTGTTTCTATCGACCCCAGGCTCCCCTAATCTGTATTTTTTCGTTGTCCTTCATGCTTAGAAAAATGATTTATGATGTTCTAATAAATTGGCACATTAGAACATAACTTATTGGAAGTTAATAAATGTTCACTCGTATGGAGACAGTTTTTATGTGATTGTAACTACAGCATTTATTCGGCGTCACTAAATATGTTTCTTTACGTGCCGATTTTTCACATAAATTAAAAGCCATATTTATAATAGAACATTTGAATAAATATTTCCTCAAATCAAATAAATACTGCTTCCCAATCACGCAAACCTCTTATTTCGCGACTATGATACTAATGCGCGTATGCGCACTTTGCCCTTCAACGCGACGGGCCCGACACCAGGCCGCCCGTAAGATGTAGCTCACGCTTACCATGTAGCTTCTTCCTATGCCAATGCTTTTGGCACATGTGTCAGTGTTGCGTTTCAGAAGTGAGAAACTCGAAAGTGAGGAATGATTTAAGTGTAAGTAAGAATATAAGGTGGGAAAAAAACCTTCAAGTGAGAAAATAATGACGGACGAAATGACACAATTCCTCGAAAAAAAACCAGCTCAGGGATTATGAAGAATCCTATTAGATGTTAAGAAAAATTCTTAGTCAATCTTAAACATAAACTTTAATAAAAAAAATTCTTAGCTGTTAATAAAATCGTGGTAGGCCGACATACGAATAAGAAAACTTATTCGCCGGGAGACAAACTTCTTTGTCCTCAATCAATCTTTTTTCTGAGTGCACCCTTTCACTTGGACCCCACATTTGTATGGTCTGGAAGTTTGCTCCGTTGGGATGCGACAAAAGTTGTTTAAAAATTGTTTTTTTTTCCTCATTTTTAATTATCTTAGAATAGTATTATAGTAGATTAGAGTAGTAGTATTATAGTGAGTTAGAGTAGTAGTATAGTAGAGATCTAGAATTTAGAGATTTAGAAATCTAGATCTATATCTAGAAAAAAAAATATTAAGAAGAGTTTTCGTTGGGTCTCAACAAAGCAAACTTCATGATAATACATGTATCGCTTCACTATTGCCAGTTTCCTAGGTGGACCCCGTGCGGTCCCCGAGCACTATTGCCTAATGTGTCACTGCATCGCATTCGCACGAGGGCACAGGGAAACTGCGGAAACCCGTTGTGGAAACGGGCAGCTGTATTTCAACCGAGGTCCAGTTGTATCGCCATAGAGAACTCCGTGAAACTGCACCTCACCTAGTAGTCAGCACACGAGGTGTTCAGCGATCCAAGTATTGTTCCAAGCCAATACATGGTCACGGATCACCACAGGAGCATACCGATCACGTGTCTGCCACTGATGGTTAGCTACTTCCTTTAGCTAAACCCACTTAGCCTTTCCAGTTAGCTAAATCGACTTAACCTTTTCAGTTAGCTTTATCCACTTCGCCTTTCCAGTTAGCTAAATCCACTTAGCCTTTCAAGTTAGCTAAATCCACTTAGCCTTTCCAGTTAGCTAAATCCACTTATCCTTTTCAGTTGGCTAAATCCACTTAGTCTTTCCAGTTAGCTTAACCCACTTAGCCTTTCCAGTTAGCTAAATCCACTTATCCTTTCCAGTTAGCTTAATCCACTTAGCCTTTCTAGTTAATTAAATCGACTTAACCTTTTCAGTTAGCTAAATCCAGTTAGCCTTTCCAGTTAGCTGAATCCACTTCGCCTTCTCAGTTAGCTTAATCCACTACGCCTTTGCACTTAGCTAAATCCACTTAGCCTTTCAAGTTAGCTAAATCCACTTAGCCTTTCCAGTTAGCTAAATCCACTTATCCTTTTCAGTTGGCTAAATCCACTTAGTCTTTCCAGTTAGCTTAATCCACTTAGCCTTTCCAGTTAGCTAAATCCACTTATCCTTTCCAGTTAGCTTAATCCACTTAGCCTTTCTAGTTAACTAAATCGACTTAACCTTTCCAGTTAGCTAAATCCACTTAGCCTTTCCAGTTAGCTAAATCCACTTCACCTTCCCAGTTAGCTTAATCCACTAAGCCTTTGCAGTTAGCTAAATCCACTTGGCCTTTCCAGTTAGCTAAATCCACGTAGCCTTTTCAGTTAGCTAAATCCACTTAGCCTTTCCAGTCAGCTAGATCCACTTAGTCTTTTCAAAAATACATCTTTCTTTCAATAACCTGTACCACACGTCATCTGACATTTGCTCTTTTTTTACTGTCAAAGAGAGATTAAGGAGTTTAGGGACAATTGACGAAATGTTACCATTTGATTCAAATTTCTACAGTAAATGCTCTGGTATATACTGAATGCACCCTCCAAATTTTAAATCGATCGTCTACACCATTTCTATAGAATTTACAATAAAAAAGAAACACTTTATAACACAGGAAGATGCCTGAGCTCATCACTGAATGGCAGTTTTACCCACGAAATAGTGTGAAAGACGTTGAAAATTTTATGAAAAACTGTCAACTGTAGGTGAAAGTATTGCTGAAGAAATTTTGGGTGAGGCAGACGACAGGTGAATTGTGATGAAACGCGGACGACAATCCATTACTCGTGATGTTGGAAGGCGACGAGTTTAAGGAGTTTCGGGATAATTGCCGAAGTGTCACCATTTAATTCAAATTTATACAGTAAATTCTTTGTCATATAGCATACAGCGGACTTACATTGACATTAACGGTAACTTTCACAGTCTTTGGGGTTACTTTAACGGAGCGCCAAAATACGGTTTTGACCAATTATTTTCTAACTTTTTTTCTATTGTTGCTCAAATTTGTTGGTCAAGTTCGTTATAATGTTGCTCAAGTTGATTTGGATCTCAATGATAATTCTAAAACTGATTAAGTGCCCATCGTAGTACCCTAAGTACTTGATATTTTTATATAAAATGTTTCCTTAATAAAGATGACAATTTAATTGTAAAAAATCATTGTTTTTCATTTAATTTCATGTATAATGTATACAATTTTAATTTTTTGAAATCACAATTATGTCAAATGACGGTCAATCTTTGACATAAGTTGCACTTCGATGACTTGTCGAAGACGCCCCACCGCCCCGAAATTGTGGAGGTGGGGCTTGGGTTTCTTATACATTTGATAGCCAAAGGACACATTTTTCTATTAAGGGGGAATATCAGTGTGAAAAAAAATCGATTTTTTTGGGTAAATAGATAGTTTTGTCCTTTAAGAATATGCCTACAAATTTTCAAAACAATATTCGGATTAGAAGTATTCGAAATTGGCGCCAAGCGTCGACGCTCTTAGAGCCTTCTATACGGGCCTTTCTATACTTTAAACGCGTTTTTCTCGAAACCATGTTTTTTGACCTGGTTGACAGCATAACTCTGTCAAATTTTGTCCAATCGACTTCATTCAAAAAGGATTCTCTTCAGAAAACTTAGCGCTATCGTCGCATCGTAGAGTTTTTTTTAAATCGTTTACTTTTTTTTTACTAACCATTTACCCCAAAATCTTTGTGTAAAATTCGATTTTTTTTTTTTAATGGCCGCCATTTTTTTTGCTGCGATGCTGCGATAGCTATACTATTATAATTTAATAATCGTTTTGAATTTTTGATTTCATATGCTTGCTGTGGCACTTATGCTGTCAACCGTCGGGGAGTCTTTTTTTGAGATGCCATTTTGCGACCGCTTCTCTGCTTAATAAAATATACTAAAAATAAAAATAAAAAATTTCCTTGTATGCTTCATTACTTCAATAATTGATACATAAATTTCAAATAATTTGATCGAGCCGTTTAAAAAAAAATCCCAAAAAATACCTTATTTTTCAGCCTGTCACACTGATATTCTCCCTTAGAGCAAAAAAAAGTTGGAATTTAGAATGTTGAAAAAAGTTACCTACAAAAAACTTCCAAAACCTGTTCAAAATAACCCTATTTCACGTTACTGAATGCACCCTCTAAATCGACCGTCTACACCGTTTCTACAAAATGTACAATTGAAAAAAAAACTTTCTATCATAGGGAGATGCCTACGATTATCACTGAATAGCAGTTTCACGCATGAAATGGTGTGAAAAAATGTTTAAAATGTTAAGAAAAACTGTCAAATCACTCAGTACATTATGACAATTTCTCCATCAGTGTCATAATGTACTCCCTATGTTATCTCATCCCTGTGTTAAAAAGCGTTTTCTTTTTTAATTGTTAATTTTATAGAAACGGTGTAGACAATCGATTTAAAATTTGTATAAATTTGCATCAAATGGTAACATTTTGCCAGCTGTGCCGAAACTCCTTAAAATAATCGTGAGCCCTGTCAGTCCAATTACTTCGTGCCATTACACCTCGTGCTTGCCTTCCCAATCTCCGGATTCGCATATTCAAAGGATGCAAATAGAAAATCATGGGATACAGAGTAAATAAAAATATTGATGCATAGGTCGCCTAATTTTGGAAGGTGTCTTAACAGGGTATATTGCGTATCTATGAATACTCGCATTATAGTAATGTGTGGTGAACGAAAAATTTCGCAAGCCGGAGATGAGGATACGCCGACCGAAAATAAGCTTAATCTCGCTGAGTGAAAACGCTGCCAAATGTAATGCGTCTTCGACCGGTGAGACTCGAACAGCGGTGCACCGGTTTTCGCCACGAGCCTTGCCGTTCTCCTCATCGTGTCCTTATTTCACGCCACCCCCCCCCCCCCCCCCCAGCCACGTCGAATTTTTATTTGCGTTCTTTTACATTGACAGGTTCTTCGACGTTCTCGCACCATATTTTCACATCCCCCCCTCTCTCTCTCCCTATTCCACTCGCGGCAATTCACTTTTGACGAAGAGGTTCGAAAAACCGTATAGATATCGACGGATTAACGGGAGCGGGCCGGCGATACCGGGAAGGGTGAGAAATAAAAATGAAAAGGGATGAAAAAAAAAGAAATATGGCCATGGATATAAACGAGACCCGCATGCACCAAAACCACCCCTCCCCCTTAATATATTTCTCGTGGCCTATTCCGCTTCTCTCCCTCAACCTTTCTCACTATCTCTCTCTCTTTCTCTTTACCTCTCACTCTCTCGCTCCTCGTCTATATGACTCTATATAGAAGATCCAACCTCTCGCAGCGGCTGGTTTTCAAATATTTTATTTCCGCTCGCATTGGCAAAGCCCCGGCCGGCTCTCTGTGTGTTTGAACAACGCGAGCTCGTTTCAATTCACTCTATATATGGATATGTTATACACCACCGAGAATTCTCAACCCTCCCGCAAGCTCATGCACGCCGGGTTATACGTTCGTAATAACGCAAAAAGAACAATTAGTATCGACAAAGACGGATCATCGAAAGGAAAAACGTGCAATTTGTTTTTTTTTTTTTTTTTTTTCTCGAAATCATCTATTTTTGAGATATTAAGAGAGATACAATTACCGCGAGCATTAGCAATACCATACGGATAATAATATTACGAAAACTAATTACACATAATCAAAAATGAAATACAAAATTACGTTTGTATAATTAATCAACGAATGAATATTCATTTTCATTTTAAAGTCGACATTTTATGATGTAACGAAAGGGAAATTGATTTTTTAATTATGTTATAATGTAAGCGATTACGATAGACATTTAAAAAGGCAAACACATTCGAAAATGAAAGGATGAACAATTCGGAAGTTCACGATTCCCCGTGCTTGCAAGGAATTCGTTATAGTGTTAAAAATTAGGACGGAAAGTGCGCAGTTCTGACAGAATAAATGAAAATATTCAAGTCAGTGATTTACGTACGTCATCGCGCGGAACGAGCTGGGAACTACTTATGGATTCGTTTGGTCGATGGAATTATTATTATTATTATTATACTTTTTTTATTATTTTTATCGCAGAAGGAAAAGGCGGCATGTGGAGTGCATTAGTTTTGAGTTTACGTTTATGTAACAGAGCACACACACACACACACACACACACACATATATATATGAGGTATTCTCCACGTAAATCCGGTGGACTTTTTCCCTGAACCCCGCCAATTCGATTAATTTTTTTGATCTGATTCCATTGACTCTTAAAGACACCCTGTTTTTTTTACACTTTTCGAAACAACCCTTAGTAAAAAAAAATGTTTTCTCCGAAAAAAACGCCCCGATTAAAAAATCTGAAAAAATTCCCAAAAATGCATGATTATATGTAAATTTTTTCAAGCTATCACCCGCAGTGGAAGGATAATTTTTTCTGTACTTTGTGAGCGGTTAACGTTTAAAAAAATCCGAATAATTTACTGCTAACTGTTCAAGGTCCATGATTGGGATTTGGTTATTCAAAAATGGTCAAAAAAATTCATTGTGGGTGTCAAAATATTTAAGTGTCCGCCAGAAGTAAGCAGTTCTCAAATTTTTCGGTTTTTTTTTCACGTTAATCGCTCAGAAAGCACCCACAAAATTATACTTCCACTGCGGGTGATAGGTTGAAAATTTTCACATATGATCACGCATTTTTGGAATTTTTTCAGATTTTTAAATCAGGGTGTTTTGTACGGAGAATTTTTTTTTACGAAGGCTTGATTTGAAAAATGTAAAAAAATGCAGGGTGTCTTTTAGAGTCAATGGAATCAGATTTTAAAAAATTAATCAAATTGGCGGGTCGAAAAAATTCATGGCGTGTGTCAAAATATTGAAGTGTCCGCCCGAAGTAAGCGGTTCTTAAATTTTTTTGGATTTTTTTAACGTTAATCGTTCAGAAAGCACAGAAAAAATTATACTCCCACTGCGGGTGATAGCTTGAAAATTTTTACATATGATGACGCATTTTTGGAAATTTTTCCAGATTTTTAAATCAGGGTGTTTTTTTCGGAGATTTTTTTTTTTTACTAAGGCTTGCTTCGAAAAATGTATAAAAAAATCAAGGTGTCCTTTAGAGTCAATGGAATCAGATTTAAAAAAATTAATCAAATTGGCGGGGGTCAGGGAAAAAGTCCACCGGATTCGCGTGGAATACCTCATATATAGAACAGTGTACTTCGATCGCGATGTGCCTGTAAGAGAATGAGTGAGGCTACGTCACACACGAACCAACGGGAACCAGGAAACGAGCGACCTGCAACTTTCGCAGCCATGTGTGCCTCCATATATTTTCTTTTTATTCGTTCCTTCTTTCTCTCCCTCTTTCCGTGTGTACGTCTGCTCTCATCGATCGTCGTTATAAATACTTCACAATCGCTTTTTTCTTTTCCTTCCTTTTCACCCCCCCCCCCCCCCCCCCCCCGCCACAAGCCGCTCAACCGCCCGTGTTCTATAGGCCCAGAGACCTACTGGGGATATATATTTGTTTCGATCGGCCGGGGTGAGTGTGGAGCGAGGGAAAGACAGACGAAGATAAAGATAGGAAGAAAGACAGTAAGAGAGAAAGAGAGATCGCGATGTTATTGCAAGAATCGAGACTCTCCGATGAGTTCGACATGCAAAAATAATGAGCAATCGACAATCTTTTTCCAAAACTCACGAGAATCGATCGATATTCATTTCCATACCATGAAGAAAGTTTCGAGCATCCATGTTTTCGTTTCTCAATCCTCGTATGAAAAAATGTTGATTGCAATACGGGCAACTTCGAATTATCGCATATCGTAGGGGAATTTCCAGATCCTACCACGTCGCCATTGGGATTTGATATCTTGGAGTAAACAATGGCATTCAAGCGGATATCGTGCTATTTTCGAATGACGTGATTTGAGAATTCTTTTTTATTTGAAATTCTCAACCGGAGTTTGTTGGATCTCCCCAAAAAATTTTCTTCCGTGATTACGTGTACGAATTTTGTCGTAGAGTCCCAAGGTGCACCTGCATCCTTATAGGGATTTGTTAGGGACACCGCACATGGGGAGTCCTTATTGTGATCCAATTGGACTTTGCACTGTTCCCCGATGGACGCCGTTTGAGAATTCTTAGCACGTTCGAATCGAAAATATGTGAAAAGTCACGAGAAAAAAAGTCGGCGTGTTAAAGCGTAACCTGCACCCTTCGTGAGCGCGTATGTGTGTGGTGATGTGATGTCAAAGTGTAGTAAAATAAAAAAACGATTACTACGGTGGATTTTTGGTGGTTGGATTTCAATTGATTTTTAAGGAGTTTGGGAACAATTGACGATATTTTACCAGTTGATTCAAATTCATACAGTAAATTCTTTGTTTGCCCCCTCCAAAATTTTAATCGATCGTCTACACCGTTTCTATAAAACTTAAAATTGAAGAAACACTTTTTACGGCGGGATATACATTCAGACAGGGAAAAAATAAGCAATATTGAGCGATTTTTTAAACCAAGAAATAATTATTCTACAATTATCAAACTTTAGGTATACTACAATAGTATATTTAAGTATACGAAAGCATTTTTTTCGAGTAATTCATCATCAAAATGGCGGAGCTGTGGCAGTGGCGTGCAGTCTAGCTTCCCGTAGACTTTGATTTGCAAAAACGTTCAAACATTTTTTCAAGTTTGAGAATATGACACGGATGTACAAAAAAAATCAATATTTCACGCAATATTTCTGTAAAATAACGATTAAAAACGTAGTTTTTTTTCCAATTCTTCAAAAACAATTTTCGTCAAGTAAAAGGTACCAATATTATTAATATTTCTACCAAGTTTCAACTCAATCGGCTTAATAGTTTTTGAGTAATCCTGCACGCCAATTTCGATAATGCAGTTTTGAGAAAAACGCAACATTGTTGCTGTAACATTTGACGTTTTTCGAAATTCGCTTTGAAGCTTTGGAAAAATATTCTACATATATAGTTCTATCGTTTAAAAAAGAAAAAAAAAGAAATCGATTTTTTGATCGTTGTAAATGTTTATCCCGCCTTAACATAGGAAGATGCCTACGCTCATCGCTGAATGGCAATTTTACGCACGAAATAATGTTAAAAAATATTTTAAAATATTATAAAAAGCGGTCAGATTACATTATGACAATGATGACGAAATTGTTATAATGTACTGACAAGGAACATCACTTAAGTTTCCGCCTTCGATTTTGTTAAAACTCATATATGTGATAAAGCATTGAAAACTATTAGACACGCATTTTCTTATCTGCGGAAAAACGTCTTCAAGAGGGAAAACGACCCCTCAAAGAAAAGCGTGTTACCCCTTAATTTTATTTTTTCCAATTATTGTATAGTGGATTTTTCATCAATTTACATTAGAAGATTTTTGGCTTTTGTTTCATTCAGATCGGTGGACTGCTTGTGGGTGAAACTGCAAAACCATCCCTCGCCACGTCTTTCTTTGAGGGGTGGTCTCCCTCCTTAACCCGTTTTTCCTCAAATAAAAAAAATACGCGTCTAACAGTTTTCAATGCTTTATCACATATATGAGTTTCAACAAAGTCGACGGCGGACACTAAAGTGATGTTCGTTGTGAGTGAAAAGCTGTCACATCACTCAGTACATTGTGACAATTTTGTCTCCCTTTACATCATGACAATTAGGCGCCTCCCTATGTTAAAAAGCGTTTCTTCAATTGCAAATATTATAGAAACGGCGTAGATGATTGATTCAACATGTAGAGGGTGCATTCAGCACAAGACAACGAATTTACTGTGTAAATTTGAATAAAATGGTGACGAATTGTCAATTGTCCCGAAACTCCTTAAGATTTGATTTTTTAACCGACTTATACTTTTTCAAGATTCACTCATTTTGTATATCTACATATTTCGTTTAAAAACTTCAACGTACAGAATGCAATAGGATCCATCAAGATTCGTATCGGATTCTGTTAGATGTTGTGGGAATCCTTTAGGATTAAAATTGGATTCGTACGTTGAATTCCAATGAAGATTCCCTGTTGGAATCCAATGTACGAGACAGACGTCTTAGTACAGGGATCCAATGCGATGGCCCATTGGATCCCTATCAGGAAATAAGGACGATTATGGGAATCTAATTGGATCCCTATCAGAATTTCTGCACGGCTGTCATCAGAGTTGGAATTTTTTTCGATCAATCAGTCATTGAGATACAATTTCACTCCGTTTATCTCCACCTGCGTACACGATCGATTCGACACCTTCTATGTGTGCCGTCATCACGAGCGCGATATGATCCTAATGAAAAATCGCCTTTGTCGTATTGTTGGTGGAATAATTCGACCGTCAATGGATCCCAAACGACATTGATGACGTCGTGATTACACTGTAACGGCTGGATAATCGTGTTAATTGAATTATTCATTCACGTCGAGTGTCCAAGAGAAGGAGAGAGAGAGAGAGAGAGAGAGAGAGAGAGAGAGAGAGAGAGAGAGAGGCAGAGAGATATGCGGGGTAACAGGCAATGCCAATGACAGGCGTTTCGTCCTCGTCATCATCGATGCGAGACTCCTGCTTAATACACGTCAAAATACACACTCACCCACGTGCCACCTACCCACCTTCTCACACACATATATAGTACGCATATTTCTGTATACACGGGGAACGTACATTTTGAGCCACACATATCTAAAGGGTGTCCAAAAATGACCTGACATTTTAAATTGCGCGCTATTTTTTTGGTGGCGAACATGGAGTACTAATCTTTGACAACTGGCATCAGGAAGTATTGAGGTTTAGTCATGGAGAATTACACGATCGAGCAACGCATAGAAATTGTTATTTGCTGCATTGTCACTACACAGTTATTGCAGACGAAGTTTCATGGTCGTGTTATCCCGCGCCGCGGTGATGTGAATTGGCCACCAAGATTGTGCGATTTGCGGTGGATTTGGACTTCTTTCTTTGGGCTTTTCTGAAAGGAAAATTGTATGTCAATGATCCACAGAACATTCCGGAGCTCAAGAAAGCAATTCGACGCACCATTAAGGGGTAAGGGCTCAGTAGAATTTTCAAAACATCGATTTTTTTCGCTAAAACGGTGCTTTATCATCATAAAAATAAAATGTTTTCACCGACTTTGAGCGTGCAACGTAAGCCCACCTCTGGCGCGGCCATAGAGTACCTAAAACTTTAAACGCGTTTTTCTCGACACAGCTTTTTTCCAATTGGCGTGACAAATAAGTTCGACAAATTTCACTCGATTTACTTCAAATTTAAAAGTTATGTTCCTAATTGCATTTCGCAGAGAAGTACGTACGGAATTTCTGATTTATCGAAAACTTTCCATTTTATAAGTAGTTTTATACGAAATTTTTCACTGAGAATTCATTCAAATACCTACAACTATTGAATAAAACAATATTTTTAAAATTCCGCACGTACTTCTCTAGGTATTCTAACGTAGATTGACGAGAATTTTTGTTTTTTGGTCTAGGTAAAAAATTATGGATGCTACATATCACCCCGCGAAGCGCCTAAAAAAAGTTAACAAAAGAAAATATTAGTAGTCGGCCATTTTGTACATCGACAAAAATATATACATATATTTTCTAACAGCTTGATATTCATACTAAATGGATGTGTAATTAATTTGATGAGTGAATCACTTTTTGATACGAAAAGAATTGTTAAATTTGCACATGATTTTATACCCGTTACTGTGGCCTAACCCCTTAATGAAATGCCAAAATGTGATTGAAAATTTCGTCAAAAGAGTGAACGTTTGCAAACAGGGACGAGGCGGTTATTTATCGCATATTCTGTTCCACACATAACCTCCATGTTTGTACCTTATATTGAAATAAAAACAATCCTACTTTTCGAATAAATAATACGTTTTACGAATAAATTAAAATGTCTGGTCATTTTGAGACACTCTATACGTAATGTTGACTATCAATTATTCATTTTGTGGATAGGGTGGTCTTTGAAATTATCGTTTTGTAAATGCACTCGCATTTACAGCTAAAGGTAATTATTGAAAAATTGGCCTCTACGCAATATTGCGAGGGAGAGGGGAGAAGGGTAGGCTACTATGGGGATGGTCTCCGCTATCGACTGTCCCCAAAATCACACTTTCCCTGAAGTGACACCGACACGCCACGAGCTATCCGGAGAATATTGTGCAAGCGCTCTGTTACGTCCTCGACGACGTAGATACTCGCGAGCTTACACCACCAACACCTTGCTAAGGTGTGCGCACTCCCTCGAGACAATTTACGGCCTCTAGATAGATATATCAGTGCAAACGCGTGACAGTTTCAAGCGCGTTAAGCAAGCGAGAAATCGAGATCGTGATTGAGAGAGAGAGAGAGAGAGAGAGAGAGAGAGAGAGAGAGAGAGAGAGAGAGAGAGAGAGAGAGAGAGATACGCTTGGGGATTCGCTACGGAGTTTCTGGGAGACCGAGGATCGATCGTGGAATTCGATCAGGGGAGATTCCCGAGACTGGATTTGCATCAAGCAACGTTGCTGCCAACGTCTTACCCTCCTCGGCCGGCAGCAAAGTCCCGGGCGAGATTCGCACGATATTGGCAGGTCGGAATCGCTCCGCGGTCTGGAAACGCACGTCACGTGCCATGCCTGCAGGTGTACATTGCAAGTAAAAAATTTGCAAGTGTGAAAAAATATGCGAAAGGTGGAGAGTTATTTTTTCGAATTTTAAAAAGTCTGTGATATCGCGGATATCGTATCAATTTTCTTTGGCGTTTTTAGTGATTGTTGTTTGTACTCTTTTTGTATACGTTTTGGCGCATGCACCTCTCTCCGTTTCCCCTCCTTTCGCCTTTTTATGTATCTATCAATCTCTTTTTCTCTCTGCCTTCTTTTCTCTCTCTCTCTCTCTCTCTCTCTCTCTCTCTCTTATTGTGGTTTTAGTTCTAGTTTTTAGTTTTAGTCTTATGGTTTTTATAGTTTTTTGCGTTATATAGCTTCCTTTGTTGCGTTTTTGGTTTTTTCCTTATATAGCTTCTATGCGCTGCTTGGTCTTGTATTTAGGTTTGGTTTTTGATTATGTACTTTGATTTTTTATTTTGCCTCACGTGGCTGCTCGGCCTTGCTTTGTCTCGCTGGAGCTAAAAGCTATATGAACCAAAAATAAATAAATAAATATGCATCGTATTTTTCATTTCCTTTTGGGTTTATAGCTTTTTGTTATACCATGTTGAGCCTGTCTTGCTCATACAATATTCAATTATTGTTTATTTTTATATTTTATCCGATCCAATATTTATTGTTTATTTTGATATTTATATTTTATATATATAAGGCAAATTTGATCTCACACCCTATATATTGGACATATCATTTTTTGCACTTGCCTATAGCTGCTTGCTATGCCATGGCACGTTTTTTTTTACACGTATACTCATTCTACAATTCGTTATTTTACATTTATTTTTAGTTATTTTCTTTACTATTTTTGTTAATACCTTATATTATTTTATTGCCGAAAGGTTTTTACCAAGGCATATGTTAAGCTATCAATCAATCAATCAATCTCTCTCCTGCGGGTTTCTCGCTTCCTTACTCCCTCTCCTTCAAACAATCCCAAGTTCTCAATCATGACGTTTCCTTTGCCATGGTATAATTGTCGATGTATCAGTACCTGTCATTTAATCGATGTATATGTACCTCTCATGGATATTCCCTACCATTTGCCTCTCTTCATGTGTACCTTTGTCTTTTGTGCGACTGGAAACAAGGAGGGCTAGCAATAAGAGGTAACGGGGAGATCACTTATTTTTCTGGAGGAAGAAGCAGAATGCTAAAAGAGGCAAATAACAGGTAAACAAGTACACTGTAGATCAATGAATATTGAGATCCTCGGCGACCCATTCGTCGTTGAAAATTTACAAGATTAAAATTACCGGAAAAAAATTATTCCGGACGAAATGCCCATGGAAAAGTTGTCCCGAATGGAATTGCCCCCAAATGAAGGTTCTTCGAACCAGAAATTTAAATTCAATTTAAAAAAAATGGCGAACAAGAATTATTTCTCTCTGCAGGGAATTTTATTTTCGGGAAGTGGAAATTGATTTTGGGGAACTTTTTAGGTAGTCTTCACGGGGTTATTTCTTCCGGATAAATAGACGCGGTTCTCCTATATATATATATATACATATATATATAATTTAATCATTAATACAATTATTCATTTTTCCTATTTTTATTTTACCTCCTTTTATATATACTTCTATAAATTCTTCATGTTCAATTTGAATAATATTAGATCTAAATATAATATCTAATATTATTCCAGTTATTGTTTTTTTTAGCATTTGATAAAAAAATAATCTCTTGAATGTTTATTATTCAATCTTCAAGATCAACATTAATTATCTTCTTTTAAACTTTTATCTATGTATACAGGGTGTCCTTCTTATCTCTGCCACCCGAAATAACTCGCCGATTATCGACGTCACAAAAAAATGTTCCAGACAAAAACTGTACGGTGTGAAGGGGACCATCAAATGCGACCATTTTTTTCAATTTCGGTGGAGGCGCTGACGCACAGTGAAGGTCACCTCTACTTTTTCAAATGGAATTGTACATTTTTTCAACCATCTTGTGGAACACCTCAAACCGCATAAAAAACATACAAATCTAAATATCTTGGATCACTACCAAATATTTGGTAGTGATCCGAGATATTGAGATTGGTATCATCGATACTGACCTTGAACGACTTCGACCCCCGAATGTTTTTATGCGGGCTTGAGGTGATGCAGAAGAGGGTTGAAAAAAAAATGTCCATGCCATTTAAAAAAGTGGAGATGACCTTCACTGTGCGTCAGGGCCTCCACCGAAATCAAAAAAAAAATGATCGCATTTGATGACCCGCTTCACACCGTACAACTTTTGTCTGGAACATTTTTTTGTGACGTCGATAATTACCGAGTTATTTCGGGTGGCAGAGATAAGAGGGACACCCTGTATATAAAGGGTGTCCTGTTATGAATGTATTATCCTGCAACTATCGATAGGTCAGATCATGTCCCACTATATGCTGGAATTTCAGTTTAGTAAAAGTCCGACGGTTTCCGATATAAAAATCATCTGCTTTTGGTTTTTCGCATGCCATTTCGACAAATGATATCTTTTTTTGACCCGGTTTTTTTTAAAATACTCTTGGTTATTTGTTTCGCGTGGAAAAGTCTTCTTTTTAACCTTAAATGTTAAGGAAACTTTATGAAAAAAGATCTTGTGCAGAATTTCCACACAAACTAATTCGAACATCCCATATAGGGTCGCCTGTCGTAACAAAAATGCCAGCATTCAGCCATTAAACGGTTTGCTGATAATCGGCCAATAATTCGTCGACCAGCATTGGGGTACTGTAGGCGGATGAACGGATTGCCAGATCTATGCCAGCCATTCGTGGGCCAATACTATCACACCGATAATATGGCGATCAGCATTGGGGTATCGTAGGCAGATGAACGGCTTGCCAGTTCTATGCCAGCCATTGGTGGGCCAATACCATCGCACCGATAATATGACGATCAGCATTGGGGTATCGTAGGCGGATGAACGGCTTGCCAGATCTATTCCAGCCATTGATGGTTTGTTTTTGGGCGTTTTGCAAATGCAGGTCGTTAAACTGTAACACGTAAAAACAAGGGACAAGGTTTCGAAAAGCATATCCTACTGATGAAGCTGAAATTTTGTACCGATCTTCTTTTCAATATTTTAAGAGAACCTTTAAAAGAATATTGGCTACTAGCAATAGTTTTCGATATATCGGATATTGAAAGTTACTTATTGTACTGCGCTTCTACTATATTAAATAAATCCAAACAAAGCCATCCTACATGGCAAGTGATATGCACATACGGGCGAGCACTGTTTGCCAGGAAGCAGCGCGGCCGGAGGAGTGGGGGGTATCTATGGGATATATAGATATACTCGTATGGCGTGAAATAATAAACTTTACAATGCGATGTATGGAAAACTATTGCTAGTCGTCAAAAATCCGTTAACGTTTCTCTTAGGATAATGAGAGGAAGTTCGGTGCAAAATTTCAGCTCGAACAGAGGAGTATGCTTTTCGGAAGTTCACCCAAAACGAGCGAGTTATTTTTACAGCCTAAATGGACCAAAAAAATTGTCGGTAAACTTTAATGTCACGAATAAAATTATCGGCATAAAAGTAAGGAACGAACAAACGATGGGTTCTGTAAGTGTTAAAATGGCTAAGTGGGTAGGGCGCTCGACACTAGAACGAAAGGCGCAGGTTCGATCCCGATGAGAGGTAAAAATTTGAACAATGCAGAAACTGTTTTTAATGCAATTATTCTATGTACATAGACATAAGTAAAGCATAAGAAAACAAAAAAGATACTACTAGAATTTTTATATTCATAATTTGTCAATTTTTTGTTTTTCATTTCCGGCAGAAGATCCGGCAGCCGTTGCTGGGCCAATATGGGCGTATGATAGTTGGCCCAGTCTTAGCAGCCATTCATGGTTTACCATTGCCAACCTTGCATGGTGCGGATCTGGCCCGTTTATATAGCCATTACCGCGCCATCGTTTGTTCTCTGGCAACCAGTCGTGGGCCATTACTGTGCCGATTGTAAAACCCTATTTGGGATCTGATTTTGATAGCCTGCAGTGGAAGAAAAATGTACTATGCATATCGTGCCAACTACTTAAAAAAGTTGGTTAGTTATTGTCGATTCATATCATTTGTTGAAATGGCATGCGAAAAACCAAAAGCAGATGATTTTTTTCAAAAAACAACATAAAGCCGAAAATCTCGAAAACCGTGGGACTTTTACTGAACTGAACTTCCAGCACATAGTGGGGCATTATCTGACCTATCGACAGTTGCAAGATTATCCATTGATAACAAGACACCTTGTATACATGCGTACCTGCACCCACACGCTCAAATGCAAATGTGCATTGTGTGTGTGTGTGCGTGTGTGTGGGAATGCATAATGCAAGAGAATGTGTACGCCACAGTATCAGGGGAAGACGTTCCTGAAGATTCCAGCTAACGGATAAACAGGAAGACGTTCAATGTTGGTTCATTTACACGTATTGTTGCTGGTACGCAGAGTCATTGCATACCTACGTGTATACGTGTGCTGGTTCTTGACTGACAGTGTGGTAAGCCTAACACGCAGCTTCGACACTTCGGATCCAACTTAGAGGATTCCTTTCATGCATGTGTATGTATCAATATGTATATATTCGTAGGAAGTACACCACCTTCAGCCACCGCGTACATATCCCGAATGTTCGGAATCTCTGCACTCTCGTCACCACTTGCTCAAGACTCTATTCACTATTGAAGACATTCGAGCATCTCCTACGCGTGGAACGAAGCCCGCCGCACCTGTACGTCCCGAATCTTGAGGGAATTTCGATCTCACGTTGCCGTAGAGCGGAAAACTATTTACCTCAAATTGTCCTTTTGTATGACGAGATTCTCCATTTTCGTATTAACAGGCCAATGATGATTGTAATTGTACGATGATTGTAATTGTACGATGATTGTCGATCGGACGAAAGCTGGTGTACGAAGATTATTCGATAACAAGTTTTCTTACGAGCAACAACTTTTTTCGGAGCTTCGTAAAACTTCAAAGGGTTGGGAAATATCGTGAAGCATGGATTTTTACATAGCTAGGGGAGAGTCACCATGTATCGGATAGTTTTGTTTGTAATTAAAAAAAAGTAAACAATTGCTAAGACCTTCAAATTTAAGGGGCTGTGTCAGTGTGAACGCTGAAAATTTGGGTGATTTTCGAGAATTTTTTGGAAGAAAAGTGCTCAATTAAATGTTTCGGAAAATTAAGAATATATTTGGCTATATATGACCTATATTACGTAATTTTTTCATAGAAAAATATTAGGATCCAAGCGACTTATGCGCTGACTTCGGAGACGCCAAAAAAAAGTTCCTCCACCGCTGACATGATTCCGGTCGATTGCGTAGATCAAACCGAAAAAAGAAAAAAATATCGTTAAACTGGAAGGTATTTCGTGTACAATGACGTAGGATTTTCGAAATATATCAAAATCCAACAAAACAGCGTAGTTATGAACAAAAGTCTGTTTTCTTGCCTATAAAATGGTCGTTTTATTCAATGACAAATCGTCAATTTTCATCCAATCAAATAAATCCTACGTCATTGGAGAGTAAATATATTCAAGAGTACTCAGTTCAAATTTCAAGTCAATCGGATAATTGCTCTTTGAGTTACAATATCAGCAAATTTGAAAAATCTAATTTCCAGGAAAACGCGTTTATAGATTTAACTATCGATGTTTGCAAGATAAAATGATATTCATGTAAATGATAATGATATTCTTGAAAGTATAAACTGTCGAAAAAGGCAAAAAAAATCGATTTTTTTAAAGTGCCACACTGGTATAGCCCCTTAACGATTTTACTATCTACATGTAATATATTTACGACGAGATGCTGATAATTATTACTACACATTACATTTGATTATTTAGAGTTATATTATATTTTACAAAAAATAACAGAAACCATGGTTTTCAAAAGGTTGCCTATAATCGGATATTCGACATACAGGCCCAAACACCACTTTTCTTATATCTGACATTAGGGCACTATTTTCATATAAAATAAAATAAAACGTTTATTATTTTAACTTTGTAGTTATTATGAAATGATCAGTCTTTATGAGTTAATTTTTGATTAGGTATGAACATCTTGGCACAAACGGATATCCAATATTAGGCTTGATTAAGCACCCGATATTAAGATTTGACATGGGCGAATATGAACAGTAATAATTTTGTACATATTACTATTTTTGCGAACATTATGTATTTATTAAGTAAAATAAATGCTATCGTTCATAAAAAATAACACGAAAAGAAATCATATGGACTTACCTCACTAACATAACACTTTTTAATACGAGAAATATTTTTTTGACGCCGGCGAAAACTAACGATTTTTCGAGAAAAAAATCACAAAATGGCGGGTGTTGAAAAAAAGTGTAATTTTGGCGAAGATTTACTTATATTCGGGGGCATAAAAAATACAAAATAAAAAAAAACGGCTTCTTACAATGATAGCTGGTGCAATTACGGAAATTTCGGTTTCTTAAAATTGAAAATCAGACAATCATAGCTAGAGTTATTCCGACTCTAGGTCGAGGAAAGTCGTTTCAAGATAAAACCCGATTGAAACGCGCACCTGCTTTCATAAAATCGTCTGTTATTTGGTCAACTTTCAGTATTTCAACTCGAACATTTTTTCACATATTCTTGAATATGTATACTTTGCGAAAATATTTAAAAAAAACTATTATTTTTATCCGTCTCAGTGGTGTCCCGCCTTGTGACTACCTTGACGAAAAAAAATCGAGAAAAGTTAAATGCACAAGCGTTTGCTCCGAAATTTGCAAATTTTTCGTTTTCCCCCAACATCAGCCCCACGTCGATATTGAACTCGGGCACGCAAGACGAACGGAGAAAGCGAACGGAGTCCAAAGAAAGAGAAAGAGAAAGAGAGAGAGAGGGAGACGGAGAGGGAGAGGGAGAGAGAGAGAGAGAGAGAGAGAGAGAGAGAGAGAGAGAGAGAGAGAGAGAGAGAGAGATTGTTTGGGTTTGTTTGGGCATGTTAATTACATAAATGGGATAAAAAGCAGTTCAATCAAGTGCATAAATCATACGCATACATTAACCGCAAAAAAGGGGGAGAGGGAGAGAGGGAGAAAGAGAGAAAGAGAACACGTCGGTAAACCATTAATAATCCGTATTACGGTACCCTCGTACCAGAGTACTGGCAGCCCTTGGTAAGGCTTCCTCATAACGTGCCGTAGAAATGCATATTATCCATCCGGAATATATCCGACGTGTTACACGCGAGACACGCGGGCATCACTGCGTCGTCCTCCTACTCTTTGCCCTATTCTCGCGAGCAGCGCCATTGCTATTTTATTAGCTTAGAACGGCGAAGTCTTGAGGATTGGCGGGAAGGGCGGCGAGAGGGGGTGAGGTGAGAATATGTCTTGTGCAATTTGCGGGTGCGTAACATGGGCGAACGAGCAATGGGATATTCTCACCTTCCGTGTGCTCCGTGTATAAGTATTCCCCCCTCTCGCTATCTCTCCTCGTCCGCTATTGCATCCGCTCCGAAACGGGCCCCGGGGCAAAATAATAAAGCTCGTCGTTAACACGGTTCGAGACGGATGTGTAGAATGAGCTGACCGATCAACGAACACCTGAGAAACTCGTCGATTTTACCGTACAGCAAGCTGATCTTTTTGTTCAACAATTGACTGAATAATTATTCTTGCGTTGTTTTATATCTAGGATTATTAGCTGTGTTTGTTTGTAAATTATGGATCATGAATAGCTTCGACTGTGATATGGAACGATCGAAAAATGAGAAAAAAAATGCTCTTGAAGTTTACATCGTTGGAATGCAACGAAAATGCGTTTTCATATTTTTGTTTGTCATTTTTATTGTTTTGCAGAATCAAAATATGAAAAAATATCTATTTTGATAAAATGTAAAACTAATAAGAAAAAGTGGTATTGAAGTTTGCATCGGTGGAGTACAACGAAAATTCTGTTGCGGTTTTGGGTTTGAAAATAAAAATATTAAAAAGAATTTTCATTGCATTCCAAGGATGCAAACTTCAAGATCATTTTGTTTCTTAGTTTTATATTTTTACAAAATATTTTTTTCCATATGTATAATTTTTTTTCATATATAAATTCGTATATCGCGTACCTATATAAATTCTGGATCTCTATTCGAAGATCTAGAATTTAAATACGAAAAAAAGTTGAGTTACTTAATAAAAATATAAAAAAGAATATTCGTTCCATTCGAACGATCCAAACTTCGAGACCTTAATTTTTCTCATTTTATATTTCGATTTCCTTGTTTTTATCACTTTACAAAATATTTTGGGAAATAATAAAAAAGAGAAAATACAAATCTAAAAATAAGAAAAAATAATGTCCTTGAAGTTTACATCGTTGGAACGCAACGAAAGTTCTTTTGTGTATTTTCATTTCCTCATTTATATTATTATACATTTTCTTTGTCCGTATTAAAATTCTAGTTCTTTAAATATAGATGTAGAATTTAAATATGAGAACAAAGTTTTTGTACAACTATAAAAATAAGGTAATAAAAACGCAAAAAAATTTTTCGCTCCATTAGGACGATGGAACCTTCGAGATAATAAACGTAGGGGCTCGTCGAATTGAATAGTTTGGCTTTTTTTTCTCTGGAGGGTCGTTCCGATCGAAAATCGCCAGGTTGTTGGGGCAGTTCGACTACTGTTCATCGTGAGCGATCTTATGACGCGTTCTTTACTGCAGCTAATGGAAAGTATAGTTATTTGCATCACCCCTCGCTCCTTCCCGCCTTTAATCTTTCCGCATAACTATGTATGTAATCGGGTCGTGAATAAGGAAGAATCGAGTCGAGAAGGGAGCCCGTACTGCGGCGGTCTCGCATATCGGAGATAAACTCGAAGCCCGAGTAGAAAGGGCAACCTGCTGACGTTGCAACTTTTCACCCTCTCTCTCTCTTTCTCTCTCTCTCTCTCTCTCTCTCTCTCTTTCTCTCTCTCTCCCTTTCTCTCTCTCTCCCTTCCTCTCTCTATCCTGCTGTCTTTCTACCTCTGTACAGCGTGCCTACAATAAATTCTTTTATTATCAAGAAATCTACTCGGGCGCACTCGAATCTCTCCTTTTGACTCACCCCCCCCCCCCCCTCTATATCTCTCTCCATCTTCCTATTTCCCCACACACATCGTACGTATACCGTGGGCACATTCCAGCAAAATTATCTCGGCATTTAATTCAAGATATTAATCGACGGTGGTTGACATAATTCCTTGAAGTATGTGCGTGTGACGAAAAATGTGGTGAGCACGATAATATTGGCCAATATTTATGCAGCGGATACTTTCCCCGCCTCATATAATAATAATACTACGAATAGCAAAGGAATTTTTTTATCATGTTGCATCGTGTATGTGATTATTTTATCAGAGATTTTATCTTACATCCCATTGCAATCATGTGATTACGAAATTCATTTTTTTACCCTGCCGCTGTTATTGCTACAATTCTTATTATTATTATTGGTTATATTATTATCGTGCGCGCAATATTAATTGACATTTAAAAAAAGTAATAACGGTATTTGTAAAAAAAATGAATATAGTGAATAACATTGTTAAAAAAATAATGTAACCGAAAAATTATATTCGTAAAATAACACGATGATTATCGTATTTTTATTATTATTATTGTTATTAGAAATACTAAAAATTGTAATGTTCATAATAATTTTATTTTTATTATGTATTTCCAATGTCCCTTTGCCCCTGCCCTTTCGAATCTTCGACATCCCATTCCTTTTCACTTCTACCCTACACTTGTTGACTCACTATTTCTATGTGCCCTATGCGCCCTTTCCGAATGCATAACTGCCTCTCATTTGCACGAGGGCACAAGGAAACTGCTGAAAACCTGTGCTGGTACAGGTGCCTATAGTTAATTGAATTTCAGTTGCCTTGCCATCAAAGACTCAGTGAATCGGCCTCCTCTTCCCAGTGGTTCATGCCATCATATACTGTCATTCCATCCTTATTGTGATTATTAGTGTCAATATTGGTACTAGTGGTAGTTCTTAATTTAGAATAGTGACAGCAGCGCCTTATTCAGGATCTCAAAGGAGTGTAAAAAACATTCTGTTAGATCTAAATCGAGTCCCAATTAGAGGCCTATCAGGGCATCACCGTCACTTGATTTTACAAATGGGACATTAAGGAGGTTGAGGCAGTTTAGTTGAGTCAATCGACAGTTTATGCACTTTTTTAATGAACCTTCAGAAAAATGCATACGCGGTATGGATTTATTCTGCAGTAGCTAATTTTTCATGAAATATATAATTAAAGAGTGAAATTATACATTTTTATATTTTTATTGCATCAGCTAAAAAAACTTTCGTATCACTGCCAACTTGACAAAGTATATAATTATCAATATTTATTATGAAAAAAAAACTTCGTCAGCAAAGGTTTTATACAACTCAGAATGAAATTTTGAGTCATTTACGACTAATCCTATTTATGTGTATGTCACGAAATTATTTATTATCACTATTAATTAATATTGAGGCGGGAATGTGAAGTGGAATATGGTGGGGAATGTCATAAGGGGAAGGACTCTATACAAATGAAAGCAACAATAATTTTTTTTAAATAAAATATTAAGTTTTATCAAAGTACAGCAACTTCGCGGGCATTGAGGTTGGCAGCAATGCTCTTCATTCGCGAGCCAAGATTCGTAATCTGTCGTCAAACCTTGATGGTTCAATATTGAATATTTATGGTTTACGATGGGCAAGATGGTTTTCTTTCGAAATGTTTACAAAGGTTCAGTTTGCGTTAATCTGTTGTTAGAAATGATTTATCATGGTGCTAAATACCAAAAAAAATACATCATCCGTAGCGTAAACGGCTATTTAACCGCACGTAAAATTAGATACATTGAACTTTTTTATCTCTGGTGTTTTGTGGTTAAAAATTCCAAAAAATTCGTATGATATATGTATATATATATACAGCTTTGTAACAACGAATCGATCCACTCTGAAAAAATAGGTGTTACTGTACACACTTCAGAGTATTTTCTGGAATTTTTTGAGAAAAATCAAAAGTGACATTCCGACCAAAAAAATATTTTTGTATAATTTTGGTGAAAATGGGCATTTTTGAAACTTGAAAAATTCAAAACAAAATTTGTTCACAAAGTTCATCTAAAATTGCAACTTTTCTGTCTTAAACATTTTTCTGTTAAATCAAATGCTCACGAGATATAATGGTATTTTGAAAATTTTTAAATTTAGAAAAACTCGAGAAAATGCGATCCAAAAATTTCGAAAAAATGTACACCGTTTTTTTTTCATATAATTAAATAATTTGACAAAATTTCAATTTTTTTTTAAAGTGGACAACTTTTTGACCGTTCGAAATGGTATGGAACGCCTCATATATATATATATATATATATATATATATATATATATATACATATATAAACTTAATCTTGAATTGTAGCTAACGCTCGAACATCCTTAAACTGCTAGAAATATTATCATATTTGCATTCCGATGCAGAATAGGAAGAAGAAAAAAGACAACTGCAACAGGCGGCAGACCTTTAGGTATCACAGCTGGAAGAAATAAGAAGACTCGCGATGAGTATACGCGGTCGTCATGGGAGTTCCTGGTGAGAAACAAGTTTGTCCTACGTGCGGAGTAACGAGCAACTCGCTTATACGAAAGCCGCGAGACCACTCTGCTATTAAGTGGCACACCTGTTTCAGAGACGCGTGACGACGACGACGACGACGACGACGACGACGACGACTACCTCCATCCACCACCACGAGTTCACCTGTTCGTTACCTCGAGCGCGGCATAATACTGACAAGATCGACACAACGCCCGAACACACAGAGGAAAAGCCGCCAAATCCATATTTACGACACCCACGCGAGTATTGACTTACGCGGAATCCATAATTCCGTTCGCGGGAATCGGATATGGACGGCACGTTGGTCGCATAATTTGTTTATTTTTAACACATGATGCGATATGGAAAAACACATTCGCGGTAGGCTCTTCGTCGTCACGTCGAATATCCATTTTTCAATGCTATTCTTTGTTTTCAAGATTCTTTTCCGCATTGAAAATGCTTTCAAAATTGCATATGTTTGTTGAAGTAGGCTGGGTGTTAGACTGGCCCAAAAAATGTAAACTCCCCGATTCGGCCACTCGCCCCTTTAACTATTACTCGCTAATGAAACAAAGAAGCTTGTGAAAGGAGCTGTAGGTTAATTCTAACCTGTAAGTTAATTCTAACACGTGACTTATGAGGTTTTTTTCATTCTCCATTTGATTTACACGTGATAAATTAACGTTTTCTTTTCCAATGCAAACCATTTTCGATAAATGCAATCAATGAGTAGTCTGAACCAAATAGTGGGATTATTATATATAGCAAATGGTTTTATAACCACCAATAAAGCCATTGTAATTATGCATCCTTTTTGTCCAATCTTCGAAACTTGTTGATCAAGATTGAAAAGGAAGGATGCATGATTACAAAGGCTTGAATTTGGGGTTATAAATCCGTTTACTATATACAATAATCCGACTTCCACAGTTTCCGGAGTAGTACACGAGCAAGACCTCCATGGAAATTTATGTATGTAAAATATATGCTACATATATATATATATATATATATATATATATATATATATATATATATATATATATATATATATATATATATATATATATCGGTCGCATATATAGTGACGAAAAATAGAATAATACGTATATATTCAGTATATATGCACCAAATATATGACGCATATATGACCCATATATTTTCGATATATTTTTCTGACCAAAAAAATATATGCTACGTATAAACACTATATATGAGGCATATACGCGGCATATATTTTCGATATATTTTCAATCTATTTTTTGTCAGAAAAATATATCAAAAATGTATGCGTCATATATGACGCATACATTTTTGATACATATTCCTGACAAGAAATATATGCTGTGTATAAATACTATTACATTTAAACTTCATAAAACTTAAAACTTAAACTTAAAAAAAATTAACTTACAGTTAAAGTACACTATATACAGATATGATACGCATATCTGTATATATGTGGCATATATGTGCCATTTATGCAGTATATATGTGGTATGTATGCAGTGTGTATGCAACATATATGCTAAATATATGTGGTATATATGCAGGGTAAATGCTACATATATCATTGATATATGATACATTGATATACAGTAATACCACGCATATACATCTCATATATAAAAACGTTACGAAAATTAGAATTTGGCACATATATGCAACATATATTTTCAATATATGGCATGCATTTCACATATATTACAATTATTAATTAAATAAATTTGCAGTATATTTTTGCGTATATAAATTTCCATGGGGGGTAGCTGTGAACGACAATCTGGGACGGCTCTAAAGAAATAGAGATAGTGAAGCGGCTGGTGGCAAAGGAACATAAAAAATACGAAACTTTTCCAAATTATGTACTCCATTAAGGCGGACAAAAAAATGTGACGGGTAAAAAAAGTATAGATATTCAAGAATATGTGAAAAAATGTCAAGTTAAAAAATTGTAAATTGACCGAGTTGCAGACGATTTTTCTCGACCTGGCCAGAATTATAACTCTAGCTATAATTGTCATATATTCAATTTTAAAAAAACCAAAGTTTACGTTATTGCAGTAACTATCGTTGTACGTGGCCCTTTATTTTCTTTTGTAGCTTGCATTTGTACAGGGTCCTTCCCCCTTAATACATTCCCCACCATCGTCCACTTTACAACTACAACATTACACTGTGCTGTTCCACTTTACATCTCCACCATTACACTGTAAAAATGGAAGCTTATTTTTAGTATTTGTTTGGGTTTGTTATATAATCAAAAATTTCGCCAAAATTATACTTTTTTTAACACGCCCTATTTTGTGATTTTTTTAACCGTTACGTACAAGGAGAACTATGTTTATATAGATTATAAAACTTTTTTATTTCTATTTTTCAGACCAACCATGGTCAAATTATCGACCCGGCTTTAGACCTCATTTTTTATACAGAGGCTCTATTATACCTCAATAATGTTGTTAATTTTTTAATTTTTTAAATAAAAGTTTACACGAAATAAGTTCGATGGATGCTTAATAACATACCTTATTCTAAATCCCAGATAAGTAATGTAGTAGCCAAATTAATTCGGAAAAAAACCACCTGTTTTCGTCCCGTCACAGTAGTGTCCTCCCTTAGACTTTCATTTATATCGTAAGAATGTTCAGCGAGTTTGGATTGACTCGTATTTTACAATCGAATCTTGTATAGGGTGTCCCAAAATGACTTGACATTTCAATTTATTAATAAAACGTATTATTTTTTTGAAAGTACGAATATTTTTGTTTTAATGTAAGAAACAAACATGGAGCTTATGTGTGGAACACAATATCCGATAAATGGCCGTCTCGTCCCTGTTTGCAAACGTTCACTCTTTTGACGACATTTGCAATAACAATTTGGCATAGTTGCGAACTAATTGCATCAATCGTGCCTCCAATTGCTTCCTTTAGCTTCGGGATGGGCTGTGGATCATTGGCATACACTTTTCCTTTCATAAAACCCCCAAAGGAAGAGGTCCAATGGCGTCAAATCGCACGATCTTCGTCGCCAATTCACATCGCCGCGGCGCGAGATAACACGACCATGAAACTTTGTCTGCAATAACTATGCAGTAACAATGCAGCAAATAACAATTTCTATGCGTTGGTCGATCCCGTAATTATCCAATACTTCCTGATGCCAGTTCTCAAAGATTAGTACTCCAGGTTCACCACACAAAAAATGGCGCGCAATTTAAAATTTCAGCTCACTTTCAGAGACCCTTTATAAAATTATGTAACTGAAATCCCTTTAGGACTGTACCACCGGATGAAATTCAAAAGAACAAGTACTTTCCAAAGGTTACACCGACTAACAAATTCGACCATCATTCTCAGTCGCCTTTTGCATTCGTTGCCTCCTCTCCTACTCTTCCATCATCATCATCATCAACATCACTAGAACCTCATCCTCCAATAACGTCCTTTTTCACCTGTGCCCCTCCAGTATAGTAAACTCCATGCGACTGAGTCGCAACCCAACCTCAAACGAACAACGATAATTTCAGCGTGAGAACAAAAATTGGCTTCCATTGATAGAGGCCCAATAAAGTTGATTCGCACTGAGGCATTCATTCGTAATGTAGGAGTGGGCGATCTTCGTGCGGGATAAGTAGTCAAGGTGCATTGCCCCGGCCAACGCACACGTGAGAATCTTATATACGAGGATATTTCGCGAATGCGCTGCAGAGGGCGTTCGGAGGGAGCTCGCAGTTAACCCCGAGCGCGTAAATCAGCAGTAAACTCGACAGTAAAACGTTAATAAAGCGTGTGCGCGAGGTTGGAAGTTCACGGGTGACCTTTGGACGCGAATCCGAGCCATATAAAACGTCCAAAGAGGAAGCGAGTGAGAGAGAGAGAGAGAGAGAGAGAGAGAGAGAGAGAGAGAGAGAGAGAGAGAGAAAGAGCAATGGAGAGATAGAAGGACTAACTCGTGATGAAATTTGGTCGGCTAGGTATGGGAAAGCGTAAAGCTTAGCTAGCAACAAAGCCCGCTGGCGAAAAATGTTCAACGTTACATCCGTGCCCGGTATCAGAGACGAATGTAAAGCATTCTCTGCCAGGCTGCATCCATGAAAAACCAAATGGACGCGAGGTTGAGTGAAACAAAAGAAGAAAGAAGATAATACAGAGCGAAAGAAGAGCGGGGAACAGAGAGGGAGAGAGAAAGAGAGGGATTGGTTGAATTAGTAGACAAAGTAATAAGGACTTTTATGTTACAAGTTGTAGAGAAGTATAAGGGCAGGCTGGTTGTAGAGAAGTATAAGGGCAGGTGTGTTGGTATGGTCACTCGTTTGGCCTCAACACACGAGCTTTTCGACCAGCGCCGTTACTCTTTATCCTTTGCCCTCAACCTCCCTCTCTCCCTTTCTACGTCCCTTTCCCTCCACCGCCAGCCTCCCATCCCGTTCCCTCCGTCTCGTTTCCTTTGGCTAGGGCGTTTACCTTCGTTTGACAACGGTTCATTAAGCCAAGGTTGTAAAAGAGCCAATGGTCAAGCCGGTTCCCGTCACTCGTATAGACGCAACACGCGCAGGCCCTCGCGCACACAGGGCTCACTCGGCCCTTTGTTCCCACGTGAATTGAAGGTCTCGTGGGTTTCCGCGCGCGGCGACCGGCGACCAACGAAACTGTATCGAATGCCGCGTAGGATACGTGGATCGGACCACTTTGACGAAACGTCATTCCCGGTGTACGTGCGAGAGCGCAGGGGTTGCGGATGAAGGGATGAGGGTGATCAGGCCTGGAAAAAATGCCGCTGGGGAGCGGGCCATTTTCCACGACGACATTCGAACGTTGTTGGTTGCGGAAGCAGTGAGACGGAAAACAAAGACGATCGTGCATCTGGTTGAGGTTAAACGGTTGGGGTGAAGAGAAGAAGGAACTCGGAGAATCGTCATGGTGCCTAGCGCTAAGTTCGTCGTGGCGTCAACACTGGAGGCGACCTATGGCACAATGGAGAGCAAGAGAAACACCGAACAGAGGAAGAGGGAAACGGAGGGAGACAACAACGAGAAAGTGCACACGTAGGGGTGAACGAAGAGGGAATGAAGAGATCGAAAGAGGGTGAGAGAGGTACAGATACTTCCAAAATCGAGGATCAAAGTTCCGCGATTCTTGGAGTTTCGGTGATGAGGGTTGTCAGTTTCTGTGTGAGTCGGAGAGAGAGAGAGAAAGAGAGGGAGGATAAGGGAGATCAGGAGAAGGCACGTCGTCGTCCTCATTCGTACGGAAGGGGTGAGCCCAAGGGCTCTAGGACTACTGCAGGGATTCTCCGAGAACGAGGACAGACAGTCCTTCCCACAACACTCTGTGAACTTGGTACCATCCTAAAGCACAGAATTTACCCTCAATTTCTCTACCTCCATCTTCCTTCCGTTCTCTCTCTCACTCTCTCCCGCCCTCTGCATCTCTCTACATGTATGTTAGGGTGTAACTCGATGCAGAGAAACTTGACGGGTCTTACCGCTTATTAGAAGCGCTCCGTCGAGTTTCTCGGTGCCTGAGCTCGGATTAGGCAAAGGCGGCTGAGCTTCATCGACGTTTCAACGCTATTCCTCACCCACTCTTCGATTCTCTTTCTTTCGTTCTTTCAATATCGCACTCTCTCTCCCTCTGTCTGTACATGTGTGTATAAGGAATGGTGATTTTGAAGACAGTCGAGTTCAATGATGCTTACAGTAGTCTATGGTATACCCGTGCAGAAATTGTGGTAGGGTTTCAATTGGACTCCCTTACTTGTCCCTACTTCCTGATAGGGATCAGATGCGTCACCGTATTGGGTCCCTAAACTTAAACGTTATGCGTGTACACTGAATTCTAATCTGAATTGCGCCATTGAAATCCAATGGATGAATCCAATATAAATCCTAAAGGATTCCCACATTATCGAACTAAATCCAATACGATTCCTGATGGATCTCATCGCATTCTGTACGGTGAATTTTCTAAACAACATGTACAGATATACAAAACGAGATGGTAGTGAAGTTTGATCAGGAAAATCGCTGAAACATTTTTGAGAATCCTCATTGGACATTTCTAGCCAGAAGCTACAAATAAATATTTTAGATAATAATATAAATAAAGAAATGAAAAAATCAAGAAGTATATCGTCCCATTCCAACCCCAGATAGACAGTCATGATCATCAGACCGTGCATACAATTGATGAAGCAAATTTTACAGCATATTGACTGCATGTCATGATGCAAAGCAGATGAATTGCATGCATATGCGACTGAGAACAACTTCGCTTCATTTGGATGTATTATTGTGAATCATAATGTGATGCTAATATGATTTAAACGGGAGCACTCATAAGGAATACACAGCTGTGAGACTTTCTATGCCGCAGTGATGATGTACATATGATGCCAATATGAGGTACATCTATCTGGGACGATGCAAACTTCAACAACATAAAATAAGTGGTCACTTCTGCACATGAAGAATCCAATTGGATCCGAATGAGAATTCCTTATGTGCGGCGTCCCTATCAAGTCCCTATAGTGATGTGGCAGGATCTGGGGACTCCCCAACAAAGTTTTGCGTGGGCACTTGATGTTACGGCAACCCCGATCCCTGCAAGATCACCTTTGAATCGATGTAAGCACGTCTATCTGAGGATCATGTCAAACGCTATCATGTCCCCACAAGCACCGATTTCTTATAAAGATTTTGAGGACCGTCCTCAAAATAACTGGACGGACTGACAAATGAACACCACATGGCCGTAGCGGGTTCAAAACCATGACTACCGTAAAACGGGGTTAAGTTGACATTGAGGGTAACTTTGACAGTTTTTGGGTGTACATTAAGGGGTCAGTCCACTTTGAAAATTTAAGAAAATCGAAAGCAAGCAAGACTTGAAGAAATCGACGATGATGAGCAATCAGAAGGGATTTTGTACGGTGCAGAAATTGCCGATTGAGTTTAGGTAAGAGTTTTTCATAGTGTAAACTTCAAACGCGTTTTTCTCGAAACAACGTTTTCAAAACCTGGCTCCATCGTATCTCTAAAACTAATAAACCAATTCTTTTGAAATTTGAACCACATATCGTAAACATGATTCGCAACAAGATGACCCTCGATGGTTTTAGAATTTTGATTTCTACTCTTTTTGTTGCGAAAAACGGCGAAAAACGCGTTTTTTTCTTCGTTTTTCATCTTCCATTTTTTTATTTTTTGATAAAATTTTATATCCGAGGGTCATTCCGTAGCTGGTGTCATACTGAATCTAATGGACTTTGATTTTGAGGCGTTACGTTAAACTATTGTTTTTGTACTTAAAAATGAATAAAAATGAATCAATTTTTTAAAATATTTTTCTAGACTTTATTTATCAAGCCCAACAACTTTTATATTCATATTTTTTTTTAAATACTTTTAAAAAATCGCGAAAATAGCCTTTTTTCGTGGTTCCAAAGTCGACTGGCCTCTTAACAGAGCGCCAAAATACGGTTTAAATGTGTACGCATTTAAATGTGTTTAAATATCTTGCTCAAGTTTATTACGATGTTGCAACAGTTGATTGTAATGTTGCTCTAGTTGATTTTGATCTTGATGATAATTTCAAAACTGATTAAGTGCCTATAATAGTACCCTAGGTACTCGATATTTTTATGTAAAATGTTTCCTTCGTGAAGATGACAATTGATTGTAAAAAATCATTGTTTATTTAATTTCATGTATAATGCATACAACATTTAATTATTTTATCAAAATTATGTCAAAGTGACCCTTGATCTTTGACATAAGTTGCATTTCAATGCCTTGTCAAAGAAACCCGATGCTTGAGGTCACTTTGACACTTTAAAAACATAAAGCATAAAATTGTTCGGGTGACCTTTGATAGCCAAAGGACATTGTTCTATTGCAGCAAACAAGTTGGAATTTAGTACCTGTTCAAAGTAACCCGATTTTTGCGTACGATATTCCAAACACAATTGAAATTTCAGTATCCTCTGATCGCCAGTGGCGACGTCTCGTAGTAACAAATCCGCAGAAAAACAATCCATTTTTTATTAATACGCTCAGGGTAACGGATTCTAATTATGGACTAAAAATACACACGACTTGTTATTCGCGACGGTTTACTTGATAAACGCGAAAAGCGTCACGAAAGAAGGTTCATGAAAAGGAATATGGACATTTTCATTACCGTGTATTGGATTCGATTCGTTTAATAGACGACAAATGCGAGGAATTTCGTTCGCTCGTATTTCCCTTCCCGTATCAATTAAGATGATATATGTATGAAGATACAGATATGCAGCAGCGAGAACACGAAAAAGTGACGGCTTGAATACTTAAGCTCGCGAGTTGTGTGTATATGCAGATACAAATTCGTATGTGTGTGTATTTTTTAGCTCTCCCCTTCTCTCTCTCTCTCTCTCTCTCTCTCTCTCTCTCTCTCTCTCTCTCTCCCTCTCTCTCTCTATCTCTCGTTCTCTCGTTCACCATCTCAGGCGCTACATGCGCCCAAGGAATTTAACGGGCGTGTCTGAAATTTACGGCCTCGTATATTTTCGCGAAACCGTACGTTTCCCTTCCCATTTTCTACTCTTGTACTCCGTGAGACACACGTTACCAACCCCGTAGCTTCGCCCTCACCGACTCCCTTATTATATCCCTCAGTGGGGTAAGCCAGCTCGCGATAGATCGAAATGATCTTTTTACGAGGGAGAACCGCTAAGTTTTTTTGTTTGTTGTGAAAATGCGTTAAATTCCCCAATTTTCGACTCCCCCCCCCCCCCCGTACCAGAACCCTAACGCCTGCCCGGACCCCCTCCCGCGCCGCCATTCCGTTACGTAACGGGTGCTTTGTCGTCAATAATTGTGATTTTTTTTTCATAGACATAACTAATTATGAAAGGATTCGGTTTATACTCATTTTGTTAAGAATATATTCATCTACTTGTATACCAATTTTTATGAAAAAATCTTTATAATTAACCGAGATATATGCCTTGATTTGACGACGAAAAAAAAATTGTCTTCATTGGCCCGTCGATATCTTTATGAAAGGTTATCTGTAAATAAAAAGTAAAAAATTGATCGATATCTATACAAATATAGCTATCGTTGTGCATGCATAGTTTTTTTTACAAAATGCCGACGGTTTGGACATTTTTTTTTCTATTTGAAAGGCCCTTTTTTATTTTCGAACAGTCTTTAAAAATAGTAATTATGAACATTTTATAAATCCTTACACGCCTTTAGTCACTGCGTACAACCTTTATTCACTGCGATTACAAAAATGTCAACGAAAAATTGAAAATCGGTTGATAAATTTTTAAGTGTTCGCTGGGACAAGGTCGAAAAAAGTACTTTCGAGAAAAACGCGTTCAAATTTTTTGTTTCGTTTTTCTTCATATAAAGTTATGTTTTTTTTCTAGAATATTGATACTTACATTAAAGTATCTAGTATCGGGTGATATGACGGTTCTTCATGCTCGTTATATTTCACAAAATAATAAGAGCCTGCACTTCATCTATTGTGAACGATGCTACACCTGTAGAGACTGAGGGCACTAACCGGTTGCGCTACCTGTTCTCACTGAAGTGACTGTAACTCCGTCAAGTTTCGGACTTTTGACTAAAATTTGCCCACATATTTGTTAATATACGTACTTTCAAGAATTATGAGAAACAAAACTAAAATGTTTTCAAATTTTTTAAATTCTAGTTTCCTCAAGTTCTAGATTTTCAAATTCTAAACTTGAACATGCAGAAATATTGCTATTTCTGGCAGTTCTAAAAACGTGACGTAACACAAACATTGCCCCCCCCCCTCCCCCAATTACGTTACGTAATTTGCGTACGCCCCGTTGAGGGACAAGGCTTTTGTCAGAATAAAAAAGAAGAGACAAAATGAGTCTCGCATGCTCAAATATCGGCCCTTCGGGCAATTCTTTTCCACGGTCGAATTCCTCATTTTTCTCGTGATATTGAAAAAAAAATGAAACTTTTCTCACCGGTGTTAGCTCAGAGGGGCTCAATCAATGGCTGTATTGTCAACTCACCTGGAATCAGAAAAGAAAATTCATCCAATTATTATTCAGATGCTTTCTCAATCGACGAAAAACATGTTATTTTATATGGGGTTGAAGTTTGCATCGTTGGAATGCAACGAAATTCGTTCCAATTTCTTATTCTCATTATTATCGAAAATCATATTTTTCAAACTCATTGTAGATCGCTAAATAAGAATCCTCAAAAGTGTTTGCGTGATTTTCGTGGCTCGAATCTGCCAAACGAAATTTCCGAGAAAAAAATCATTTCCGTTACACTCCAACGATGCAAATGTCAACGTCATTATTTCGTTCACTTTATAAATGAGTCGTATGTACGTACGTATTGGCTGGTACGATCTCGGTAGTTAGCTTTTCATCATGAGTTTTCATAAAAATCATCGAAAACCTGCCTAAATGCGGGTATTTAAATATGCTACGGAATTAAATAATAAGGCGATCGGTGGAGGCTGAGAGGAGGATCGAGAAATCGAACTTCTCTCCGAGTTTGCTAGAATCTCGTCTTTTATTTCTCTTCCCCTCTCTGCCCCGATCGATGCTCTCTCTTGCCCGGTCTCTCGCTCGTTCTCTTGTACGTATAAGCCAGGGGGGTGTATAAAGGGCGCGTGCTCTCTCATTACAGCGGTATCGCGATCTACACCACGTGTACGTGATCCCGGCCAAGACCAAGCGTACGCAAAAACGTGAGAGGCCCGCAAATTGCCGGCTTGAGCACGCGCGAGCCGCGCAACTATAAGCTGGGACCAAGTACCGCGAGAGCGTGTCCCTGCACCTTGCATCTTCACCGTATAGTCACGCATGTAGACCTCATTATATATGTGTGTGTGTGTGTGTGTGTGTGTGTGTGTGTGTGTGTGTGTGTGTGTGTGTGTGTGTGTGTGTGTGTGTGTGTGTGTGTGTGTGTGTGTGTGTGTGTGTGTGTGTGTGTGTGTGTGTGTGTGTGTGTGTGTGTGTGTGTATATATAATTGTACAGGTAAGCGGAATAAGAGTAAAAAGAAACGCAAATTTCACCGTTCTTTAATAAAGGTTTCAATCAACACTGAAACACTTGATTAATTCACGACCGAAGCAAACGATGTCATCCTAAATAATCCTATAACATAAAATCCTTAAAGATGCATTGCGGTTAAAGGGGAGATTATGATATGTCCGACGCCTCAATTTGACCGTTGTATTACGAAATATAGACGAAAAAAAAACGAAAAACAAGAGTAACTTTTTTCGTTTTGAGCCTTAGTTTCGGAGTTACAGCACTTCGAAAAGAAGTGCTTGGGTCCTTGTGCCGTTTGGGGTCGTGCGATGTCTGGGTGCAACGAACGGGGGGTCCGGAGGTGCGACCCCCGCGGGGTGAAGGGGCAGAGCCCCACGCGGCGGCACCGGGGCGGAGCCCCCACAAAGACAAAAAAGGTAGTCTTTAAATGAATAAATATGTTTCGATTTATAGGATTAAATATATTTCATTCTCGAGGCTGTTTTTTTCTGGCGTTATTATTTCCGTGGGCTATTTTTTCCGTGAGCTGTTTTTTTCCTAAACTTGTTGCTTCGATATGCGTGTGGTGTATTGTTTGGGTTTACGTGTTTTGTTTAAGACCAAACTAATGGAGTTGGACAAAGCTAATACAGTCGTGGCAAAATGAGCATTATCTAACATTTAAAGGTAAAGTGATCATGCAATCTTGCAAGGTAAAATCCTTAAACATTCACATGGTCTTCAAGTTTGTGTGGTTGGAATAGAAGGAAATTTTTTTACTATTTTCATTGTTTTACACTTTAGTTTTTTTCATATTTAAATTGTAGATCCCTGAACAGGTATATTGAATTTACATGTGAAAACAAATATTTGGTAAAATAATAAAAATGAGGAAATAAAGATAAAAAAAAGACTTTTTGTCGCGTTCCGACGATGCAAACTTCAATACCACAGATTTATTGCCGTCGTAAAAAATATTTGAAGACAAAATCGTCCTGCGATCCTTAAAGGTAAAATCCTTGCAAGATCCTTGAAAACATGGCCCTCGGAAATCCTTGAAGATAAAATGTTTGCACGATTTTGAAAAATTCTTGAAAATTGAATTCTGATGGGGTCCGCTGAAGCGTTTTAAAATAAAATCAGTACCCGGCCATTGAAATTCCCGAAAAAAAAAATCCTGATACGATCTTTCTTATTGTTCGGATGTAAAATCCTGAAACGGGCATTAATATTCCTTAAAGATAAAATCGTTATGGCATCTATAAAGATTCTTGAGGCTGAAAACTTCATACGATTTTTAAAAATGATTCACAATAAAATTCTTTAAATTCTCTAATAAAACTTAGACGCCTTATACGAGCCTCAAATACCCTGAAAGAACGAATCCTCTTAGGATCCTTCAAAATCCCTATCCGAACCTTCAAAATTCTTATCGATAAAATCTTTCTACTCTTTATTATAAAATCCTAAGAGATGAAATCTTGAACCTCCTCATCAGATCCTCAAAACCCTAAAGATAAAACCCTCAGATTTAAAATATTGATAGAACTGTTATAAAACCTTAAACACACCTTTAAAAAAAAACTCTTTAACAAATCTTTAAAAGCCTGTGAAAAAAATCGTTAGAAATAACATCGGTAAAAAAAAATCATAATCCGGTTTTCTCGTTACTCGCATCGGAGGGAATTCGCCCAGTGAAAAGTTTGCAGTTTTACCTCCTCTGGGAAATGTGAAGGCTGTGCCTCATCGTTGGCGTTGCAGCTTTAAAATAACGATTCACTCATTAAGCCACTATTTTTTCACAATTTTTTGCACAATTCCGTAAGCAATACGTTCGTTCCCGTTGATATTTTAATTATTCGATATGGGCGTTCTTAAAGGGTTACCAGATCTATTAGAATAGAAATTTCACTTGCCAACATTCGATCCATGGCTGCTCAAAATATCGAAATTGCTATTATTTCCCAAAGTGGAACGAAAGCACGAGAAACATTTTCGTCCAGTATACCTTCAAACCGAAAGAATAGAACATTTCCTGCTGATCACGAATTATCCCGACATTTCCCAACAAACTTGAAAATCTGAGGCCAAAGAGCATAAAAATATGTCTGGTTTTCACATTCGCTCTCGCAAACATTCACTTTTTTTCTGACTCGGCTGGATAGATATTATCTAGTCGAGGTAACAGCAGCCCTATAAGAGTATTTTTTTTCCGTTCCCTTAGCTAGCCCGTTCCTCGATTCTTCGTGAAAAACCGGTAGAACTCGTTCAACTCTCTCGCGCTTGCGAAACGAAATCACGGAAGGGGCAACAAGAGAAAGAACGTATGCACTAAAAAAGGGAAAGGAAGAAAGGGATAAGGGTCAGGGAAGGAAACGAAATACGCTCGAACAGTTCGGTTAAAAGGAGGAGAGAAAAAAGCGAGTGCAGAGAGAGAGAAGGAGAGAGAGAGAGAGAGAGAGAGAGAGAGAGGCGCGACTGCACGGCGAGTTCCGAAGAGAAGCAGCGAAGCTTATATTATGCAAAACATGTGTTGGCTTTCGGATTTATGGCGGCTGTTTCGTTGCTACCGCTACTACTGCGCGTTCGTCTCATCCCGCGGATCGTGCATCAGAGTCTTTGCTCTATCCACGATCTGTGCTGAGAAAAACGCGGGAAAGAGCGTGAGAGAGAAAGAGAGAGGGAAGAAGATAGTGCAATCGAGGGTTTTCGCTCCAACCTCTTCTGGACCGATAGAAATTTTCTCTTCCCTTCCGCACTTGATCTTACCTCTTTCCCTCTACTCTCTGTCCCTCTCCCCCAGCATTATCACACTTCCGCAGATATGAAACTTCATAATTAATATAATCGTGAACAATAGCAAAGCAAGAGCAGAAAAAAATTGAAGAAACCCATAAATACGTAAAAATACATATTGAGAGTATTGCCCGTACGCAATCTTTCCTAGCCCACTTCTGTAGGGAAGAGCCACCAAAGAGTGCGCGCTACCAAAGAGTACGCAGTGCTTTAAGGCCTTAGGCCACTCTAGAATCCGAAAAATAGGCTTTTTGGGGATTTTTTTCCAGAAAAACTACGAAATAAATCGCGATTACAAAAAAAGGTGTTTATCATACATATCAGTGACTGTATACAATAATTTTTTTGAAGCGATTAATTTCAAAATAGCGGCTGTGCAGCGTTTATCTCGAAACTGCATTTTTAAGTTGGCCGGAAACGTAACTCAGACAATTTTCAACCGATTCACTTGAAATGTTGAATGCACCTTGAAAAATACATTGTCTATGGAAGTACGTAGGATTTTTTTTGTATTGCATAATTCATTTGTTATTAACAATTATCTGACGATTTTTCAGGCAAATTTTTGGAAAGTGAAAAATTTCGTCAGATAATTGTTAATAACAAATAAATTATGCAATATAAAAAAAAATCCTACGTACTTCCATAGGCAATGTATTTTTTCAAGATGTATTCAACATTTCGAGTAAATCGGTTGAAAATTGTCTGAGGTATGTTTCCGGCCAATTTGAAAAATACAGTATTGAGATAAACGCTGCACAGCCGCCATTTTAAAATTAATCGGTTCAAAAAAATTATTGTATACAGTCACTGATATGTGTGATAAACACCCTTTTTTGTAATCGCGATTTATTTGTAGTTTTTCTGAAGAAAAAAAATCCCCAAAAAGCCTATTTTTTCGGGCTCTACAGTGGCCTAACCCCTTTAATTGTTTTATTTTTTCTTGTTTTGGCAACACCATCTAACCTGTCAATGACGTATTTCATGTCCAAGGTGTCGGACAACAACTCGCTTCGTGAAGGTAGAACGAGCTCGCGCTCTTGATTTCTATAGATTTTGTTCAAATTTTAACGAGATATTGTTCATATTATTATGCATGTTTGAATGAAATTTCAGAACAGTCGACTATTCAAATTGGGAGACAATGAGTTTTAAAATTGCAACTTTTAACACTGCAGGGTCTGCATCGGCCGAAAGTCAGGTCACATAATTCGTCGTACCATTCTATTATGTTTATAAATTTTGAAAAAAATTATGTTTAGACAGCAAACTAGTTAGGGAAAGAGTGAAAAAAAGTTTGGATTGCCTTTAGTATTCAGTGTTGCTAAAAACGTTCAGTAAACACAGAATAATTCTTCGTAAAAAATATTTGTCCCCTACAATAAGTAGACACATGGCAACACCGCAGAACAGTATTGTTAAATATTCCGAGAAAAAAGATTATCGTGTTCCTAAAGTTAAAAACTTTTATCATAAAAAATATTTGCATTATAAATATAAAATTTTTATATTGATTATGTTATTTTCATTAACAAATAAAAGTGTTTGTTCATTCATAACTAATTTAAATATTATATATATTATAAAATAAAAATTTTTGCAGTTTGATTTTTTTTTTATATCTTAAAAAAAAAACATCATCGACGAAAAACATCCCTATTTTTTAGGGTGCATTTCACCCCTTAAACCCGTTTTTCCGCCGATAAAAAAATACGTGTCTCTTAGTTTTTGATACTCTTCCACATATAAAAGTTTCAACACAATCGGAGGAGGACACCAAAGTGATGTTCCTTGTTAGCTTCTATGAAAGGTTCTTACTGCGTACTCATTGCAACACACCACCCTAAGAGTGCGCACGGGTCGAGTTCTAAGTTTAAGGGGTTAGGCCACAGTAACAGGTATAAAATCAGGTGCGAATTTAACATTTTTTCGTATGAAAAAGTGATTCACTCATAAAATTAATTACACATCTATTTAGTATGGATATCAAGCTGTTAGAATTTTTTTTCTATTTACAAAATGGCCGACTACTAATATTTTCTTTTTCAGGCCCTCCACGGCGTGACATTTAGCATCCACAATTATTTACCTAGAACAAAAAACATAAATTCTCGTCAATCTACTTTATGAATGAAAATATTGTTTCATTCAAAAGTTGTAGGTAATTGAATTGAGTTGTAGGTATTTGAATGAATTTTCAGTGAAATATTTCGTATAAAACTGCTCATAAAATGAAAAGTTTTCGATTAATCAGAAATTCCGTTCGTACTTCTCTGCGAAATGAAATTAGAAACATGACTTTTAATTTTGAAGTAAATCGAGTAAAAATTGTTGAAGTTATTTGTCACGCCAATTGGAAAAAAGCTGCTTCGAGAAAAACGTGTTCAAAGTATTAGGTACTCTATGGCCGTGCCAGAGGTGGGCTTACGTTATACGCTCAAAGTCGGTGAAAAAAAATGTTCTTGCTACAAATCGAATAGTAACTTATTCTTATGATGATAAAGCACCGTTTTAGCGAGGAAAAAAAATCGATTTTTTTTAAATTGTACTGTAGCCTTACCCCTTAAGCTTTTTAAAATATTTTTCGACATTCTTATTTAAATATTTCTTCTTTAAATATTTTTCGAGATTCTTAAGATTTATATTGAAAATAATTTTCTTAAATGACCAAAGCTTAATTTTGATAAGAAGTACAAAGTGTATTATCAAAATTGATTTATCTAGAAATAAAAGTTTACAAAGTGTATTCTCTTTGTCGGCTTTACCCTATCGCAATTCTACGAGGGCACAGGGAAACTGCGGAACAGCTATACCGATCCAAGCTGATATATTATTCGTTTCAGTTGTGTCACTATCAGTCCGTGAAACGGCATCCTAATCAGTACGTCAACTCGCCAGACCGCGGCTAAATGATCACCCATCCAAGTATTGGCCCAAATCAACGCAGCTTAACATGAGAGACTGCCGAAACCGCAGTTGATAAAATATTGCAATATACTTCTTTCGCAAATTACACGATTATAGTCATTGAAGAATGAATCAATTACCGGGAAGATTTTGACAACCGTAAACGTTGCGGTATCATCGCAAGCGTTATTGGAAAAACAACAAAAAAGTCGGCTGTTTTTTTTTAACCGAAGGGATCAGCTACAAGTGTGATTGTTGGCTATTTGAGCTGAACCAGAAACGAGAATGCTTCGGAGGCCGAAAAAAAAGGACCGTCGTGCTCATTCTCGCGCGCAATTTCTTGTCATTTTTGCTTTGTTCCTTCTCTGATATTTCATCCCTCACGTTTTTTTCCCTCCAGTCCTTTGGTGGAAGGTTTGAAAAAGAAACGAAAAAAAAAACATGCGGAACGTGAAAAGTCACGAGCATTGTCTACCCACGTTAGAGTGCAGCTCTCCTTGCCCCTCTCTCCCCGCCTCGTATAATTAAGCTGAATGCAAGAGACCGTATTGCGAGCTTTATTCCTTTGTTTTTCCAATTTTTTTCTTCTTATTATTATTCTTTTTTGCGCATAATGCACCGTCACCCCATCTTGAAAATTAACGTACAGCTCACGGTGCTGGGCGAAGTCCATCGACGAACAAAAAAGAGACGGAGATGAGAGAGACGGATGGAGAATATTATTAAACGAGCATGAGAGAATAGAACGTCGCGTGTCGCGATGATTAGAGCATTATTACTACTCGTATCAACGGCTTGGTATAAAAACAAGAATCGTATCCAGTTGTCGCACCGTATAAATTGACATGGAAAGTTTGTGTGCGTTTCTCGCGACGGAGAAATCATAGCCCCGCAAGGGTCTTTCGATGACGTCGGGGATTGTAAAGCACTCTCCCAATCACAACATAAATTGCTCCTTTTTCCTAGTCTCGCCAGGATGTACGATAACAAAGTAACGAAGAGAAAAATAAAATGCAACGATGCAATGCACCAATTATGTTTTCATTAGGGATCGTCACAGTGTAAAATTCTCAAAAAATCGATATTTTTTCATTATCCGATAGTGTACACGGCTATCAACGTTCTGTCCAATTTTTAGATCGAAATTCGAATTATTTCGGTCGCTACAGCCTTTCTTAGAAAAAGTTAAGCCTTTCTTAAAACTTCAAACGCGGGTTTCTCGGGATGGTGTTTTTTAAAACGGTGGCCACTCTCAAAGAAAGAGCTTTCAAGCTATCCGTTTGAAATTTTAACAGAACATTCTTCACGTCATTTCTTGTGTTGCTATAGAAGCGTTTTTTAATCTTCCAATTTTTTTACGAAAAACTGTCGAAAAAAAGGCTAAATTTGATACTTTTTGTTCAAAACGCCGTTATTTTTTCAAATTCCACTAAAAAAGGGTCCATAGGAACATAGCGGCTTTCCTACAAATTAATAATAATTTTGAATTTTCTATTTCAGATAAAATTTGCGGCCGCAATCTTGACTACCACAGGACACCAATTTTTTTCCACGCGATTTTCCGCAAATAAAAACAATGTTAAACAATAATAAGGAAATTTTTTAAATCATTTTGTATTCTTTATCCGTGCTTCAATTTGTAAAAAAAAATATACCGATTAGCTTATCCTTTCCACCTAAAAGAAAATCGCGATAATCGGCTATTTTTCGGGCGGTCACACTGTGATGATTCCTTAACGGGTTACCCCCACTCGTAGCGCAAAAAAAGGCCTTTTTCATGAATTTTTTTAAAGAAAACTACAAAACTTTTTTAATCGATCAATATACCATCTTAAAGAACACATCTTGAAGAACTTTCAGTAATTTTTTTATTGAAAAATATTACATTGTTTAGTGGCAAATGGCCGTCAATGAAATAATGTTTTTATATACACGGTTTGCGGTGACCAACATTGCGGCGAAGTGGATCATCTGAAAAAAAAATGCGGATGGATTTAGTCAAATATAAGTATAAACTAGTCTTTGATCGAAGGATTTTAAAAAATATTCATTTTTCACAAAATGGCGGACAGTCAAAGTTAATGGATCGATTTTAACGAAAAAAAACGGCCGTTTTTTGGCTATAAAACGGCCATTTTTTCGAAAAAAAAAAATCGAACGATTAAAGACTACATTTTTATGTATTAAATAAGCCTGCAAAATTTCAAGAAGATCGGTTCATTAGTGTTCGAGTAATCTTGGTCACCGACTTCAGAAATGCCATTTTGAGAAAAACGCGTTTAAAGTTTCAATTTCAGTTTACACGAAGAAAATATTTTTTTTTGTAAACTTACATAGAGTCATCTATTCCGGGCCCATACTTCTGTATGGGCCCGGATACTTATACTTCAAAAAAATCCAATAAAAAAAAATCGATTTTTTCAAAATCGCAAGTGGGGGTAACCCCTTAAAGTATTCTCTTCACGAACCCGAATATTTAACAATTATATGATTTTCGTCTATAATCAAGTCAAAATATATCCTAGCATACTGGTAAAATTTCAAGCCAAGTCACCGAAATTTTAACGAAAAATTACGATTCTTAAAATTGTCTCATTTATACGGCACTTTATGGAGATTACATGCTTCTATCTAATGTATTTCTTTCTTATAATTTATACACTAAATAGTTATTTAGTGTATACATTATTAGATAAAAATGTGTATAAATGTGTATACATTATTGTGTATATAAATGTGTATAAATTATTAGATAGCAATTTATACACTAAATAAATAGTTATTTAGTGTAGAAATTATATCAGAAACTAGATGCCTGCTATAAACTGCTCAACGCGTGTAAAAATTCTAGAGATTCCGTAACGACGATAAAAACAAGAGGTAACCGAATGTTTAAAGAAAATTTTAATCATAAAACTTAGAAAAATGTAACTAGCAGTAGAATTTTCGTATTCGCGACTTTTCAGAGAAAATGTAAAAATGTCTGAAGCTACTAAATTTGCGCGGAATTTTTATACCACTTCATCGTTGGGTACAATAATTAATTGTGATCCATTTCCATTAAGCGCCACTATAATTTACCAATTATTCAGAAGAGCCCTGCTTATGCTCCCACAAAAAGGCATCACCACAGTGTAAAAATGTCAAAAAATCGATTTTTTTGCATTGTCCGATAGTATAGACGGTTATAAACATGCCGTTCAATTTTTGGGGTGAAATTTGAATTACTCCGGTTGCAACAGCATTTTTCAGAAATAGGGATCCGGCCAGCTGCGTGAGCCCTGGCTGGACGTGTTTTTCTCGAAATGTCGTTTTTGCAAAACAGTCACAACATTCTTCACGCCATTCTTTATCTTGCTTTGGAAGCTTTTTTTCATCTTAATTTTTTTTTAACGAAAAACTGTCGAAAAAACCGGCGAAGTTTGATATTTTTTTTCAAACCGCCACCACTTTGTCAATTTATATTCTTAAAAAACCTCCATAGCAAAGTAGCGGCTTTCATACTGATTAATGAACTTTTTACAAATTTTGTTTCGGATAATATTTACGGCCACAACCGTGTACACCGTGAGGACTCCTTTTTTCGAAGACATTTTCGCCCGTTAAAAAAATGTAAAAAAAAATAAAAAATAAACGTTGAAAAGTTTATTTTCTGTTCTTCATGGGTGCTTCGATTTGACATACAAAAATTAGACGGATTAGCGTAATTTAAACATAAAAAAAATCGGGAAAATCAGCCATTTTTCGACGTTACACTGTGAAGAGGCCATAAACTCATGCAACCTGTCTGCTGACACACACCACGAAAAATCACCAGAAAAATAACAAAAAGCAAAGAAGAAAAGATTGGATATTCTTTCCATTTCGTAGTGCGCAGCTTCCGAGGCACGATAAAAAACGAGATTCGCTGACGCTTCGGAATAATAAAGAGAACGTAGAATATTCTGAAGAGAACAGTAAAAACGGTCGCACAAAAAGAAAACGATAAAAAAAAGGTTGAGGGGTTTTTTGTTGTCCTAGAATAATTGAAGTACAATGTGGGAACGGGTTGCTTCGTTATGATGTTGAGGTTTGCATCGTTGGAATGCAACGAAATGTTTTTTTTCCAGAGTTCCAAAATTTCCTTCGACAGATTCAGGCTATGAAAATCGTGCGATAATTGTTTAGGCTTCTTTTTTAGCGATCTACAACTTAAGTGTACAAAAGAAAATCATTGCATTCCAACGATGCAAAGTTCAAGCTCATTGCTATATTATTATATATTACATTTATATATACACATACGTGGATACATGTGGGGAAATGTGATTTTGAAGACATTCGACTTTGAGGACTCTTCGCACAGTAGCCTATTTTACCCACACTCAACGTTATACAAGCTCCAATTAATTGACAATCATCTTTGGATAAATGTTACCTTATGTAAAGGGCATTTCAAGAAAGGTCCGGTCCCCAAAAATGACGATCCGGTTTTTTTTATGTGAATACCTTCTGCAAAACAGCCAGATGTGATGACAGTCAACATTACATATGTATAGAGGATTCGAAATATTTTTTCGTTATATATAAATACAGGGTGGCCCGAAAAGTGACATCCAAAACAACAATTTAGATACCTCGTTGTACTCATCCGCATCACCCCCAAATTTAAATACCTCTTATACCCATCCAAATCACCCCCATGTGTGTTCTGCGATCTTTTCAAGTTTTCGACGAAAAAAAAAACATTTTTTATTTTTCTCTTTAGTGTATGTGCTTTCCTCGCGATTTTTTTCAATTGCATTATCATTGTAAAGTGCACTAAACGCAAAATAAATCACCAACTGAACGCTAAAGTAAATGCCTTAGATTGGGATAAAATGTTTTAAAAAATTGGTTTCAGAGGATCAGTCACTAAAGTTGAGATGTTAAAAAAAATACTCAGACTAGTCTGAATGACTACAAATTGTGTTTAAAAACTACGAAAAGTACACGCGACAAAGAAAACAAAAGACAAACGTATACTACGGGAAAACGAGAAGAAAAAATTAAAAATTCATTTTCTTCGAAAACTAAAAAAGATCGTAGAACATACATGGGGTGATTCTGATAGCTATTGATACGAGGCATCTAGATTTTCCTTTTAGACGTCACTTTTCGGGCCGCCCTGTATATATTTATATATATTAAGGGGTTACCCCCACTTGCGATTTTGAAAAAATCGATTTTTTTATTGCATTTTTTTGAAGTATAAGTATCTGAGAATATGTCCTGAAAATGTTCTTCGTGTAAACTGAAATTGAAACTTTAAACGCGTTTTTCTTAAAATGGCATTTCTGAAGTCGGTGACCAAGATTACTCAAACACTAATGAACCGATCTTCTTGAAATTTTGCAGGCTTATTTAATACATAAAAATGTAGTCTTTAATCGTTCGATTTTTTTTTTCGAAAAAAAATAGCCGTTTTATAGCCAAAAACGGCCGTTTTTTTTCGTTAAAATCGAACCATTAACTTTAACTGTCTGCCATTTTGTGAAAAATGAATATTTTTTAAAATCCTTCGATTAAAGACTAGTTTATACTTATATTTGACTAAATCCATCCGCATTTTTTTTCAGATGATCCACTTCGCCGCAATGTTGGTCACCGCAAACCGTGTATATAAAAACATTATTTCATTGACGGCCATTTGCCACTAAACAATGTAATATTTTTCAATAGAAAAATTACTGAAAGTTCTTCAAGATGTGTTCTTTAAGATGGTATATTGATCGATTAAAAAAGTTTTGTAGTTTTCTTTAAAAAAATTCATGAAAAAGGCCTTTTTTGCGCTACAAGTGGGGGTAACGCCTTAAGTAGAAACAGCCATTCTGGCTGACTCGATCGTACACTCCTCCACGCAGGGCGATGAACAACTGAAGACTAAATGCCTCAGCTTTAGATGAAAAGTTTCTAAAAATAGGTTTGAGAGTATCAGTCACTATGATCCTCTCAGTTCAGATGATCAAAAAAATACACGCACTAGTCCAAATGACTACCAATTGTTTTGTAATACTTCTAAAATAAAAGTACACGCGCAAAAGAAAAAGGAAATATCGTAGAACATACATGTGAGTGATTCGGATAAGTATTGACACGAGGCATCTAAATTTTCCTTTTAGACGTCACTTTTCGGGCCGCCCTGTATATATCTCTATATATCAAGTAAAAACAGCCCTGCTGGCTGGCTCGACCGTACACACCTCCACGAAAGGGTGATAGCGTGCGGTGGATTGAAAAATTCTCTTTTCACGAATTCAACGATGCAACGGAGCGTTCACGAAACGAGAAGCTTTTGCTCGTGTCCGTGGCGGGGGTTTTGGAGGGGGGGTTGCACATAGGTATGAGGATGAGTGTAGAAAGGTTTTGGGGTAGAAGTTGTGGCATCGGAAGGGATGAGAGGCTTCGGCAGTTTGCGAGCAAAAGTCTCGACTCCTTCCCCTCCGGGCCAAAAGCGCAGGGGCCCAGCCCCGAAAAAGCCTTGAATCGTTGGGCCATAAATCGTCGGCTCATCTTTTAAATATGTGAATGGAAATATTTGAACTACGGTCGAGTGAGCTCGCGTGTAACGCGGCCCGGAAAATAAGAGAGGGGATGATATTCGGCGTTTCGCAGGGTCTGCACATACAGAAACGACCGAGGGACGTATGGATGGCGGACGCGGGAGCGAGGGCACTTTTCTTCCGTTTTTCCCCTTTTTGGCCTCTTTTTTACACGGCCTGAAGAGAACGGTCTCGAGGAGAGTGAAAGAAGGGATGAGGGCAGGGGTGAGTTTCAGCCTGAGAAGGGAAAATTCAGCAGGACACTAGCGCGCGCTTCTCTCGTTGTAAAGATGCCATCTCTCGGAGGTTCGAGATATATAACGTTGCGGGGGCGAAAAAGAAAGGATGCCCCGCCACCCCATTCAACCCCTTGCATCCCTTAGCGAATTCTCGTAAATTACTAGGCAAATAATTGATAGGCGCGGCCTCGATGTTTCTATTTTCTTGGCATCACTTGGGGGAAAAAAAACGTCGAGGGTGTGTGTGTCTGCATGTATATGGGAAGGCGATTTATTCCAGCTCACCGCCCGTCTCTGTCTTCTCACTATACCGTACCCTTCCTTGCGCCACTATAAATGGCCGGCTGGCTTGGCTATGTGTACAGCGAGACACGCGCTTCCGGGGGTTGTTTCTTTCACCGACGAATAGCAAGATGAAGAGTTGCTTTTTTCTCTTTCGTTGTTTCTTTTAGCTCCGGGACCTACCGAATGCAGAAACTCTGCATGTATCCACTCTCGCCTCGAAAATGAAATCGCATTTCCTCTTTTCTCGTACGCGCCGCATATCCCTTCCGCCCTGAAGATTCCCTGCTTTTTCAACGGGCTGCGGGATATTTTTAGCTCGATTTTTTTCTCCCCATCATCGTTTACGCGAAAATGGTCGCTATTTTCTCTCGACTTTTTACTTGGGCGATAAGGGCAGAATGAGAGAGTACAAAGGGGTGGGAAAGGGGTGTTTTTTTGCTCTATTCATCTTTTGTAACGTCTTTCTCACTCTGGCCATGGCGAGAGATTAACTTTTTGCCATCGAGCATGTCCACGCTAGGATAGTTAATCATGTTTTTTTTTCCTCCGCTCGTATCCACTGGCCAAATTCCACAGGACGAATTTCTCTCCGTGCAATGTGATGTATTTTTCATTGCTTCGAGCTAGTCGCGACTCTCTCTCTCTCTCTCTCTCTCTCTCTCTCTTTATCTCTCTCGAATAAAAAAGCCCTGTACGCGTACTCGCGTAAACTCGTTTGCAACTATTTGTATAGGGTGTATATTGTCTAGCGCGTTCGCCGCTGACGCAGAGACACCAATGTGACGCCTCGCGGTCCGTCTCTTCTGTCGCACGACTTCCGGCCACACGAGGGATGGTCTTCGCCCGAGTGGGCACGTGCGATTCACTTAAGGTATTCCTTTTATGTACCCGAATATTTAACAATTAACTGATTTTCGTATATAACCAAGCAAAAATATATGCCCAGTGTACTAGTAAAATTTCCAATCAAGCTATCGAACCTTTAAGAGGCCAGTCCACTTTGAAAATTTAAAAAAATCGAAAGCAAGCAAGACTTGAAGAAATCGACGATAATGAGCAATCAGAAGGGATTTTGTACGGTGCAGGAATTGCCGATTGAGTTTAGGTAAGAGTTTTTCATAGTGTAAACTTCAAACGCGTTTTTCTCGAAACAACGTTTTCAAAATCTAGCTCCATCGTATCTCTCAAACTAATAAACCGATTCTCTTGAAATTTAAACCACATATTGTAAACACGATTCGCAACAAGATGACCCTCGATGGTTTTAAAATTTTCATTTTTACTCTTTTTTTTGCGAAAAACTGCGAAAAAACGGTTTTTTTTTTACTTATTTCGTTTTTCATCTGCCATTGTTTTATTATTTGATAAAACTTTATATCGGAGGGTCATTTTATAGCTGGTGTCATACTGAATCTAATGGACTTTGATTTTTATGTCTCAGACAAGCCGTTGCCGAGTTGTGATGGAGGTACCTATAGCCCACCTATTTTTGACGCGTTACGTTAAACTATAGTTTTTGTACTTAAAAATGAATAATTTTTTTTTATGTATTTCAAGACTTTATTTATCAAGCCTAACAACTTTTATATACATATCTTTTATAAAATCCTCAAAAAAGAAAATCGCGAAAATAGCATTTTTCGTGGCTCCAAAGTGGACTGGCCTTAAGGGGTTAGGCCACAGTAACGGGTGCAAAATCATGTGCGAATTTGCCATTTTTTCGTATGAAAAAGTGATTCACTCATAAAATTAATTACACATATATTTAGTATGAATATCAAGCTGTTAGAAAAAAAAATATATATTTTTTATTATTTACAAAATGGCCGACCACCAATATTTTCTTTTATCTTTTTTAGGCGCTCCGCGCCGTGACATTTCGCATCCACAATTTTTTACCTACAACAAAAAACAAAATTTCTCGTTAATCTACATTAGAATACCTAGAGAAGTACATACGGAATTTAAAAAATATTGTTGTATTGAAAAGTTGTAGGTTTTTGAACTTAAGAAATTTCACTGAAGAAGAATTTTCAGTGAAAAATTTCGGATAAAACTGTTCAGAAAATGAAAATTTTTCGATTAATCAGAAATTCCGTACGTACTTCTGTGCGAAATGCAATTAGGAACATAACTTTTGAATTTGAAGTAAATCGAGTGAAAATTGTTAAAGATATTTGTCACGCCAATTGGAAAACAGCTGTTTCGAGAAAAACGCGTTTAAAGTTTTACATACTCTATGGCCGTGCCAGAGGTGGGCTTACGTTATACGCTCAAAGTTGGTGAAAAAAAGTATTGCTATAAATCGAATAGTAACTTATTCTTATGATGATAAAGCACCGTTTTAGCGAAAAAAATCAATTTTTTTAAATTATACTGTCACCTTACCCCTTAATAGCATGTATTAGGACAGTCGAGTTTGTGCTCATTTGTTTTGTTATCATGAGCACTTTTCATTACACATGATAACGAGAGTCTGATAATGGTGGTGGGAGACGGGAACTGAAATTTCCTAATGGCAAATGGAATTATTATTAATTTTTAAATCCGGGCCAATCAGGTGCGCCCGTTGAGCCGGCGTATGTCGGTGAGCGATACGCGCGTGCAGTGGTGCCTGACGGGAGCATCGCACCTACAGGCACCACTAAACGCGCGTATTGGCCCGCCTTTAAAAATTAATAATAATTCAGTGGTTGATCTGAGACCCAAACATGCTTATATCAATCGACTCAGAATTTCACGCCCAACGCCCCATTTCAGGGATCGCATTCAGTTCTGGAACACCCTGTATAGGTATGAATGGAGACGTAGCAGGTAGGCATAGATGGTCGACACGCGTAAAAAAAACTCAAAAATTCAATATCTCGAAAACTATTGCGAGTCGCCCAAAATCCCTTTAGGGGTTGTCTTAAAATATTAAGAGGAAGATTTGTGAAAATTTTTAGCTCGATTGGAGGGTCGCGGAGGTGGTAGCCTTACCCTTAAAAACAAATTAAAAATTCAATATCTCGAAAACTGTTGCGAGTCGCCAAAAATCCCTTTAGGGGTTGCCTTAAAATATTAAAAGAAATGTATGTGCAAAATCTCTGCCCGATCGGAGGTTAGGGGTTTCGGAACCTTATCCGTATAAATTCGAATCAAATGGTAACATTTCGGCAATTGTCCCGAAACTCCTTGAACTCGTCGCCTACCAACTTCACGAGTAATGGATTGTCGTCCGCTTTTTCCCGCAATCCACCTGTCGTCTGCCCCACTCGAAATTTCTTCAGCGATACTTTCACGAACGCTCCTATATATCCCCGATAGTTTCCCGATACCGATACAATGGTTTTTTCGCTTTTGTCTTTTGAACGTAAGTGCAAAGGCGACGAAAGGCATTGAAAGCAAGTACTGCGACCCATTCCCTTTCGATATTTGTTTGTCATCCGGCGTATACCCGTCAGAACAGAAACGCCAGTTTTCCTTTTCTTCTTTTACGTTGCGTTACATCAGCAAATACGTGTGGTGCAATGCGTGCAACCTGAATGCTAATGCAACCTCACGAATATCTATGGAAAAATATGTATAGACATATGTGGACGGAGAAAGAGCGCGAGAGGAAGAGAACGACTGGCAAGAAGGGAGCGCAGGAGGTCGAGTACTCGCATTCACGCACACAGGTTGTGTCGAATCTCGTATACGAATGTTTGCACCTCTATACATCACGTCTGTTTACAGTACGAGATGCGTAAGTGCGTGTCAAGGGTTCACCAACTTTACCTCACTCTCACTCTCTCCCTATATATATATATATATATATATATATATATATATATATATATAGGGAGAGAGTGAGTATATATATATATATATATATACATACATAAAGTTGAAAATGAAACGATATGTGCACGTATTCGACAGTTTGCACGTATGAGGGAAGGCCACGTACACGGGATGGATAATGTGCAATTATGCACGCACGCACTTCGTCTAAGCGTATATTCCTATTGAATATATGTATATATATATATATGGTCCTCGTGATTGTCCATTATCCGCATAACCAACATAATGCAAACCCCAATGACTTTAAGGGGCTATACCAGTGTGACACTTTAAAAAAAATCGATTTTTTTGCCTTCTTCGACGGTTGATACTTTCAAGAATATCATAATCATTCAAATCAATATCATTTTATCTTGCAAAAATCGATAGTTAAATCTTTAAACGCGTTTGTCTCGAAATGAGATTTTTCATATTTGCTGACATTGTAACTCAAAGAGCAATTATCCAATTGACTTGAAATTTGAACTGAGTACTCTTGAATATATTTACTCTACAATGACGTAGGATATTTTTGATTGGATAAAAATTGACGATTTGGCATTGAAAAAAACGAGCATTTTATAGGTAAGAAAACGGACTTTTTTTTAATAACTACGCCATTTTGTTAGATTTTGATATTTTTCGAAAATACTACGTCATTGTACAGGAAACACCTTCCAGTTTAACGACATTTTTTCCTTTTTCGCTTTCAGCTACTTAATCGGCCGGAATCATGTCAGCAGTAGAGGAACTTTTTTTTGGCGCCTCCGAAGGCAGCGTATAAGTCGCTTGCATCTCAATACTTTTCTATGAAAAAATTATGTAATATAGGTCAAATATAGCCAAATATATTCTCCATTTTCCGGAATATTCAATTGAGGACTTTGCTTCCAAAAAATTCCTGAAAATCACCCAAATGTTCAGCGTTCACACTGGTATAGCCCCTTAACACCACTTTCATATAAACGTACCGATATTATGGGGTTGAAGTTTGCATCGTTGGAATGCAACGAAAATTCTTTTTAATTTCTTATTGTCATTATTATCTAAAATCATATTTTGCAGATTTCTTGTAGATCGCTAAAAAAATAATCCTAAAAAATTTAATTTTCGTGGCTCAAATCTGCCAAAGGAAATTTGGGGAATTAAAAAAGCATCATCTTCGTTGCATTCCAACGATGCAAACGTCAACGTCATACCATATGGATACAATCGTCATTACAAGGAATAGCATATCTCCAAAATCGCAAAACTAAATCTCAAATCTCTCAAAATTTATACATTTATACACTACCGGCGAAAAGTTTCCGGACAAAAATTCAAAAAAATTCCGGAACGATTTTTTATGCCATTTCGCCGATGGTTGACATAAATGAATTTAATAAACGCCATTTTGAAGGGGAGGATTCAAGGAAAACCTCAAGATAGTAAAAAGTTGAATCGGTTTTCGTTGAGTGCGCGAGAATTTTTTCATATTTTTTTTCGAATTTTTTTTCACCTGTTTTCGGCAAAAAATCAGATGATTTAGTTACCGTAACTCGAGAACTAAGGGACTTGTGGTAAAATTTCGGGAGAGGAAAGAATAGTATTTTTCTATTTTCAACGCAATATAATTATTTCCAATTTTTTTCGACATTTTTTTCCCCGTTAAAATTGTAGTTTTCTAGCCACGTCAATCGATTGATTTTGACCGATTCTATCGCGTTGAAGATAGAAAAATACAATTTTTTCCTCTCTTGAAATTTCACCACAAACCCTTTCGTTCTCGAGTTACGGTAATTAAATAATCTGATTTTTTACCGAAAATCGGTGAAAAAAAAATCGAAAAGAAATCTGAAAAAATTTTCGCGGCTTCAACGAAAACAGATTCAACTTTTTACTATCTGGAGGTTATCCTTGAATCCTTGTCGTTTTCGCGTTACACGTTATTTTTAAAATTGTGTATTTTTAAAATCAAAATATCTTTAGAAAAACAATCATACAAAGCTTTAAAACAAAAACAAAATTGGAGCTTGAGCTTCCCACTTTATGTTTCCGGTCAAAGAAATGGATATAAGAAAATTGGTCTGTAAACGGGGTCCACCAGAAAAGGAACAAAAAAGGCGAAAAATGGTCGTTTTCGAAAAAGGGTACTACTTGTAAAAATAATAGTAAATTTAAAAAAACGGAATGGTGTTGAATTTTTCCTCTTCAAAATGCCGCTTATTAAATTCGTTGATGTCAACTATCGGCGAAATGGCATGAAAAATCGTTCCGGAACTTTCTTAAATGTTTGTCCGGAAACGTTTCGCCGGTAGTGTATATACATATATGTGGAAAAAGGTGACTTCGAAGACATTCGAGTTCGAGGACCCCCCTCGTTATTGGCCTTTGTCCGCATAACCAGCATAATGCAAACCGCAATGACTTTAAGACCACTTTCATATAAACGTGCCCATTTTATGGTGTTGAAGTTTGCATAGTTGGAATCCAACGAAAATTCTTTTGAATTTCTTATTTCCATTATTATCTTTCCCTAATCGCAAAATAGTAATGCTGAAAAATGTCATTTTCGTAGCTCACATCTGCCAAAGGAATTTCGGGGAGTCGAAAAACCATCATCTTCGTTCCATTCTAACTAGGCAAACATCAACGTTATACCATATTGATAGAATCGTCATTGGCAGGATCGGCATGTCTCGAAAATCAACTAACCGCGTAAGAAAAATGCAAGGATCGTCCTCGAGGGAGGCAGACGAGCTGATTATATATGCGTAACGTTGGGCGGACCGATGATATCGAATCTGTCATTAGGTACATAAAGACGTTCATTCGTTCGGCAAACGTGAACACCTTCAATGGACTTGTGGTTGACTCTCGGTACAATCTTGACGCGCTTCTCGTTCCTTCGGTACTTCTTCGTTTCGCTTATTGTTCGTTATAGTTTGTACACCTTCCTGCCTCAGGCCCGCCCGCTTCGTCTCGAACTCGCGCCTCTCTCTCTCCAATTTCACGCTTCCTTCGAGCAGAACCGGAGCAACGGAGCGAATTATCTTTCCTGTCCCTGACCGTCTCTATCTCCCTCCATCTCTTTGTGCACACGGTGGCAATCATCATCGGCAGCTGGTAGCAGCCGAGGACTTCTCCCGAAGTCAAGCGATTTTTGTGGGAACTCGTGCTTTCATTTGGCTCACCAAGGTCATGGTTCGTTCGACCTGTAAGGCTGGTCAGGAGAAGCTCCTGAAAGACTTGATCTTGGGGTATTCCATTTTTGGGTGAAGAGATCCTGCCAGCTCCTGATTCGGTGATGACGTTTGGTGGAATATTGACAGCGTGACGTTTGTCTTGGAGAAATGCGCTTTTTCGGGGTGTAGATGAGGGATAGCATTGACAAGTTGACCAACAAGGAATATTGAATGGTTAAGCTCATTTGCTGGAGTTCCAGACCTTTTTTTCCTCATTTGGTTAAGGAATCATCACAGTGTAAAATTTTCAAAAAGTCGATTTTTTGCATTATCCGATAGTATACACGATTATAAACGTTCCGTCCAATTTTAAGTTGGACCAAAAGTTAAGCCTTTCTTAACAGCCTTTCTTAGAATTTTAGACGCGTTTTTCTCGGAATGGTGTTTTTCAAAACGGTGGCCACTCTCAAAGGAAGAGTCTTAAAGCTATCCGTTTCAAATTTTAACAGAACATGCTGCACGTCATTCCTTATGTTGCAATGGAGCTTTTTTTAAACCTTCCTACTTTTTTACGAAAAAACTGTCGAAAAAAGGCTAAATTTGATACTTTTTGTTCAAAACACCGCTATTTTTTCAAATTTCACTAAGAAAAACCTCCATAGGAACATAGCGGCTTTCCTACAGATTGATGATCATTTTGAAATTTTTGTTTTAAATACAATTTGCGGCCGCAATCCTGGCCGCCATGGGACACCATTTTTTTCCACGCAATTTTCCGCAAATAAAAACCATGCCGAACAGTGAATAAATAATTTTTTTTAATAATATTGTATTCTTGATCGTTGCTTCAATTTGTAAAAAAAATCAAACAAATCAAACAAATAAAAAAAAGTTGTGACGAAATTTTTTATAACAATTTGGCATAGTTGCGGACTAATTTCGTTAATGGTACGTCCAATTGCTTTCTTGAGCTCCGGAATGGTCTGTGGATCATTGGCATACATTTTTCCTTTCAGAAAAGCCCAAAGAAAGAAGTCCAATGGCGTCAGATCGCACGATCTTGGCGGCCAATTGACATCGCCGCGGCGCGGGATAACACGACCATGAAACTTCGTCTTCAATAACTATGCAGTAACAATGCAGCAAATAACAATTTCTATGCATCGCTCGATCGTGTAATTCTCCATGACTAAACCTCAATACTTCCTGATGCCAGTTGCCAAAGATTAGTACTCTATGTTCGCTACAAAAAAATGGCGCGCAATTTAAAATGTCAGATCGTTTTGAGAGACCCTTTAGTTGGCCTTCGTGATACGCTTGTAATTATATCGCAACGAGATTTAATTCCACACTGTAAAAAAATTCTGTATGAAAATTAATATACAAGTGTAGGAAGTTTTTATGCGGATACCGCTTATGAAATTTCAGATACGATTTTGAAAATCCAAAACAGGTTATTTTAAAAATGAAAGTGTAGTTTCGTAATATTAATATACTTGTGCGTTTGAAAAATAATGCACGTGTAAAGAAATAATCACATCCAAGTATATTGAAATCAAGAACTATTTGCTGATATCAATATACAAGTGTATATTAAATTCAAGAACCATTTGCTAATATCAATATACGGGTGTGTATTAAAATTACTGATCATAAGTATTAAGTTTATTTCAGAAATTGATAATTGCAATACGTTTTTATGTAAAAATTATCAAATTAAGACCACTCAATTCATATACTGTATGATGCTTTCGTGATACTTGTGTATATGATTTTTTCGCAGCTTTATCCCATAATTAATATTGAATATTTGAATAATAAAATTTAAATGCAGTGAAAAATCACTGCACGTATGTTATTTTTTTTTCTTTATATATGTATTCCTCAGAGGCACGGGCCTTCTCCTTTTACCATCCTCTCCTTTATTCCTTCCATCATTCACAATCCTTCCAGAGTACCCTACATTCCTTCCAGATCCCTATAATATCAGATAGGGGTACAATCACGATACTTTCCAATTCCAATTCAGTTCCACATGTATTATATTTTTCAGGCAGCCGTAAATAAATTTCAAACTTGTTTTGTATTTTCAATACTCTGTTTTTTATAATTGATTTATTATACATCTGTAGTAATTTTCAATTGAAGACACGGGTTAATACAATATATTTCCCACAAATTTACAAACTTGCCTTTGAAATTCCATGTTGCATCTATTAAATTCTATATCCACGTTAGAATTTCATGTTCCTGTTTTAAATTTACGGTACAAGTATTTTAAATTTAATTTCATCTACCGAGTTCGTAAAATTCAATTCCTTTGTATCTTAAATGTATTGTAAATTTCATATCATTTTTTACAGTGCAGAATTAAAGAGAAGAGGAGTATAGGGTACACGGGAAAAGGATATTTTCCATGCATCATGTGCTGATATCATCGCCGAATCCAATCCGAATTAAGAGCTTACATCTTGTTGAAATTTTGGAAAATGACGCTTTTCGGTTTTCAACAAATTCTCAAAAAATAACATTTCAAAAATATTTTAGGAAAATGGCAAGTCGATCCGTTCAAAATTGAGGGAGGTATGGGCGTTTATAGGTAAATTCCGCAAACCGGCGAACTTTAAACGCATTCTCAAAAACGCGATACTCTAAATGGCCTTTTAAAAATCGGTGACCACGATATCTAAAAAATCACTGCGCCGATCAACTTCAAATATCACAAGCAACCTTTTCATATCAAAAAGCAGTGCTTGAATAAAGGCATTTTTTTCGATGCATTTTCTTTATCAACATTTTCTCATAATCGAAAATAGAGCTTTTTCAGCGAAATTGGAAACGTTCACTTTGGACGGTCGCCATTTGATAAAAAATCAATATTTTATTGAGTCCTTCGTCCAAGCACCAGATCATTTCATACAAAAACTAAATGCGTTTGATTTTTTTATGTTGGATGATTTGTTTTTTTTTTCAGCGAAATTGGACACTTTTACTTTGGATGGCCGGCATTCCATCAACAATCAGTATTCTATCAAATCCTTCATCCAAGCGCTAGATAATTTCATACAAAAACTAAATTGCGTTTCATTTTTCGTTTAATTTCGGACGATTTGTCTACGTGCAGCGCATTTATAAATATTCTTCAATACAAAAATTGTAAAAGATACTTAAAAGCATACTCTTTAATGTAAACCGAAAAAAAACAAAACCTGCACACGTTTGCCTAGAAAAAAATTCAGGAAAATTCCGTTTTTTTCCGGCCACGCGTTAGGTGTAACCCGTCAAGTGGGAATACCACACGACTCCACTGGTAAAGAAATTCGTGAAACATTTTCCGAACTTTTCTCAAGAACAGCTGGACCGAATAACTCGAAACTTTCGGAGTCGACATCTCGTTATTAGAGGAAGACCCTGTAATCCGGGAAGTCTTTGAAAAAAATTACTCGTCTACTAAGGAGAAACTGTAACCGAAAAAGTTTGGGAAATGAACTTTTGGCTGAGCTGATGGCAAATCGAAGAAAAACTTGATCTAGCCATGGTAGAAACACGCATTTTTACAACCGTACTATCGCATTCTATAAGAAAATGACTGAGAAAAATCCAAAAAACTGTAGTGCAGCTTATCGTCGGTGACATGTTTGGGCGATATCTAGCGGTAGCCGGAGGCACTGTGTCGCTAATAACCGACGGAGGAGCAGGAAAATGTCTCAGCTTTTGTCTTTTGATCTAAGACATCTTAGCAGGACCAGAATTAATCGTTTTTTGTTGGCAGAAAAACGGTTTTGGGGGTGGAAACCACCCCTCAAAGAAAGGCGTGTCACCCCTTGATTGGATTTTTTGCAATACTTCTGCAGTGGACTTTTAATCGCTTTACATTGGAACAATTTTGGTTTTTGTTTCATTCAGATTGGCGGACTGCTTGTGGGTGACACTGCGAAATCATCCCTATACACGTTTTTCTTTAAGGGGCGGTTTCCCCTCCTAAAATCGTTTTTCTGCCGATAAAAAAATACGTGTCTAATAGTTTTCAATGATTTATCACATATACTGTAAAACGGCGCTACTCTGAACAGGTTTTGGAATTTTTTGTAGGTATCTTTTTTTAACATCTTAGATACCAACTTTTCTTGCTCCAATAGAACAGTGTGTCCTTTGGCTATCAATTGTATAAGAAAGTCAACTCACAATTTGATATATACATTATTTAATGTGTCAAAGTAGCCCCGTGCTTCTCTGACAGGGCATTGAAATCCAACTTATGTCAAAGATTTAGGGTTTCTGTGGAATCATTTTGATAAAAATGTAATATTTTATGCATTACACATGGAATTAAATGAAAAACACCATTTTTTTATAACCGAATCGTCATCGTTACTAAGGTAGCAGAACTCGAACAATTTTCGTCCAATCGACTTGAAATTTTAACTCTAGCTTCTTGGATTGCTTTAACAGTCAAGTACGAGCGCTATTTTCGATGGATCGAAAATTGTAAAAAATATATCACTTTTGAGATGAAAATGATGATCGAAAAAAGGAACTTTTGTTCAAACGTGTCTCTATTTTTCTTTCAATTATTTTTTTAATTCCCCCCGTACTTGACTGCTAAAAATAATATAATTAACGAAAATATTCCACTCTTAGTTCCGGGACTAAATTTACGACAGTTTTACTGCGTGCCGCGGAGAGGGTTGGCTGAAAAACAGTAGTGCTATAGTGACTCGTGCACCGCCATTTTGTATACTTTTGACAAATAATTTTTATTTGCAGACTTCAATATAAACCTTATAAAACCTGAAAGCTCTTTTGACCATGTATTTTATTCCTTTCTTTAAAAAAATCCAAAGAAAACGTTCGAAAACGTGCAGTTACAGTGGTGCCCTCCCTTAAGGAGACATTTTACATGAAAATATCAAGTACCAGGGGTGCTATTATAGGCACTTATTGAGTCTTATAATTGGCATTGAGATCAAAATCAACTTGAGCAACATTACCATCAACTTTAGCAACATTATAACATACTTGAACATTAAATTCTTGTTGAAGTTTATTCCCCGCACCCGCCGCCCGCCACGGAAGTTCAAGAGGGCTCGCTGCGCACACATTTAAAACGTATTTTGGCGTTCTGTCAAAGTAGCCCCAAAAACTGTCAAAGTTACCCTGAATTTCAAAGTAGCCCCATTTTACTGTATGAGTTTCAACAAAATCGAAGGCGGACACTGAAGTCATGGTCCTTGTCAGCCACCAAGTTGCTAGACAAGTGTCCAAGAGACAGTCACTCTCCGCTTGCCTATTTTTTGTTCCAAAACTCAGACACTCCATAAAAACAAAAAGATAAACGACCTGCTCTAGGATAAGGACAAGGGTCGAGTGTTTCCTAATTTTCCAACACGTCAATCGCCCTCAGTGAAAATTGCTCAAAGGAATCAGCTGGTCTATCGTTCGGCCCCAATTCCAATCAAGAATGCCTACTCGAGTCCAAATTTGCCCCTCCAGATCCTCGCAGTGGTAGGATACAAAGACAGTAAAGTAGCTTCGCATTCAATATAAAATGAGCTTCTACTTAACGCCTAGAACGGGAACAAATTTCCCTTTTCTTCGCTTGCAGGCGCTAAGGAGGACGTCGAATGGCACACGTATACACGCACACGCATGCACTCTATTACGCATATAGAGATACATATTCCTAAATACGCACATGCGTAGACACACGTATATACCCGCACACACACATGCCTAAGCATACACCAACACACGTATACTAGTACCTGTACGTATGCATGCGTGCCTGCTATAGTGATCCGCGTATGCATGCATACATGAGAGCAATTCCTATCAAAACATTGTAACTGTTTGCCCAAGATCCATTTCTTCCACTTTGGAGAGTTGCTGGAGCTGCAGGGGCAAGTTTGAAGCGAATGCGAAAGGTTCACTGGATGGAGACAATGGAAAGGCCATTGGAAAAGTAGGCCTCCACGGCGAACGCGCGGTCCTACCGAGTCCAACGCATGACGGTTACTGAAAACTATCAGACCCGCTCTTTCGAATGCGACCATCCCCACCCTCGTTTCGTCGAAACAGCCAAATGCACGATAGGTCCAAACCCAATCAAAAGAGGAGCTGCAACGACTTCAGCTAGGTTAGGTAGGAGTATAAGGGCCTATGCAGGAGGTAAGCAGCAAAGAAAGAACACGTTAGGGGCCCATAGTAGGACTTCTAGCAGTAAACAGACTCAAGTGAGGCTGACATAGGATCGAAGGCCTTTAAAATAGGCTGCAAATTTCGACTCGGGAGACTATTGGAAAAGTAGGCCTCCCCGTGCGGAAATTGAGTTGGGGCTGTGATCGGGCCCCAATAATATTCCCCTAAATTTATTCGGGCCCTAATCTGGAAGCCACATGAGGGCCGTTAGCGGCCGGTCACACTTTGTCAACAAGGGCCATTAAAGGCGCAACGACCGGGGCCTTATAAGTTGCCTCAATGGCGCCTCATTAAAACCATTTTAGCGCTCTGAAAATGCCTCAACGGCGCCTCATCATAACCATTTCAGCGCCATAAAATATCCGTATCAGTGGATATACGTGTATGTTAAATGCGTCAGGGTATATCTATATTTGTTTTTATGTAATTGCTCATGTGCATAGGTGTGGGCGTGAGTACATGTGTATGTATGTGTGCGCGCGTAGAAATGTAATTGCGTATTTGCATGTGAGCCTTTATGACAAACTGCCATGACAAAATTAATACAAAAAATAATCCATTCTAAGGAATGGATGTGTAGTAGAAATAAAAAAAAATATATGGGTGTACTGAATCACTAGAATCTATTTCCATTGACGGAAAGATCTGGAAAACAAAGACCAATTTATTTATTTATCCTACACAGTCAGATAAAGTTTATGAATGGGAAAAACCAGCGAAGTCTTCAGAAGAAATAATTTTCCCTATGTATTGAGCGGAGTATTGAGCGGAAATTAGTTGCTATACAAATGTCGAGAAAACCGGTTGGGACTGTTCACACTTATGCGCTAGCATTACTCCTTGTATGAGTGAAACCATGAGTAATTGTTTGTATCTATGTAAAAGGTTTCTATAATTTGATAAATAAATACTGTCCGATGTTTGTCTGCATATTTGTGTTCATCGTTGATTTTTTATTTGCTAATGCCCTTACGCTTTTCCCAATTTGCGTTCGATAATATTATTCGATCGATGTACATAATCGATTTGAATAATTGAAATACCATCAACCATGTAGCCTAAGCTATTAATACTGGTTTATCGCTATAATAGTCAGATCTGGGCCTATTGTGGAGATCCCTACTTGTGTATCCCTATACTGGCCAAGTCTGGGCCTATTGTGGAAATCCCTACAGGTTTATCCCTATAATGGCCAAGTCGGGTCCTTTTGTGGAAATCCCTACAGGTTTATCCCCATAATGGCCAAGTCGGGGCCTATTGTGGAAATCCCTACAAATTTATTCCGATAATGGCCAAGTCTGGACCCATTGTGGAAATCCCTACTAGGGAAAGCACTAGGAAAGCCCTGAAAGGCCCTTATTTTTATTAGGGATGCCCTATCAGTTTTCCGCACGGGTCTACGGCGAACACGCGGTCCTACCTAGTCCAACGAATGACGGTTACTGAAAACTAGCAGACCCGCTCTTTCGAAGTCAACCATCCCCACCCTCGTTTCGTCGAAACAGCCAAATGCACGATAGGCCCAAACACAATCAAAAGAGGAGCTGCAACGACTTCAGCTAGGTTAGGTAGGAGTATAACCCATATAGGGTCGCCTGTCGTAACAAAAATGCCAGCATTCAGCCATTAAACGGTTTGCTGATAATCGGCCAATAATTCGTCGACCAGCATTGGGGTACTGTAGGCGGATGAACGGCTTGCCAGATCTATGCCAGCCATTCGTGGGCCAATACTATCGCACCGATAATATGGCGATCAGCATTGGGATATCGTAGGCAGATGAACGGCTTGCCAGATCTATGCCAGCCATTGGTGGGCCAATACCATCGCACCGATAATATGGCCATCAGCATTGGGGTATCGTAGGCGGATGAACGGCTTGCCAGATCTATTCCACCCATTCATGGTTTGTTTTTGGGCGTTTTGCAAATGTAGGTCGTTAAACTGTAACACGTAAAAACAAGGGATAAGGTTTCGAAAAGCATATCCTATTGATGAAACTGAAATTTTGCACCGACCTTCTTTTCAATATTTTAAGAGAACCTTTAAAAGGATATTGGCGACTAGCAATAGTTTTCGATATATCGGATATTGAAAGTTATTTATTGTACTGCGCTTCTACTATATTAAATAAATCCAAACAAAGCCATCCCACATGGCAAGTGATATGCACATACGGGCGAGCACTGTTTGCCAGGAAGCAGCGCGGCCGGAGGAGTGGGGGGTATCTATGGGGTATATAGATATACTCGTATGGCGTGAAATAATAAACTTTACAATGCGATGTATGGAAAACTATTGCTAGTCGTCAAAAATCCGTTAACGGTTTCTCTTAGGATAATGAGAGGAAGTTCGGTGCAAAATTTCAGCTCGATCAGAGGAGTATGCTTTTCGGAACTTCACCCAAAACGAGCGAGTTATTTTTACAGCCTAAATGGACTAAAAAAACTGTCGGTAAACTTTAATGTCATGAATAAAATTATCGGCATAAAAGTAAGGAACGAACAAACGATGGGTTCTGTAAGTGTTAAAATGGCTAAGTGGGTAGGGCGCTCGACACTAGAACGAAAGGCGCAGGTTCGATCCCGATGAAAGGTAAAAATTTGAACAATGCAGAAACTGTTTTTAATGCAATTATTCTATGTACATGGACATAAGTAAAGCATAAGAAAACAAAAAAGATACTACTAGAATTTTTATATTCATAATTTGTCAATTTTTTGTTTTTCATTCTCGGCAGAAGATCCGGCAGCCGTTGCTGGGCCAATATGGGCGTATGATAGTTGGCCCAGTCTTAGCAGCCATTCCTGGTTTACCATTACCAACCATGCATGGTGCGGATCTGGCCCGTTTGTATAGCCATTACCGCGCCATCGTTTGTTCTCTGGCAACCAGTCGTGGGCCATTACTGTGCCGATTGTAAAACCCTATTTGGGAAGGGCCTTTGCAGGAGGTAAGCAACAAAGGAAGAGCATGTGGCGGCCCATAGTAGGACTTCTAGCAGTAAACAGACTCAAGTGAGGCTGACATAGGTTTAAAGGCCTCTAAAATAGGCTGGAAATTTCGACTCGGGTATGTAAGCCCGTGCAATAAATAGGGCAAAGTAACACAACCGTGTGCGACCACGAGCTGGCTCGCGCCCGAGAGTCTCCTCGCACGGCGTGCCAGGAGGGTGCAACAGACCTCCCTGGCCGGCAGGTCTGCGAGGTTGGTCCGTGGCCAATCCGTGGCGAATGAATCGCCGTAAACGAGCGGCTCCCGTTCACGGGCGATTGACAAACGCGCGGATGGAAATTTTTCGATAGTTATATGCGTCCGGTTTTGGGTCGTAACCCACGGGAAGTTTGCCTCATCGACGTGAAATCTGGTTCTTGATAATCGTTTTCTGGCGCGGGACCGAGCCGAGTTCGCTCGCTCGCATTCGCCAACTACCAGCCTCGAATAAACTAATTTCCGTTGGTAATAACGTCTGACCGACTATCATCATTCGACTACGCTAAATGGCCCCGTTGCCATTGAGGCACCTATACGAGTGGATGCAGGGGAGGCTGCGTGGGTCGCGGTACGTTGAGCGCAAGCTCATCCTCAGCGTGCACCCCGAGCTATCCCTGCGGTGCTTCTCGGACGGCTCGTTGCCCCGAGCCGAGCATTAGAAAAGTAGTTGCGGTCGCACATTACGAGGCTGAATGAGACAGAGGGAAGGAGAGCACGATAGAGGGAGAAAACTGCTTGGGCTCGTAGCCAGCAGACACGCCCCTCAAACCCAAGCCATTCTCTGCTGTAAAGTCGAAGGAAAACGCCACACACCACCCTTTCTCCACCCTTAGCTCGCTCATGCTCTTCCCTCGTCTACTGGCACTTCTACCCAAAACATCGCGTTGTCTTTGTGTGTCTGTAGTCTCGCACCCCTGTGCCAAGCCTCGCCCCCGGACAACCCTCCGAGCGTTCGTCGCGAGCAACCGGCCCTTCCGCTCTTCCATTTCCTTCTGACTCGCTCGCGCGCTCGACGTCACTTGGTCTTCATCGCGCCACCCTCACCCTCGATCTCGAGTGTACATACGCGCAGCTAGACCGTCAATTTAATAAAGGTAATAACGTTAAAGGTATTTTCGTTTTTTTCCCCCCCTGAAGATGCGAGAGGGCGCGGAACACCGAGTTCCAGCGGGGCTTGTGTATACCCGCGGCCCGTTATAAATCGCCGAAAGGGAGGTTGGCCTCAATGGGTGGATTGCCTTCGAGGGTGGAGCGAGAGAAAAGCCACCCTTTATACGGCATTATAAGAGGACGAAAGGTACGGAGGGACTAACGAAATGTGGCGGCGGTTGGGCGGACTTCCAAAAACGTCCTTCGTCGAGGAAAACCCTCACCCAACTAGTATTTTCCTTCTCTTTTTCTCCCGATATCTCTCCTCATCTCTATCACTTCGTTCCTCCCTGCTCTCTCTCTCTCTCTCTCTCTCTCTCTCTCTCTCTCTCTCTCTCTCTCTCTCTATCTCTATCTCTCTCTGTCTCTCTATCTTCGAAAGCCTGTTAGAACCAGGCGTACACTACTGCGAGGTAGAATAAAAACAGAGAATGTGAAAAATCTTTCAGGAGCCCTGCTCTCAAGGCATTCCTATTCGCGAGAGGCAAGCCAGCTTGCGATCACCGGCATAGACTCTCGCGAATCGCATACAGATAGACGTGTGAGTGTGCAATATGTCTGGGCAGGGAGGCACTTTTGCTCAATTCAAGTGTACTCGAAGACAATCAACGAGCGAGAAAAAATCCAACTTCTATATATACCTGCGTATAAATATGTGTGTGTGCATATATACGAGGGTGGGGTGAAAAGTTTCCGGCCTGACCAAGAGATGGTGCCACTAGGTCTAGTTTTGGAGCGGCGTCCTACAGTACCATTCCTACCGAGCTTGTATGTACAGTTTCAGCCCAATCGCTACGTTAGTTTGCGTTTGAGAGCACATTGCGCGAGACGCTTCCGTTGTTTTCGTAAAAATGGAAAAATTGGAAAAACGTGCTGTCATCAAATACTTCCATTTGAAAGGTTTTACACCAAAACAAATAAAAGAAGAGATGGATTCAGCACTAGGAGACTCCTCCCCATCATATTCAACTATTAATCAGTGGGTTTCTGAATTTAAAATTGGTCGTGTGAGCAACTCTGACGAGCTTCGCTCAGGACGGCCCGTTGAAGTCACAACTTCAGAGATGATTGAAAAAATCCATAAAATAATGTTGGAAGACCGCAGGTTGAAAGTGCATGAGATACCTGAGACCTGTAGGATGTCAGCTGAACGTGTGCGAAATATTTTGCACAACCATTTGAACATGGAAAAGCTGTGTGCAAGGTGGGTGCCGCGTTTGCTAATGCTCGACCAATCGAGCGTTTGCTAACGCTCGACGCTACCGACAATTTGGCGCTGTATAGACGTAATCCAAACGAATTTTTGCGTCGATTCATAACTGTTGATGAGACATGACTCCACCACTACACTCCTGAAAGTAAAGAACAGTCAAAACAGTGGGTTGGAAAAGGGGAACCAACCCCAAAGAAGGCAAAAACAATTTTATCGGCAAACAAGGTTATGGCTACTGTTTTTTGGGATACGAGAGTTATGAGAAATGTATCAGTGTTGATGGAGATTATGTTGAAAAATAAAGCAAAAAAAAATTTTAAATATCGTTTTTCTTGGTCAGGCCGGAAACTTTTCACTCCACCCTCGTATATAGGGGCGTCTTGAAGTACATTTTATATGATTTTTATCTGTGTCGATATATCGGTAGTCCCATTTTAATCTTAGACCTGATTTATCTCGAGAAATACTACTCCGATCAAGTATTGAGTATAATAGAACTTTTAGGGTTCAAAGAGGGATGTCAAAAAATATTTCTTTATGAGGAATTCAAAATGGCGATGTTAAGGGATTACCAGTGCGACACTTTCTAAAAATCGATTTTTCTTGCCTTTTTCGACAGTTTATACTTTCAAGAATATCATCATCATTTATATAATTTATATCAATATCATTTTTTCTTGCAAAAATCGATAGTTAAATATTTAAACGCGTTTTTCTCGAAATGATATTTTTCAAATTTGCTGACATTGTAACTCAAAGAGCAATTATCCGATTGACGCACTTTGAACTGAGTACTCTTGAATATATTTACTCTACAATGACGTAGGATATTTATGATTGGATGAAAATTGACGATTTGGCATTGAAAAAAAAACGACCATTTTATAGGAAAGAAAACAGACTTTTTTTATAACTACGCCATTTTGTTAGATTTTGATATTTTTTGAAAATCCTACGTTATTGTACAGGAATCATGTCAGCAGTGGAGGAACTTTTTTTTGGCACCTCCGAAGGCAGCGCCATAAGTCGCTTGGATCTCAATATTTTTGTATGAAAAAATTGTGTAATATAGGTCAAATATAGCCAAATATATTCTTGATTTTCCGAAACATTTAATTGGGTACTTTTCATCCAAAAAATTCCCGAAAATCACCCAAATTTTCAGCGTTCACACTGGCGCCCCTTAAGATGGCCGACATGTTTTTTTAAATGGGATCATGATTTCTTTGTCTATACCAAAACCTTTATCAGGCTGGAACTAACAACTTTTGTGAGAAAAGTTTTTCGATAACGTTCATAATTTTTAGGTTAGAATACGATTTACTATTTTTGTGCTATCAAGAATGTACCACGAGGGGGTAAAGTCTTTAATATCCCTAGTGTAAGTTTGCGTGTGTGTGTGAGTGTGAGTTTGTTTGGGTTTGTTCGATAACCCAAACAAACACAAACGAGGAATAGGTCTCTGCAGCTCACGTCGTTGTCAATTCGTCTCGCGTCAATTGAGCAAGAAAAAATTATGGAAAACCATTATACAACGTACTAAAAACATTTCACGGAGTCATCGAATGGTCTGGAATGCTCTGTTTTTATAAGCAGGTGTAAAAAGATTGATCGAAAACGTACGTTTGATGTGACGATTATTTCATAGCCAACAGTTGGTAACAGCCAATCGGCCTCATGGATGAGCACAGAGCGCTCCTCGCATACTTCATCCCCGATGCCTAGATCCCACAACAGCCTTAAGGGGGGGCGATGCCTTAAGGCGAGAAAAAAATTTGCCGATTTTCATCATTTTTTAAAAAGAAAGGATTTCTTCCCACATTTTCGAGTATATTTTATTACTACTTTTGGCTGTTACATGGTATTTTTTTGTTAATCTTTGAAAATGTCGGTGGTATGGGATCTTCTAAACTGCATTTTCGAAACTGGCGTGACGTATAGCTAAAAAACTAATCGACCGATTCTGATGAAAGTTTGTATAAATTTTTCTACCCTTATTGTCTAAAAGATGACCCTGAATATTTTTTAAATTAAACCAAAACAGTTTTCCTTCTTGCAAAATGTAGCAATTTTTTCGGAAAATTCAATCTTTTTGTTTCGAAGCATACCTTCGTTCGTAGTAAGCATAAACTTCGTTGATTTTTTTCCAGATTAATCCCGCCGACGCTACGTGTCACCCCTCGAAAATTGGGGTATTTTTCGTTTTTCGTCGATAACGTTTTAACGATACGAGATTCGAAAAAATTTCGAATTGCAACAATGTTTACTTTTTCGTGTACTATACATTGAAGATGAGAACGATAATGTTATCAACGAAAAACAAAAAACACCCCGATTTTCGAGGGTGCGTTTCACCCCTTAAAAATCGGGTTCCGCAGATATAAGAAAATACGTGTCGCCTGTTTTTACCCATTCTACAAGCATGCCAAATTTAATTGAAATCGGAGAGATCGACCTCGCAACCTTTCCTCGCAAATCGCAAAAATGGTGGAGAAATGTTTATTTCAAAAAAATCATGAAAATCAGCATTTTTTCCTCGTCCAACATTTAATTTTTACCCCCCTTTCCTTCCCACGTACACGAATCCACATCGATTATTATTTTTTTTCATTGTTACATATAAACCTTCCATCGATGCACATGTATCTTTCCTCATTGGCCTACATAGGCATTCTTACCTATTTTCACTTATTGTTAGTTGCTGCGACTTTGCATGGCATCGCTCTCCTCGTACGTGCCGGACTCGATACGTGAATACTGCGAAGCATGTGTTTGTACACAGTATGTGAACCATTTAACGAAGCATTGTTGAATTGCGATCGATCGATTCGCCACCGGCGAGATGTAGCACGAGAGAGATAGAGAGAACAATAGATAGGGGATCCGTGTTATATATTTAGGTGTGTTTTAATAGGTGGAAGGATGGTCTATATAGGTTGATCCATAAATTGCCGCACGTGCCCGCATTGCGGATCATATACACACCCGGTCATAACGAGGCTGGTGTACCCGCTGCTAGCGTCGATGTCGGAGCTTCTCCTTCCGGTACACAAATGGGACATTCCGGGCCATTTTGGACAATTTTTCGAAAGAAAAGATCATCCCAAAAAATAGCCCACCAACGAGACACCGTCGAAAGAGGAAACGTTTTTTGAGCACTTTCACAACTCTTTTCCGTAGGTGGTGACACGAATGGAAAGTACAGTAGAACCTCGATTATCCGAACCTCGATCATCCGAACCCTCAATTATCCGAACGTTGGAGCGGAAGATGCATTGTTGCTCGCTGCCACCGCCGTGACCAACAATGAGCAACCCAACGCAACTTCTCCTTCACAAACCGCTGCGAGACTTAGCCGCTCAAAAACGCCTTACAGCCGTTCATCAATTAAAAATGGACGATTTTATTAAAAAAATATTTAAAAAAGCATTCGACTTTTTTCAGGTGTTTAAAATACACATATAAATTTTTATATATATATTTTCAACGTTAATATATATGTCAAATTTTATAATATATCTTGTCCCAAAAAACCCACGTTTTGATTATCCGAACTAGTCTCGGTCCCAATTGGTTCGGATAATCGAGGTTCTACTGTAGGGTGAACTGACCAATGAATGGACAAAAGATTATTTATATTCAAAATCAGTAGAGATTATGAATTGTCGACAAAAACTCGAATCACAATAATTTATTTTTTTAAATCACAGCGTTTGTTAAAACCGATTTCTGAGTGTATTATCAAATTTTGATGCTACACGGAATTTTTCTAGTTTTAGTACTTGCACACCGCGCAACTCAGTTACGATTCGGCTGTGCACGGTAGGTGTTCAAAACGCGAACACAATAGTTTTTATAAGTTTTGATGGTTGGGCGTTAGTTTCATTAGTTGAGGAAGAATCAATCTTTGATTTTTTGCAAAATTTGTAAAAAAAATCCTAATAATAGGTCAGAATTAGACATGTTTTTTTACTCTTGCTGTATTTTAATCTCTTTCCAGTGCATGAACATATGGGCTATGTTCTGATAATTCTTAAGGGGCCTTCTCACTTTAGACGCTAAAAAAAGGCTATTTTCATGGATTTTTTTTATATGTTTATATTATAAATATTGATAGATACACTTGATACACTTAATAAATCCACTTTCTAAATACATTTAAAAAATGTTTTTATTGATTTAAGTCACTATTTATACACGAAAATACTAGTTGAAAAAATTTCCTAAAAAAATTGTAGGTCCGCGCTGTTGATGAAATCTCGGAGACGGATCAACCGAAACAAAAAAATCAAACGGTTTTAGATTCAGTATGTTAATGGCTACAGCGCATATCATACGATTTTTGATATATGCAAAAATAACAAGATGGCGGACATTTAAAAAAAAACAAGAAAAACAGGTTTTTCACCGTTTTTGGTAAAAAAAAATAGTAAATATCAACATTTAAAACAATCCTTGATATGCGCTGTAGTTATAGTTGTAAAGAATATGTGGTTAAAATTTCATAAGGATCGGTTCAGTAGTTTCGAAGATTTTATCAACAAGCCGTCGAAAAACGCTGTTTCGAGAAAAACGCGTTTAAAGTTCATTTGGGTTACATAAATACATAAAAAAAAGTTTTCAAATATATTTAGAGTTTTATATCAATATCTATAATATAAACATGTCAAAAAATTTCATGAAAATAGCCTTTTTAGCGTCTAAAGTGAGAAGACCCCTTAAAGCAAAGTAAAAAATGTAGCTTATCTGCTGAAAATTGCTAAATGAAATATTGTTAAGACATGACAATGTACATTTCATTCAATGTTGTCGTAAAATCAATTTATTCGTTTTTTTTTATTTTTGGCAAAATTTAATTTTCTCTTTCTCTGTCGAAACAAAACTTGGTAATTTTTTTGAGAATTTAAATGGAAAAAAGCTTTGCGTATTTTCTACGAAATTGTAATAACGAATATAATACTCATATGTATAAGAATATTATAATGATTGTGCAGCACAGTGATCTCCGAATCTAGCATTTAAGGCGTTACCCCCACTTGTAGCGCAAAAAAGGCATTTTTCATGATTTTTTTTTTAAAGAAAACTACAAAACTTTTTTAATTGATCAATATACCATCTTAAAGAACACATCTTGAAGAACTTTCAGTAATTTTTTTATTAAAAAATATTACATTGTTTAGTGGCAAATGGCCGTCAATGAAATAACGTTTTTATATACACGGTTTGCGGTGACCAACATTGCGGCGAAGTGCATCATCTGAAAGAAAAATGCGGATGGATTTAGTCAAATATAAGTATAAACTAGTCTTTAATCGAAGGATTTTAAAAAATATTCATTTTTCACAAAATGGCGGACAGTCAAAGTTAATGGTTCGATTTTAACGAAAAAAAACGGCCGTTTTTTTGCTATAAAACGGCCATTTCGTTCAATCACTGGCGATTTCGTAATTTCGCTACTCATCTATATACCACTTATCTAATATTATTTTCTACTAGCAGAATAATATATTTTGGTACCTACAGCCAATGAAAAAAATCGGTTTGATATTTCCATTTTCCAATCCATCTGAATCCCACAGTGTCGTTGTTCGTCCATCCACCGCTCAGTTTACCCTACAAACTTCGATGCATCTTGGGTGTTTATAGCTGTGTGGCTATCTGAAATTGGAGCGTGCGATCGCTAATTCATCGATCCAAGTGGCAAAAACGCCCCGAATACGACGCTCCTTCTTTCTCGCTCTCCGTCGATGTTCACTCTGCGGAGCTTTCTAATTTCTCCATGTACTTCGACTGTGCTTTGTTGCACCGGGCCCTGTTGTTTCCTCTCTCGATATGCTCGTGTTTGTTTTGCCATTATGCTTTCTCGCTAACCAGGACAAAGTACGCGTGTATGTGGCCGTGGATTTTGCACGGACACGTACTTGTTCGTGACAGAGACACATACACTTGTATTTACGGAGCGGTATGTGTATATTGATGTCTGGGGCGTATCGGCGTGGCCAAGGAATCAAAGAAACAGACCGGAAATGAAAGTTGAAGGCGAGGTGAAGTAAGAAGAGACGATGCTGAAGAGCTTCGAGAAGAACCAAGCGAAAGGGAAGAGTGCTTTTCTCTCTCTCTCACCATTTTTCGCTCTTTCTCTCTTTCGAGCTCACCATCCCGCTGTCTCTCTTCATGAAGTACATATAGAAAGTGCAAAACGATAATAAGAAAGGAACGAGGCGGCGAAGAGGCTGAGAGCAGCCCAGCGTTAAAGGCGGCTATGAAATAACGGGCTTCTGTGGAAAACCACTTTGAAGGCCTGCCTGTCAGCATGGAATATGACTAATGCCACTGCGAACCTCTGACAGTCTTATGCATGTATTCAGATATATATATATATATATATATATATATATATATATATATATATATATATATATATATATATATATATATATATATCTTTCTTTAATACACACACACACAAATATATATATATCGATATTTAGTGCACAAAGAGCACTACTATATGGTGTTTTAACGTTGTGAAATTTCCACCCTTGGTGATTTATCGACCATAAGCACCGCGAAATACATTTAAACGTCGAGTCAAAGTAGGTACGAATTGTGCCTCGACGACGAGTGCTGAATCATTTCTCACAAGCTCTCGTCCCGATTTATCGAGCAACGTAGGCACGGGATTGAAGAAAGAATCAAAGATTTCTCATATTCCGCGTGGAAAAAAAACGAATCGTGACGATTTTCTCATCATGATTCGTGATGATGATGATGGTTGAAATGATGGAGGTTGAAACGTTAGCCACAATCCAAAATTGAAAAAAAATGTATGTTATTGTCTAGATTATCGGGAGTATTTACGATTTTGTTGAAATTTTACACGACAAAACACCAGAGATCAAAATAGATCAATGTATGTAATTTTACATGCGGTTAAATGGGGAAGACGTTCACACTACTGGTGTTGTAATTTTTTTGGCTGTTTAGCACTAAGATTAACCACTTCTAACAATGAATTAATGGATTAATGGATTAACGAAAACTTATCTTGCCCGTCGTCATCCAGATGAGGAGCTGGCGAATAAAATTAGACTTGTCCACACTACGTAAAATGTTTTAAAAAAATGTTGTGCCTAAAAACTACCTTTTCACTTGAAAAAACAGTTTTTGACCAATTTTGAGGTGCTTAGGGCCGAATTTGATTCAAAATGTTTCGGGAGCTAATAAAGGTGTGCTTGAAAAGCACGAAAAATTAAAATTACAAAATGGGACGTAGTGTGGACACGTCCGGTTTTGTTCACCAGCTCCTCATATATATTCAATATTGAACCATCAACGTTGGATACAAGATTACGAATCTTGGCTGGCGAATGAAGAGCATTGCTGCCGACCTCAAAGTTCGCGGTGTTGTCTTATTTCGCACAACAGTTAATGGTGATTAATGGTAATAATAAATAATCTCGTGACATAAATATAAATAGGCATAATTAGAAATTACTCAAAATTTCATTCTGAGTTGCATAAAATATTCACTGACGCAGTTTTTTTAAATAATAATCATCGGTAATGTTATACTTTTCACGTTGGTAGTAACACAAGAGTTGTACTTACTCATGTCATAAAAATACTAAAATGCATAATTTACTCTTCAATTATACATTTTATGAAAAAATAGCATCTACAGAATAAATCTATAGCTCGTATGCATTTTTTTGAGGTTCATTGGAAAAACAATCATCAACCGACATTTAACTCAACTGGACCGCTTCAACCTTTGTAAGCTTGAGAATCGAAAGGAAAAAAATGATTGTAAGGCATCGGTGACGAAGTGGGTATTCTCAAGATTAACGTACAGGCATACACATATTTTGACGTTAAAGTCCGCATCGTTGGAATGCGCCGATTTTTTTTCTTTATTTTTCATTTCTTTATTTCGATCATTATTGAAAGTCTTTTTTTTTTCGAAAATTGCCATCGTAAATCTCCGATGAAAATACATTAAAACCTTTGAATGACTTTCACAGCCTAGATCGGCCAAAAATAATTTGAGCAATTGAACAAAACATCATTTTTGCTGCGTTCCAACGATACGAACCTCAACGTCATTATATTATTTATATGGAGAAACATGATTTTGAGGACATGCGAATTCGCGAACCGTCCCCATAGTCGCCATTTTGTCCCTTCCTCAACATTACGTGAATCCAAGAGTCTTCGAAATCACCCATTGGATTAATCATTAAAATAAACCATTTTTACGCAAGAGTAATTTCAAGCACCGATTTCCAAAATCAGCGATCCGATGAATAAAATTTTACGGTCCGTCCTCAAAACAGCCAGATGAGGACTCATAAACACCTTTACAAAGATATAATGGATATACGAGATTTTGGTGAACGATCGTTCGAATTACGTGTGTCCTTATCGTTTATCCATAATGTGGCATGGGCGAGTACGCAAACACGCGATATCGAATACCTCTGTGTACGAACAAGTGTATATCGATCACTGAAAATAAGAGGGGCGTAATTTACGATATGAGCGGAAGCAAAACCGGCCCGGCGAGGTCCTTCCTCGGCTTCGCGAATCCTGCACGCGCAAAATCGAGCACCTATCGTCACAGGGGCGTATCTCCATGATTGGACACGCGACGGGATCTATTTAACGCCATATTGATACAAAATGAATTCATGTATCCATATCTCGAGTCGTAGATCGCGGTTTCTCGGAAATACATCTATGTGGCTCTCTCTCTCTCTCTCTCTCTCTCTCTCTCTCTCTCTCTCTCTCTCTCTCTCTCTCTCTCTCTCTCTCTCTCTCTCTCTCTCTCTCTCTCTCTCTCTCTCTCTCTCTCTCTCTCTCTCTCTCTCTCTCTCTCTCTCGCTCACTCTCTTTCTACATATCTATCTTCCTACAGATCTATACAGGATGATTCACAACTATTACAATGTTTGAAAAAAGTAGAAACAAAAGGTACAAAAGCGAAACGCTTTTTTCGAAGTTTCTAGCGACAAAAATTGAGATATTCGCGTGAAAAGTCCAACGTTGACTAAACAATGGTAATGAATAGTTGCTCACGCGCGATTTTTTTCCTTTAAGTATTGAATAATAAATAGAATTTGTCTCTTGGCCGAAAAAAGAGGCAGATTCGTGATTTTTTCTTGAAAAACGCGTGCAGGTTTTCCATTTTATTTTTACATTAGAGAGTATGGTTTTAAGTACCTTTTACAATTTTCGCATTGAAACATATTTATAAATGCAGTAGATGAAATGGTTTGTGCAGACCGCTGTTTGAAAAACGTTTTTCTGCTGCTCGGAAACAAATCATCCGGAATGAAAAAACATCAAACGCATTTAGGTTTTGCATGAAATTATCTAGTGCTTGGTCGAAGGATTTAATAATATTCTGATTTTGGAAAAAATGGCCGGTGTACAAAGTGAAAGTATGGAATTAAAAAAAACGTTCTATTTTCGTTTCTAAAAAAAATATGCTTCGAAAAAAAATTCCTCCGTTCAAGCACTGCTTTTTGACATGTAAAAGAAGCTTGTAAAATGTAAAGTTGATCGGTGCACTGATTTTTGAAATATCGTCGTCACCGATTTTGAATAAGTAATTTCGGAAAAACGAGCTTACAGCCTCATATACCTTTAAAAAAAATTATCGTTTTTTAAAAATTGTTGTGAATAATGTATAAACATCCTCAGAATTATATCGTTGATATATATAAGCAACCGCAAGGTGGGGATGAGTAGTGGCATATGGCGGGGAATGTAATAAGGGGGAAGACGCCGTACAGTGGAATCTACAATTTAAAAAAAATATATATATATATATACAGGGTGTCCCATTTTAATCTTACACCTGAATTTTCTCGAAAAATATTGCTCGGACGAAATATTGTGTGGAACAAAACTTCTAGGGATTGAAGGGGGACGTTTGAAAAAAATTTATTTGAGGAGCCAAAATTCAAAATGGCGGCGTTACAAAGGCTGACATGTTTTTTTCAAACGGAAACATAACTTTTTTTATTGCCAAAAAATTTGTCAGCTGAAAACTAAAAACTTTTGTTGGTAAATTTTTTTGATAAAGTTCATAGTTTTCAAGTGAGAACATCATTTTCCGGCAACCGAAAGGTCCCGGGTTCGAATCCCGCCCCAGAAGCGCACCGCATTCGTTCTTGGACAGTTCTCTTACAGTTTTATCGGGGGAATACAATACATAAACATCCCAAAAACTACATGGTGCGAAGAAAAATGGTTTCAGAGTTCTAAAAGCCTTCTTCTTGAAACCATGCTTTCAAAATCGGTCAGACTCGTAGCTCCTGCAATTTTCAACCGATTGACTTGAAATTTCAACTGCAGTTTCTTACATAGATGTTCTAGCAAAGTACACACAATTTTTAGGATTGAGTAACAACTACGTTTTTTATAAAAAAATTAAGGTCGTTTTTTAGTTATAAATGCGCCTTTTTTTCAAAACGGTACCAAATTCCCCAACAATCAATACTTCGTAATAATCGTGGGGACTTCGCTAGCAAAAGTCGTGTAGATTACGAAAAAAAAAAAATGTTTTTTTGTTCCGCTACTCGGACTTTAAACGCTAATATCTCGGCCAATCGTTGTCGAATAACATTTTCAAAAAAAGCATCCTGCTCGTAACGAGACACGGTGGGTGCTTATAGGGGAACCCGAGTAGTTGTGAATCACCCTGTACATGGCGCGCGGAAGTAACATACACGCGGTAACGTTTCTACGTCAGCGCGAGGGTAAATTCAACGGCTCCGATGGTTTCTCGATGGTATCACATGTAAACGGTTTGCAAGAGGAGTTCAGCTAACCGAAAGTCCACATGACAAAATACATCGAGGTTTCCATTTCGAGAAGCTCTCCCGCTCTATTAATAGTAGAGCCCCGTGTACGATTGATGATCTCGGAAGGCTTTACACGTGCGCTTAATTATGCGAAAGCAGCCTTAATGAACAACGTGCTCACGTGTTTCGACGGCTCGGACATCGCGTTATTTTTGTTCGATATTTTCTCTTTCGGTACGTCGCGTCGACAGAGCGAGAGGCTCCGAGCCTCGATCGAGTTTCAAGCAAGTCTATATGAGAGAATTATTTCTGTTTCTCGATAATAGCCTTGCTGCTTTCCTTCTTGAAGCAGTATTCTAATCTAGGAATATGAATTAGATCGATTTTTTGGCATTTTTTCAAAATATTGACCCTTAAAAATATGTCCGCGAAGGGAAATTCCGAAATTCCCAATATTTACGCCAAAAAACGAGACCAGAATAGGATCGAACGGTCTGAGCTACGAACTTCAAAAGTTCTAAGGAAGCTAACACTGCTTGCAGGGAAGAACTAGCTTCAGAAAATCATCATTTCGAAGTTGACCCTTCGTTGTCACCCTCATCTGTACCATGCTTGTCACACTGGGTCAAATTGGCCCAGTTCATTTTCAAACTGTTGGTACATGAAACCTATCAGTCGGATGATCATGAAGAAATTCATAAACGTACTTAAAATATTGCGTAATATGTGCCAAAAAATATTATATCGAAAATAAGATGGCAACGTGCAAAAAAAATCGTAAAGATGAGGCAAATAAGGACATATATTTGGCGCTAAAGTTGAACGCTGGGTCGTTCTGACCCACAGTGACGACGAAGGGTTAAGGGATACTCGATTTACGAGGCAGGAATGGCCGATGAATATAAGGACGGTATAACATGACATTATACCACTTAGATAGTTGCAGTTGTCTGAAATTGTACTCGAAACTTTAAACGCGTTTTTCTCACAACTACTTTTTTCAACCTGGTTGACATTAAATCTCAAGTTCTATTCGACCGATTCACTTCACATTTGGTATAGACCGTCAGTATATATCCTTCTATCGTCCTTACCTCGAGCATTGCGAAGGTATTGTTATTACTATTTTAAAAAATGTAGAACTTAAAAAAAATTTAACTGAAGAAAATGTTAAACTTGGAAAAAATGTTAAACTTAGAAAAAAATGGTAAACTTTGAAAAAAATGTTAAACTTTGAAAAAAAAAAACGTTAAACTTTGAAAACTATGGGGCGAAAAATTAACTTTTTTTAGACTGTCGCCAATTACGTTTTTTTCTTCATTAGTACCTGCCATAATGACATTTTTATTGATCAAGAAAATTAGTGTTATTTCTGTTTCACATGAATGGGAACTTTGGATTCATCAACCGCCGCAATCCTTTCTTCAAGGCCATATTTAGAGGCCCGTAACCTTCTCAATTTTTAGTTATTTTGCATAAGATTTTTTTGTAAGTTCTTAAAACATCAATTAAAATACTGTAAAAATTCATGCCAAGAAGATTTTTAGCGTTTCAATCAAGCCCGAAAAACGCCTTAAACACAGACCTCTAGACTGGAATACTGCCTTAACAATTTATCCAGTTTTCCCTCATTTCATTATTTAAACATATCTATACAATTACTTGTATGTCGTTCTTGCACAAAATTAATATCGTTCGCTATTTCTATTCATTCCATTTTGTACATCGCTATATTGTTTTTTTTTAAATCTTGCGTTATATTTCCCTGGGCAATTATTCAAAATTATTAGCAAAACCGCCCTCTTAGCTGAACAATTATAAATATTATCGATCCTTTTTTATTATTCTCATAATTATTATGACAGGTATATTGTGTCGATCGATATGATGATCATGATTAGTATTATTGCTGTCATTATAGTAACGTCATATGCCCATTATTATCACGATCATCATTATTATTATCATTATTAATTATATTATCGAGATCAACGGAACGACGATCGCTTCGCACGAGGACTATCGTAGTTCGCGCAGCCCAGCAGAGTCAATGATGTAACGGGAAACGTGACCGATCGTCGTCACGCTCAGTGAAAGCGTCGACACGCATCAGGCGCGACGATTCGGTGGGGGACAAAAAAATATTTTTAAAAAAAGTGAAAAGATCAAGTAACGATAGGGAGACAAATTGTTCAATCAAGTACAGAAGGTCGGAGTTTTGGGAAATTCGTCACTCGTCACGATCTCGTATACTTGTGATCCAGAGGGGTGAGAAAAAATATTTGACAAATCGTACAATGTTTTTTGGCATTTTTATGGAAGTTCGTGCTTGATGGGAGGGCGTAACGCGAGAAGCCACTCTGGAATCTGTCAGAATCCTCATTTGCTTTGCCCTCCTCTTGTCTTTTTCCCTTTTTTGTCTCCCTTCTTTCAATTGCGGCGATTTACTTTTTTCACACGGTCATTACGTGTCATTTTCTCCCGATCGCACTCCCCCTCCCGGTCCCTCCGGCTGTCCATCCGTCTATCGGGTCTCCGTCCTCCACCAGCTTCCATCATCGATATCTTTCTCCCCGTGGTGCCACTGTGAATCTCCCTTTATTCAATGGGCCAGGAGTTTGAAGAGAAAGAGAGCAGGTTGGGGAGCACGGGGAGGGTCGCGATAAAGGAGAGCAGCGCGGGATTTTATACTCCAGTCGGAGAATATAAGATGAGAAGGCAGAAGAAGAAGATGTGGAAGGAAACGTGCTAAAGAGGAAAAAGAGAAAGAGGACAAGAGTGAGGGATTTCGCGAGGGTACACATAGTGAAGAGCCCTATACACAGTGTGTATATAGTGAAAACGTTGTTAACCGGCATGCCTGTCACGACTCTTTGCGCCGTAAAACGCCGAGGCAAGCGGCCTTTATGCGCCATAAATTCAAACAGCCTTTCCAGCCCTGGGAAGGAGAGTGCAGTGGAGGAAGAGTGAAAGACACGAATCAGAGAGAGGTGTAGGGAGAGAGAGAGAGAGAGAGAGAGAGAGAGAGAGAGAGAGAGAGAGAGAGAGAGAGAGAGAGAGAGAGAGAGAGAGAGAGAGAGAGAGAGAGAGAGAGAGAGAGAATAAGGCCCAACGGAAGAGGGAAGAAAGTGAGCGAAGGGGACGAAGAAGAATGAGGCTCGGAGGCATCGTGATTCCATATACCCGAGTAGAAATATTGTCAGGCTGGTCTGATATTTGATCTGCGCCTGATCAGCTTGTAGTACGAAGGCCTCACTTAAGTTTGCCTTAATTTGCCTGATCAAGCTGGGGTCAGGCGGTGGTCGAGCAACTGGACTTACGGCTTTCTTCAATTCGCCTGACCCGGCTAGCTTCAGGCGATGTCAAGCAACTGGACTTACGGCTTACTTCAATTCGCCTGATCCAGCTAACTTCAAGCAATCATCATGTAACTGGACTTCTACAGTTTGGCGCTAAAAACGTGCCTAACCTCATCTTGTCAAATGATACACAGACACGAGAGAAGCACGAGACATATTATTAATCACTTTATACATTTTTACAAATAACGTGTACGTTGTGAATAAGGTGAACAAACACAATCGGAAGATTGCGCAACGACTGTGTCTGCGTGAATAGCGGGCTCTAAATAAGGGAAAAAACAAAGAAATAATACAGCAGCAGGTTAGTATAACAATTAATTTGTTTCAAAGACTTACAATTCTTAAATCTATAAATATAAATTGGATTAAATCTGACTGTAAATTAACCATACGCCAAATTATATATGCATTGGTTGAAATATTTATTATGATACATTTGACAGATCTGGAACAGATCCTCTCAGCGAGGAACAACTCGAAATTCCTGAGTATTGGCATGTGTTGGCGCTACCACTATGTAAGTAGATTTATATTTGTTTTGTGTATCGCTTTTATTTTTCTTTACTTGGTCCGTCTCCTTTGTCAGAGGAGAAAAAGAGACAGCGTAGGCCAACCAAATTATGGTAAGCTGACAGTGTAGTTCAATCTGGTAAATGTTTTGCCATCGGTGCTGATTAGCCCGGACAGCGGAGGCTAACCGAATAATGATAAGTTAACTGCGCAGTTCGGTTAAGTGAAAGTAATTCCATCGGTGCAAGTTAGCGCATAAGAAATGCACTTCGGATGGACATTACATTCACTGAACTGACTACGCTGTCAACTTACCATTATTTGGTTGGCCTTCGCTGTACGGGCCCGGACAGCGTAGGCTAACCGAATAATGATAAGTTGACTGCGTAGTTCAGTTAAGTGAAAGTATTTCCATCGGTGCAAGTTAGCCCATAAGAAATGCACTTCCGATGGACATTACATTCACTGAACTGCACTTCGCTGTCAAATCACCATTACTTGGATGGTCTTCGCTGTACGGGCTCTCCTGCTTCAATTCTAATTTTCGTTAAAAAATGACCGCTCGCAGCTTTCGCAACAATTTTTTTTCTCCTTTAAAGTAGATAATTGGATGGTGAGAAAAAGGAAAAAAAATAGAGCTCAAATTTGTGCCACTCTAATAAAATAATGTGCATACCTTATATAGATATACATGTAGACATTGAATTCTAAGTGGGATACACATTTTCGTATTTTTCAGTGGCTGTCATTTCGAAATATAGGGAACACGGAATAGAAGTTCTTTCGAAGCAAATTGGACAAGCTGTTGGAGCGGTATCAAGGCCTGATTAATTCAGCAAAAGACTGGGACAAGTTTCGAGCGTCGCGTAAAAAAACGAACAGAACGCCCAATGTAACGTTTCCTAGAAACGTCTGGTCATAAAAACGTTAAGCTCTGTTTACTTTATTCACGAAGTTTCTTAAGTTTTTGTTTAAAAAATATATTAGTTAATTTCGGGATGATAAGTGGAATATAATACAGTGATATATCTTAGTTTATTTCGAGTTTTTGTTCTATTACAAATACAAGAAAAATGACGTTTGTTTTCCACGTAGATATATGTGATAAATTTTATATTAAGATTAAAAAATAAACGATCAGCGTTATTTATAAAGTGGTACCTTTTTCTCTTTTGTGTATGCGTTGTATTTTTTATTTCAGGAAAAAATCGGTCATCCTGAGCCGTGAAAAATCATATGATTTTTCATTTTTATCAAGCCGTGAAAAATTAAGCTCTTATTAGGCCTTAATTTTTTACGCTGATCAGGCCTTGATCTTTTACACTGACCAGACCTTGATTTTTTACCCCGATCAGGCCTTGATAGTTTACCCTGATCAGGCCTTGATTTTTTACCCTGATCAGACGGAAGTCAGGGATTGTGTTTCAAAAATGATCAGGGCTTGATAAAAAATTCTGATCAAGGCTGGAAAAAGAAGTCAGGATACCTCATCAGGTGTTTATTGTAGCTGGAGCAAGATTTCTACTCGGGTACACGTAGCTCCAAATTAAATGGACACTACCAAGGTGCAAGTTGGAGGAAACGCCACTACGAAAAACCGTGTGCGAACAAAGAAGACATGACAATAACCTCCTATGCCCTGCCGATTCTTTGGCGAGCATGAGACGGTTAAAGGCCGTGTCTATAAGGAAGATCTCTCTAGCAACTTTCGGTCAGTGTGTTTTTCAACCTTCTTGGATACGCGACCCCTTTACAAATCAAAACATTCTGGCGACCCCCGAGCTGGCAAGGGAAGCTTTGAAATTATTGGTGCCATTCGCCACTTCCCACCTATGTGAACTAACAGTCCAGTAAAAGAGACGAAAACCCAGCACTTTGGGCGTAGAATTAGAATTTTCGACTGAAGCTAGATGGTTGCATACTGAAAGTAAGTCCAATGAAATGTTGCCGCTTACCTCACCCCAACCCTAAGAAATAGGGGTCGAAAGCTTAAAAATCGCTGTATCTCGATAATTAATGGCCTGATCAAAAAAGATTTCGAACAAAAGTTGCTTGGAATAATAAAATACGTATAAAGTTATTCAACGTCCAATTTCCTATCTTTAAAAATAGCGGCTCAAAAACGATCCGAAAATTCGGGGTTGCGTCCTTGTCTGGGTTAGAGGTGCTCTCACGTTTTTGTGCCGCTATTTTTAAAGATACGGGATTGAACGTTGAATAACTTTATACGTAATTTATTATGGCAAACAACTTTTGTTTGACATATTTTTTGATCGGGCTATTAATTATCGAGATACCGCGATTTTTAAGTTTTCAACCCCTATTCCTTAGGGTTGGGGCGAGTTGAGCGGCAAAATTTCATTCGGATTACTTTCAGTATGCAACCATCTGGATTCAGTCAAAAAGCCTAACTCTACGCTAAAAGTGCTGGGTTTTCGTCTCTTTCACTGGACTATAACGTTCTATTCAATGGTGAACATAAAAAAAAGAAGAGAAATAGACTCCAATTAGAAAATGGTTTGCTCATTTGCCTCTCGAAAATAGAACCACGACTTGAAAAGTATCAAAAAATAAACAGACACAGCCTTCTCACTGAAATTGTTGTATTTTTATTGTAGTGTAGGACCTACAACCCTTGCTTTTACTGTTAGCTGGCTTGCGACCGCGACCCCCCGAGTAAAACTTTACGTCCACCCTGGGGGTCGCGACCCACACGTTGAAAAACACTGAGGTACAGGAAAGGAAGGTAATTTTGAGTACCGTTTCGTTTTTGGCCTGCGACTTTTTTTCTGTGAGGTGTAAATAAATAAAACCTTCATGAAATTAAAGCAATATTCATATAGGGGAGAGTGGGGTACAATGTATCACGGGGTACTGTGAGCTAGATGCGATTTTTCGGAGGTTTGTAGCTCGTGGATACCGAAATTTTTTGTGTTGGATCCCGATTTATATTTGGTTTCGTCAGGCCTAAAACAAAGTTGATAGCAGCTTAAAAAGAATTATTGAAAATTAAAAATTGATTCGAGGCTTGGAAAATGTAAAATATAACGTAACTTTCTGTAGTGGCTCGGGTTTTCGGTCCTAATCGACAGTTTTATTATTCACGATGAGCTCAGTAACTTGTGTTTTTCCATTCGTAGTTTAATTAATAGTTATTTTCATGAATAATCAAATATTTAAGTAGCGGGGTACAATGTGTCACCGAGATGTGCCACCCATGGGGCACAATGAACGAAATCGCAAACTTTTTTCGATCCCATCATTTTGGTATTCTTAATCTTTATGCAAAAAATATGGGAACTTCAATGTATGCCCAAAGGTCTATAAAATTGATTATGACTTTTTTTCTAATCAGACTACCTTGATTAGAGTAAAAATTCGTTAGAAAAAAAGTGACACACTGTACCTTACCTTTCCCTACTAACAATCGGCAAACTATAAAAAATAACTAAACATCGCTACTGGGTACAATTTTAGTTTGAACGCAAAATTACACATATCCGTTTTCGAGATGGGGTGCAGGTATTTTGGAATAGGAGCATTCCAAAATATATTCACCGTGCTTAACTTAGTTATGTAGGCTATTATTATTGAGCCATTGTTTTAGAAGAAAATGTAAGACTGAGGATTATTTCTATAATCAGCTTTAATCAGTTTTTAATCAGTCTTTAATCAGTTTTGACAATTAAATAAATGGGTTATTTGCAAAAATCGCAAACATAGGATGCACCTTCATAGCCGGCACATTCACCATGCACCCAAATCTCACACATAAAACACTGCACCCATTCTTCCCCCCTCCTGTCTTCACTATACTTTTCTTTACAGAAAATACACTCCGCATCAACTGCAGGGGGTCTTCTCCACCAAATGAAGTCTCTAGTTCTCCTGACGTATTTGACTTACGACTGTTATAAGAGTTGGAAGATTCCGAACTTTCAGTGCCATCATCATCGCGTTCAATGAATCTTCATTTCTTGGTATTTTTGTCGTTTCTTTTTCCTATCCTGTCATATTTTGTCTTAGCCTTCTCCATTTATTTTGTAGTTTTTTGTATTTTTTCTTTATTTTTAGTGTTTTCTTTTGCTTATCTTTTAAAGATTTTCTGATCTGACTTTTTCTGTTTTTCTGCTTCGGACATACCGACAAACTGACTTTTCCTTTTATATATTAGTGAGATAGACCTATATCTAGTTACGTCTGCATATAGTTACTAAACTGATGGTAATTTGGAATATCCCAAATTATCATCAGATCGGGTATTCCAAATTAGCAACAAGACGTAGTCGGGCATAAACTCTATTTTTTCGTTTATAAATCTCCGAATCTTTGACATCAAACCAATATACAAAGTTTATGGTCTATTTTACAGTACACATAGAGCTAACCAACATAATCATGTGGAAATTTAGCGATTTTAACTCATTAGCACCCCAAATAGGGTTTTACAATCGGCACAGTAATGGCCCACGACTGGTTGCCAGAGAACAAACAATGGCGCGGTAATGGCTATATAAACGGGCCAGATCCGCACCATGCATGGTTGGTAATGGTAAACCATGAATGGCTGCTAAGACTGGGCCAACTATCATACGCCCATATTGGCCCAGCAACGGCTGCCGGATCTTCTGCCGGAAATGAAAAACAAAAAATTGACAAATTATGAATATAAAAATTCTAGTAGTATCTTTTTTGTTTTCTTATGCTTTACTTATGTCCATGTACATAGAATAATTGCATTAAAAACAGTTTGTGCATTGTTCAAATTTTTACCTTTCATCGGGATCGAACCTGCGCCTTTCGTTCTAGTGTCGAGCGCTCTACCCACTTAGCCATTTTAACACTTACAGAACCCATCGTTTGTTCGTTCCTTACTTTTATGCCGATAATTTTATTCGTGACATTAAAGTTTACCGACAATTTTTTTGGTCCATTTAGGCTGTAAAAATAACTCGCTCGTTTTGGGTGAAGTTCCGAAAAGCATACTCCTCTGAGTGTGCTTTCAGTGCTCGTCCGTATGTGCATATCACTTGCCATGTGGGATGGCTTTGTTTGGATTTATTTAATATAGTAGAAATGCAGTACAATAAATAACTTTCAATATCCGATATATCGAAAACTATTGCTAGTCGCCAATATCCTTTTAAAGGTTCTCTTAAAATATTGAAAAGAAGGTCGGTGCAAAATTTCAGCTTCATCAGTAGGATATGCTTTTCGAAACCTTATCCCTTGTTTTTACGTGTTACAGTTTAACGACCTGCATTTGCAAAACGCCCAAAAACAAACCATCAATGGCTGGAATAGATCTGGCAAGCCGTTCATCCGCCTAGGATACCCCAATGCTGATCGCCATATTATCGGTGCGATGGTATTGGCCCACCAATGGCTGGCATAGATCTGGCAAGCCGTTCATCTGCCTACGATACCCCAATGCTGATCGCCATATTATCGGTGCGATAGTATTGGCCCACGAATGGCTGGCATAGATCTGGCAAGCCGTTCATCCGCCTACAGTACCCCAATGCTGGTCGACGAATTATTGGCCGATTATCAGCAAACCGTTTAATGGCTGAATGCTGGCATTTTTGTTACGACAGGCGACCCTATATGGGACGTACCTTGAAAGTTTTCAAAAACAGCCCTTTACAATTCGAGCTCTGGTTGCCATCTTAGAGAAGAACATATCAACGACGCCTTCTTTTAAGGGGTCTTCTCACTTTAGACGCTAAAAAAAGCCTATTTTCATGAATTATTTTGATAGGTTTATATTATAGATATTGATATAAAAGTTGTTACATTTAATAAATACACTTTCGAAAAACATTTTTTTTCAATCTTATTTATGTAAGTGACTGTTTAAAAACGAAAATGGTAGTTAAAAAATGTCCTCAAAAAATTGTAGGTCGCCCTGTTGATGAAATCTTGGAGAAGGATCATCCGAAACAAAAAAAATCAAACATTTTTAGATTCAGCATGTTAATGGCTATAGCGCATATCATACGATTTTTGATATATGCAAAAATAACAAAATGGCAGACATTTTTCGAAAAAACAAAAAAAACGTGTTTTTTCACCGTTTTTGGCAAAAAAAAGTAAATATCAAAAATTGAAGAAAACATCCTTGATATGCGCTATAGCTATAGTTGTAAATAATATGTGGTTAAAATTTCACAAGGATCGCAGTAGTTTGAAAAAAATCAAATGGTTTTAGATTCAGCATGTTAATGACTATAGCGCATGTCATACGATTTTTGGTATATGCAAAAATAACAAAATGACGGACACTTTTCCAAAAGACAAAAAAAACCGTTTTTTCACCGTTTTCGGCAAAAAAAAATAGTAAATATCAAAATTTGAAAAAATATCCTTGAAATGCGCTATAGCTATAGTTGTAAAGAATATGTGGTTAAAAGTTCATAACGATCGCAATAGTTTCAAAAAAATCAAACGTTTTTAGATTCATCGTGTTAATGGCCATAGCGCATATCATACGATTTTTCATATATGCAAAAATAACAAAATGGCGGACATTTTTCGAAAAAACAAAAAAAAACGTGTTTTTTCACCGTTTTTGGCAAAAAAGATAGTAAATAACAAAATTTGAAATAAAAATCCTTGATATGCGCTATAGCTATAGGTGTAAAGAATACGTGGTTAAAATTCCATAAGGATCGGTTGGCAGTAGCTTCGAAGATTTTATCAACAAGCCGTCGAAGAACGTTGTTTCGAGAAAAACGCGTTTAAAGTTTGTTTGAATTACATAAATACATAAAAAAAAATTTTAATGTATTTCGAAAGTGTATTGATTAAGTGTAACAACTTTTATATCAATATCGATAATATAAACCTATCAAAAAAATGCATGAAAATAGCCTTTTTTAGCGTCTAAACTGAGAAAATCCCTTAATATTTCACGGTCATAAAACCGAGATGGCGCTACTAGTTTCCGTCAAACCCTACTATTCCAAATGACCAGCAGTATTCCATATATCCTTCCTTTCCTCTACCTAGATCCTCCCAGAGTCGCCATACAGTCACCACACCCACGCGTTTCCTAACGCACCTTCCCACAAGGGCACCGGGTAACTGAAAAAAATCCCAATTTCCAATATACAATTCCCCAGTGTATCTCTGATCTCGACAAGCAGTTTTCATCTCGCCCAACGAAAGACCGAAAGCGAGGAAAAATAAGAGCGTATACGGGCCGCCATCCCTTTCATTCTTCCACTCGTTGCGAGAATCGCCTAATCATCGGGTTCGCAAACGGACCGTTTTCTCAGTTCCTCGCCGGTAACGAACTTTGTATATTTTTCAGAAGAGGCTTCTGCACCCTCCCCATTGTCCTCATTCTTCTTCCTCCGTGATTTGCCAGCAGTGAATGCGCCCCCGCTCGTCATATTCTCCTTTTTTCTTTTTTTTTTCATTCTCCCCTTTCTCCGCACATTTTCCCCTCTCCGACGAGTCGACACTCCGTCGGAAGTAGCGCGCGAGAATCGAACGGGAGGGTTGAGGTAGGGCGTGAGAGAGCTTTCCAAGGCAAGAAAATATCCCAGGCAACGACAAAATCGCTCTGCAACGAGGCCACTCAGTTTCATCGCTCTTCCTTCGAGCTCTCTTCACTCCTCAGCCTCCTCCCCCTCTGCCGCCTGTCGCCTCACCGTTCACTCTTCTCAACTGTATACTCAGCAACGATTCTACGATTTTACGCCACTTTTGCGGAACATTCCCGTTCCAGCTGTGCCAGCAAGGTATGCATACGCCGTCGGCGCAGAAACAGACGGAACAAACGACAATGACGGTAGAACAGGCAGGCGAGGGCGCACGATGGAAGACGGAGAGTGCGAAAGAAGAGGAGGAGGGGGTGGCAAAAAGGACGAGGAGATTCAATCTAATTATCCGTAATGCGCCGGAACTCGGAAACGAGGGCTTGTCGACGGACTCACACCCCTTCCGGTCCGACGTTCACGGCGTTATTCATTTGTTTGCACGAAACGCGAATGCTTTTCCAACGCTTTCTGCAGCACTCGCTGAATATTTTGCACCATCGCTCGTATACGTTCTCTCTCTCTCTCTCTCTCTCTCTCTCTCTCTCTCTCTCTCTCTCTCTCTCTCTCAATCTTTTTTCCTCTTTCCGTCACGCTTAGCCAATCACAGCGTGAAACTAATTCCTCGGTCAACAGGAAGGAAAGCCAAAGAAAAGAACAGCCCTCCGGGAAGATCTAGACTGTCTGGATCGCACCACTTGATCCATCGTCCGTTACGAGCTTTCGACGATAGTGGAACAGAGATTCATCGTGAAAGTGGTCCCCACGATGGAGAGCCAATATTCTCCAACAATATTATCGTTTTTCGAACTGGGTACTCGGGGAGGGCTGGAGTTTGGTCTATACTGCAAATTTATTTTATTAATAATTGTAATATATGTGAAATGTATGCCATATATTGAAAATATATGTTGCATATGTGTGCCAAATTCTAATTTTCGTAACGTCCCAAATAGGGTTTTACAATCGGCACAGTAATGGCCCACGACTGGTTGCCAGAGAACAAACAATGGCGCGGTAATGGCTATATAAACGGGCCAGATCCGCACCATGCATGGTTGGTAATGGTAAACCATGAATGGCTGCTAAGACTGGGCCAACTATCATACGCCCATATTGGCCCAGCAACGGCTGCCGGATCTTCTGCCGGAAATGAAAAACAAAAAATTGACAAATTATGAATATAAAAATTCTAGTAGTATCTTTTTTGTTTTCTTATGCTTTACTTATGTCCATGTACATAGAATAATTGCATTAAAAACAGTTTGTGCATTGTTCAAATTTTTACCTTTCATCGGGATCGAACCTGCGCCTTTCGTTCTAGTGTCGAGCGCTCTACCCACTTAGCCATTTTAACACTTACAGAACCCATCGTTTGTTCGTTCCTTACTTTTATGCCGATAATTTTATTCGTGACATTAAAGTTTACCGACAATTTTTTTGGTCCATTTAGGCTGTAAAAATAACTCGCTCGTTTTGGGTGAAGTTCCGAAAAGCATACTCCTCTGATCGAGCTGAAATTTTGCACCGAACTTCCTCTCATTATCCTAAGAGAAACCGTTGACGGATTTTTGACGACTAGCAATAGTTTTCCATACATCGCATTCTAAAGTTTATTATTTCACGCCATACGAGTATATCTATATATCCCATAGATACCCCCCACTCCTCCGGCCGCGCTGCTTCCTGGCAAACAGTGCTCGTCCGTATGTGCATATCACTTGCCATGTGGGATGGCTTTGTTTGGATTTATTTAATATAGTAGAAATGCAGTACAATAAATAACTTTCAATATCCGATATATCGAAAACTATTGCTAGTCGCCAATATCCTTTTAAAGGTTCTCTTAAAATATTGAAAAGAAGGTCGGTGCAAAATTTCAGCTTCATCAGTAGGATATGCTTTTCGAAACCTTATCCCTTGTTTTTACGTGTTACAGTTTAACGACCTGCATTTGCAAAACGCCCAAAAACAAACCATCAATGGCTGGAATAGATCTGGCAAGCCGTTCATCCGCCTAGGATACCCCAATGCTGATCGCCATATTATCGGTGCGATGGTATTGGCCCACCAATGGCTGGCATAGATCTGGCAAGCCGTTCATCTGCCTACGATACCCCAATGCTGATCGCCATATTATCGGTGCGATAGTATTGGCCCACGAATGGCTGGCATAGATCTGGCAAGCCGTTCATCCGCCTACAGTACCCCAATGCTGGTCGACGAATTATTGGCCGATTATCAGCAAACCGTTTAATGGCTGAATGCTGGCATTTTTGTTACGACAGGCGACCCTATATGGGGTTTTTATATATGAGATGTATATGCGTGGTATTACTGTATATCAATGATATATGTAGCATTTACCCTGCATATATACCACATATATTTAGCATATATGTTGCATACACACTGCGTACATACCACATATATACTGCATAAATGGTACATATATGCCACATATATACAGATATGCGTAGCATGTCTGTATATAGTGTTTATATGTAATAGCGTACTTTAACTGTAAGTTAAGTTTTATTAAGTTTAACTGTAATAGTGTTTATACACAGCATATATTTTTTGTCAGGAATATGTATCAAAAATGTATGCGTCATATATGACGCATAAATGACACATATATGAGTCATATATGACGTATACTTTTTTGATATATTTTTCTGACAAAAAAATAGATTGAAAATATATCGAAAATATATGCGTCGTATATGCCTCATATATGCATCATATATAGTGTTTATACGTAGCATATATGTTTTGGTCAGAAAAATATATCGAAAATATATGGGTCATATATGCGTCATATATTTGGTGCATATATACTGAATATATACGTATTATTCTATTTTTCGTCACTATATATGCGACCGATATATATATATATATATATATATATATATATATATATATATATGTGGCATATATTTTGTGCATATATTTTACATACATAAATTTCCATGGGGGTTCTCAGGGGAACTGGAGTCTTCAACGTCACTCTTAAGCGATAACACCACTCTAGCGGCAGAAAATAAGGCCTAACTTTGACAATCTATTTTGGGAGTTTACTCAACGTATTAAAGTACAAAAGTATTTGAAAAAATCTTTTTATGATTTGCATACAAAATGGCGGCGACAGAACTCGTCTTGAAAAACGTGTTTTTTTACAAATAGCTTCACCGTGTTTTTTAACAAATAGCTTCATTGGCAGCATGTTCGGCATGATCCGTAACTACTTATGGCGTTTGAAGTTTGCATCGTTGGAATGCAACGGGGCTGATTTTTTTCCAAATCTCCTTTGGCAGGTTTGAGCTACGGAAATCACGCAAACATTTTTTAGGATTCGTATTTAGCGATCAACAACTTGCTGGTGTGGATATGACACGTGACCTTTGAGGAAAGGAAATGTCAGGTTTGCGATTCGTTGACATACATCGTTCAACGATCTCATCAGTTGTGATCTCATTGTGATCTCGTCAATTTTTGCTTCCCTTTGTCAAAATAACTCGGCGCTTTCATCGTTGAGATCATCGTAGCCACGATAGAAGACGAAAAAAAAAGCGTTGAGAAATTCGATATCGCTGTCGAATGGCCTCTTACATTCGTCATCGAACGTCAGGGTGAAGAATTTTGTTTTTCTTTTGACGGTCCGCAGACTGAGGCGGGGATTTTTTAAAACTATTTAAACTAAAAGCTCGCGCTATTGGGAATAAGGGGACCAAAAGGGAATCTTTGGAAGACAGGACGGACTGTTGAAAGCATTGGGCCATCGCCGCGTATAGGACGCTCAGTAAATCAACGCGAGATTTACGCGTTTGACACTCAAATTAGGAGGGCTAAATTCGCGAAAGGGCAATTTTAATTCTCTCGTAAATTAATTGTCTCTGACCAATTCTCAGTCTGTCTCTCGCCCTCTCTCTCTCTCTCTCCTTCTCTTTTTTCTTTTCCTGTCTTTCTCTTCCTCTCTTCCTCTTCTATTTTTGTCAAACCCCGCTGTTCGGGGTCCAAGCACAGGCGATCTCTATTCAATTTACAGACTCTCGAGTATACTCGGTCCAACGTCGAGCGGACATATAGTCAGAGGCGTTTATGCAGCGTGTCATCTTCTCCTCGGCGTCTTTGTGACGGCACTGCTGACTGGCCTCGACTATCGCACTACAGCCTCGGTTCAGCACTGAACGGGTCCGTCCACTTGGAATACAGTTTTTTAAAAGCTTTTTATTCTCAACTCATGTTTTTAATTTTCCGACCGATTTGGTTGCACAAGGTCGTATGTAATTTTAAACTGCTCGATGGCCACTATATTTTATGGAAGTATGTGTCGTTAAAGAGAAACATTTTAAAAACGTTTATTTTTTTCACTTCGATTTTGTATTTTTTTTTTCAATTTGTACTTTGCCTTGGTTTTTTGTACTCCAATGTTTTATTTCGTGTTCCTTTTTTTTCTTCAAATTTCACACTCCATTTTTTTACCCCAATAGGCTGCATACGGGCCTAGTCAATGCGGAACCATTCGATGGCTATCAACGTTCTATTAGAATGAATCAATGTTTTAAAAAACCGCGTCTCAAATCAAAAGCTTTCATTTTTGCCTCTATTTTTCAATTTGTCACCCCAATTTTTTTACTTTTTATTTGTCACTTAGTTTTGTCGTCTTTTTATCGTCGTTCACCGACATTATATCGAAGTAAACTCATTGGAATGAAGAATAAAGATTGTAAATCAAATGCCAGGTGCAATATCGTGAACTTCCGGGTTGCATCCGTTCTGAGAACACCGAGGTAACAGTGTACCTACCCGGTTAATAATTGCCCGATGTTCCTTTCAGTTACGCAGGCTTAACGGAGACTTAGTTCATTAAAGTTTCGAGCGATTTTGCTGGCTTAGGGAAAGTTGTAGAGTTATGCATCATGGGAGTCTACTTTTCAGCAGCATTCAGTAAGAATGTAGGGGGAAAGTTATGCAGTGTGATGCGCTGAATTGAAGTCTCGTCGAGAATCTCGAATATCGCGAATTCATGATGTTTGAGATTCATGAGAAATTGGGATGCTTGATACTGCGTTACATGCACAAGCAAAACTCGATTATTTGCCTCCCAGGCGGTCTTTACTCTTCGTCTTCTGTGCTCATCCTTCTCATACTACTCGTGCACAACTCTCGCCAGCCCTTCTCTCTCTCTCTCTCTCTCTCTCTCTCTCTCTCTCTCTCTCTCTCTCTCTCTCTCTCTCTCTCCCTCTCCCTCTCTCTCTCTGGGTCTCTTCCTCTCTCTCTCTTTCTCTCTGTCTCTCTCTCCCTCCCTCTCTGTCTCAGAATCTGTAACCATTACGTGAGAAAGGCACCAATGCCCTGGTTCTCTGGTCATAGGTCACTCTCAATGGGCGCCCTCCCGCCGAGCAGGAATCAGAATAACCAGAGAAGTACGAATGACGAAGGGATGGGGAGGTTCCACTCGATTCTCCTCCTGTTGCCACTGCTGGTCTCCACACAAAAACATTGAGAAAAAAATTCAATATACTGCTGGTTTTTATCGAAAATCACACACCTGCCTAGTCAATATCGCCAGTTCAGTCTTGATTCGTCGTTCTTCAAGCAAAGTATCATAGGGACATTAAAAGCTGTCGTTGAGCGTAAAAAAACCCTATATTTCAATTTCATCGTGAATTGGGAAAATTGATTTTCTTTTCTTTACGCATTAGACGCTGATCAAGTGAACTTTTCGAATAATCTTTTTGACAAATTCCTTCGAAAAAATCTCACAAAGAGTCGCTTGATTGAAAAGTCCACTGTTCTTTCGTCAAATCATTCTACAAAGAAAGCGCAACTAGATTCTCTATGCTATGTATCGCTCTATGGAAACTTCAAAAAAATCGTTTTTTTTTTTAAATATTGTTATAGTGTGAACTTTCAAGAATATTTTTAAGACCAACCGGACTCTTAAATTCTAAAAATTGACGAAGTTACACCTATAGTAGTCATTTCCGGTTCACGATTGCATTTTTTTATTTGGACGAACCATTTGTTAGTAACAATGACTTCAGCATGCTGTTTTTCAAGAGAAAAATGAGATTTTATTTCGAGAAGCTGTGATTTTTAAAAATTTCGAAAAGAGCAACGCCATCTGCATCACCACGAACACTTTGAAAGATTTACTTCCGAAAAAATTACATTGTAATCACAAACATGTGTACAACATGCTGGAAAAAAATTAATTTATTCCAACCAATGTGTTACTAGAAAAAAACGCATTATTCTGACCCTTCAACTTGGGCTTCCAGAGAGGGATACCCCATTAACAAAATCAAAGGTGGACAAAAACATTGTCCCTCCTTTTTCGCTTTTCCTTCATTACACATGGAAAATCACATTTCCGACGACCTGGTTCGTATTCTTTTTGTTTTTCGACGATACCGCACGGCGTCGTGCGGTTCATCGCAGCGCGAAAATTCGTTGAGGTTGCTCCATGTGGAAACTGAACGTTCATAGAGAGAACTCGCGATGGAAGCAGGAAAAAAGAGGCCGCGAGGAAATGTTCCCTGAATTCGTAGATTCGCAGATATTGCGAGGCACGAAATTTACCAGTTAAATATAATAATAGTGCGGTGTGTTGAATCCCAGAATGGGAGGCGAGAAAGAAAGAGAGAGAAGTAGAGGGAACGAGAGATCGTTGAATTCGATCGCGGTGAGAGGTCGAGTTCTCTCGTACCGAGGAAATTGGTCGGTCTATCGAATGAGAGAGGGAGATGAGGAGAGAAAAGAGAAAGAAGTCTGAAGCGGAAAGAGAGAGAGAGAGAGAGAGAGAGAGAGAGAGAGAGAGAGAGAGAGAGAGAGAGAGAGAGAGAGAGAGAGAGAGAGAGATAGAGAGAGAGAGAGAGAGAGAGAGAGGAGTATGAGAATGACTCCCTGCAGGAAATTAAACGAGTCACGTGTTCATAATTATACGTAAATTCCGCGGGCTGTTGGGAGGTGTGAGGAGAGTTCGGGGAGCCCCGAGAGAGTTTGTAGAAGGAAGGGGAAAAGTCTCTGACAGAGTTGTCGCCTATAACGACACTAGATTATAACTATGTACATTGAAAAAGTTTTCTCACCTCGTTTTTTTTCGTTCCTCTCTTTCCTTTTTTCTGGCCAGAGATAAAGAAATAATAATACGAGGATGGAGAGGGGAAAACTGAAGAGTTTCAGAAGGCGTTGTCGACGACCAAGACGCGAGGCAACATAATGAGGGATGAGGAGGGCAAGGAGATAAAAAGATATAAAATGGCTGGGTGCAGCGGGGCGAGGGGTTCGGCGAGTTTGTAATAATAATTGTTGCGAGAACGTGAGACGAATGTACATTGGAATGTTAGCGGGATTCTCCTGCAATGCGAACACGTCAAGCAAAAAGAACGACGAAAAACCACCAACGGAGAGGAGGATGAGAAGCATTAGGTTGAAATGGAAGGGAGAAGAGAAAAACGGAGGGAGAGCCAAGAAGAAATTAAGAAGATGAAGGCAAAGGAAGAGAAGGAAGATAGCGAAATAATGACAGGAGGCAAGGAGGAAGAAGGGAAACATGATGCAGCAGGTGAAGAAGGTCGAGTGGAGGAAGAGGACCAAGCGGGAGGAGCAGAAAATCTGAGAATTAAGGCAATAATGAAGAAGGCAAAAAAGACTCATGGAAATAGAGGAAGAAGAATATACGACCAGATGAAAAGATGGAGGAGGAGGAAGAGGAAGAGAAACATTTCTCCTGCAAAACCGCAAAAGCTAATAGTAGTGGAGGAACTGGTTTCCGTCTGAATTTTTTTTAAGTCTATGCCCATCACGTCTTTGGCGATTATGTTCTTTTCTCTTTCTCGTCATTCCGTTATCCACCTCTTTCCCTGATTCTCTCTTCTCTCCCCCTCTCTATGATTTTCTCATCTTCCTCTCTGTTGCACATCTCTCTGCATGCCGGTATCTACCGAACAAACGGTAGATACAAAACGCCAACTGGCTCGAATGCCCTCTCATTAGCGCCTCTATTAAGATTTGATTAGTCTCGGCTGCGCTGTGAAATGTCGGCTCACTCACCAAATAACATCCCTTCAGCAGCCTCCTCAACTCACGTACAAATCTACACACAGCCCCAACCATAATGTGGAGATTCGTCGGATTTCCAGCCTTCTCACTGTATCCTTCCCGCGAAAACTTACCATTGTAGAAGCAGCTTTTCCTATCGTGCCATTGCACCTTCTGCATGTAGCACGACGTCTCCCTCCCTTGCAGTTTCCATTCCGACTCTGAATTTGGACATCGTCTGCCAGCCAGTTTATTGTAGTCCAGTAAAAGAGACAAAAACCGAGCACTTTTTGGCGTACAATATGAATTTTTGACTAAAGGTGAATGGTTGCTTACTGAAAGTAACCCCGATAAAATGTTGCCACTCAACTCTTCACAACTATAAGAAAAAGGGGCCGAAAACTTAAAAATCGCTGTATCTCAATAATTAATAGCCCGATCAAAAAAGGTTTCAAACAAAAGTTGTTTGGAATAATAAAATTCATATAAAGTTATCCGACGTTCGATCCCCTATCTTTGAAAGTAGCGGCACAAAAACGATTCGAAAATTCGGGGTCGATGCGTGTGCGAGCGGAGTAAACATATCGCTAATATGATTTTGTGCCGCTATTTTCAAAGATAGGGGATTCGACGTCAGATAACTTTATACGTATTTTATTATTCCAAACAACTTTTGTTTGAAACATTTTTTGATCCGGCTATTAATTATCGAGGTACGGCGATTTTTAGGTTTTCAACCCCTATTTCTTAGGGTTGGGGCGCGATGAGAGGCAACATTTTATTGGGGTTACTTTCAATATGCAACCATGTACCTTCAGTCAAAAATTCATATCCTACGCTAAAAAGTGCTCGGTTTTCGTCTCTTTTACTGGACTGTTAGTCACATGCCGATTCGTGTCGCAGGGTTGAGGATGGAGTTGTTCACGATGGACCAACGCAAACATCAAGTCCTGAGACGAACTATGCTTGACGAACTAAATTTTGCTATGCGACTCTTAGATTGATATTCTAAGAGGATAATCTTAGATTATCTGTTGGAAGATAATCTAAAGACGTGGCGAGACCTTGCTGTTTACAAGGGTTTGGGGACGATGATGAGGCTCATAGTGGATCCTTTCCACAGTACTTTTAGTCTAGGCAATAAGTATGAAAGTAAGCACTTTTTAGATATAAATACGGAAAATTTATTGAAGGGTAATTTGATGTCGCTGAATCGAATGGCGATGATGATTTTCCTATCAATCCCCGAGAAAATGTTTTTAAATGTTTAAAACCCGTTTAATCCGGAACCTAATAATTTTGACGAAAAATATGTCAAACAAAAGTTGTTCGTGACATAAAAGTATTCATATTCGTATCTTCCAAAATAAGGGGAAAAAACGAAAAATCATTCAATTGGGGGACGAAAACCTCGAAGTTTCAAAACATAAAAGAAATATCAAATTCGCATATATGCCGGATCGTTTTGTTAAATATTGCTTTCGTAAGAGTTAATCTAACTTTCTAGAGATTTTTTATTTTTATTTATTGTAGAAGTATTAAAAATTGACGACGCAACATTGACAAAATTACTGTTTGAGGATCACGGTCAGAAAGAGACGCACTATATGGCTCTGCCGTTTGCACTCATAGGAGGTTCTTTCTATCGTTCCGCCACGCATGCGCGCAACGCGCTTCAATGAGTACCTTGCGTCCCTTACACGCCCAGTGGTGCTTCGGCTGCATAGCGATTGTGTCTTGCAAACAAATTTTCATTCGTATTTTTCTCCCTAACTTTTTAAGTTACAAAGACGAACGTCGAATACTTTTTTACGTACTTTTATGCACTAAACAACTTTTATTTGACATATTTTTCGATAAAATTATTAGGTTCCGAATTAAACGGTTTTTAAACATTTTTAAAAATTCCCTCAGGGGTTGATTGCAAAAATTATTATCGCCATTCGGTTCAGCGTCATCCAATTACCCTTAGATCAATTTTGCGTATTTATATCTAACAAGTGCTCACTTTCGAAATTTTTACTGGACTCTTCGATCGCGTTTCGCAGAGTCCCAACTACATCTGACCGCTGTCAAAGTAATCTGATCAGGAATTATCTGACTGGAAAAATCCCGCGTGATTTGAGCTCTCGAACACGAGTACATTATCAAAATGACTGGCATAGTTTTCGGTCAATCGATCAAGAATCTCGAACGTCCAATGCACATCTCTCGCACTCCAGAATGGAATAAATAAATGTAACCTATCGCAGCTCGAAATGGCCCAATTCGCAATTCCGAATTCGATCGAAAGGATTTTTCTTCGAGTTTATAGGGAATCCTTGATTACTCGTGCAATGGTACATTTCGAACTCTCTCGTCAATGAAACATATCTATCCGCGATGAATTCCTTTTCAATCACCCTATCGGAGCCGAACTTCCACTCGAATAGTCCGGTATAACGTGTTGTCATTCTCGATAACTATCATACGAACGAATGTATATGAGCATATCGCAGATTCGTTGTCAAATGTAGTGTTACGAGACAGAGGGGTGGATGAATGGAGATCGAGAGGGTTTAATGATGGCGAACAGGGCAGGGCAGAGGGAAGAAGATCGAAGGGAGGAACACTTCGATCGTCATTAATTTGAGCCGGTATGAGCGACTGGTGGCTAGGAAACAAAGAGGATTGCGACTGTCGTAGTCCACTTTTCCAAATGCCAACGATAGTAACGAGACAGTGAAAAAAAACAGACAGCGGGAGAATGAAGCATCTGTATCAAGGAATGGGTGACGTGCAGAGTGCATCTCTCTCGAGCCCCGGGATTTTATCGTGCGACGTTTAATCTTTATCGATACGCCGTAACGCGTTAGTCGGACAACGACGTTCATGGCGCGAAACAATTGTCCCCTATGAAACCGAGATATCCAAAGGGTAGGCCACCCAAGAGCTCGAAAAAAAAGGAAATACGGTACGACCGCGTCTCAAAGGGGTGAATCCCTTTTCGCTAGGTTACTCGTGATTCGTAGCGAGGACAACTCATTCGTGTTCGTTCATCGATAACTGAGGGTAAAAAATAAAGGTGCGAACTTGAGGTCGCAATTATTTATCACAGCGATTCAAAGCACTTCCCTATCTCGAAATTATTTTATTAATATCGGGAGTACAAATAAGTCTCCGCCGTTTGACAAAAGATGGCCCCACCAAGAGGTTATGGGTGAACTTGTCGAATGCAAAACGTCATATCGTAAGGTTGGACGTCTGGCAAAACTGTGACCTTGAAATATTAGCGATTTTGTATCAGCATCACATCATTTTTTCGTGCGTGAATGTCGAGTTTTGAGTCGAACAAGCGGCATTTGAGGGAACTTTACAACTCTTCTTTACTTCTTTAATTTGAAGAAATCTGCAGCTGAGGCGCATCGATTGCTTGTAGAAGCATATGGTGAGGCTGCTTTAAGGGGTTACCCCGACTTGCGATTTTGAAAAAATCGATTTTTTTTATTGCATTTTTTTGAAGTATAAGTATACGGGCCCATACTTCTGTATGGGCCCGGAATAGATGACTCTATGTAAGTTTACAAAAAAAAATATTTTCTTCGTGTAAACTGAAATTGAAACTTTAAACGCGTTTTTCTCAAAATGGCATTTCTGAAGTCGGTGACCAAGATTACTCGAACACTAATGAACCGATCTTCTTGAAATTTTGCAGGCTCATTTAATACATAAAAATGTAGTCTTTAATCGTTCGATTTTTTTTCGTTAAAATCGAACCATTAACTTTGACTGTCCGCCATTTTGTGAAAAATGAATATTTTTTAAAATCCTTCGATTAAAGACTAGTTTATACTTATGTTTGACTAAATCCATCGGCATTTTTTTGTCAGATGATCCACTTCGCCGCAATGTTGGTCACCGCAAACCGTGTATATAAAAACATTATTTCATTGACGGCCATTTGCCACCAAACAATGTAATATTTTTCAATAAAAAAATTACTGAAAGTTCTTCAAGATGTGTTCTTTAAGATGGTATATTGATCGATTAAAAAAGTTTTGTAGTTTTCTTTAAAAAAATTCATGAAAAAGGCCTTTTTTGCGCTACAAGTGGGGGTAACGCCTTAAGTGAGAAGTTGTCGTGAATGGTTTCAAAAGTTTAAGGCGGGATATACATTTAGACTGGAAAAAAATAAGCAATATTGAGAGATTTTTTAAACTAATTACATTTCACGCCTCTTCCTCGAGATCATAGATGTAGTCCCCCACTTCCCACACTGTCGCCACAAATTTTTAAGTTAGAGAAAAAATCACACCGGGGTCCCTCGTCCGTTGCTATGTCCGCCATGTCCGACTCGTGTCCATCTTGAATCTTCATTCTTTCGCTTTGTGCACATGTCGTCACATTCAGATTGTCCAAGCGCGTCAGAAATTGTGATTACGGGCAAGAAAGAAAAGAAAAGAAGCTCTTATGAGGAAGAAAGGATGAGAGTCGACGGATAAGACGAAAGAGAAAAGGCGTACCATAAACATATCTGCCGTAACTATCTTTGAACAACTACATGTATGATCTCGAGGAAGAGGCCTGAAATACAGTCAATGATTAAACGAACCTTAGCGAGGTTCAATCATGATTGTATGAAGCGCCTCTTCCGAAGAGATCAGTCCCTCCCGCCCTTTGATCTCTGATGAGATATCCGTTTGTTAAGTTACGGCAGTGTCTTTGAAGAATGAAGATTCAAGATGGACACGAGTCGGACATGGCGGACGTAGCAACGGACGTAGAACCGCTTTGTTTTTAATTATCTTCTGTCAAAATGATGCTTTTGAATACAAGTCAGTGAGGATTCGTTAGGAACTACTAGTATGAAAATTCAATCCAATATACGGCTACTGAGGATCTTTTCAGTGAATTGTCCCTTTGTGTATGGTGCCCTTTTCCTTGAGCCATAAAAAAATGATTGGTTATCTAATGAATCTTTGCACAAAGGTTATTGGATCCATTTTTGAATGGATTGAAAAGATGGGCCGATTTTAGTTGATATGAAGGGTTGGCATAGGCTTGACAGTTCTAAAATATGATTTTTCGTTTTACAGTCTTAGAGTATGGAAGCTTAACTTCAATTTGCAAAGAAGATTTTTTGAAAATTTCAAAAAACCACCTAGTCAGGACGACTTTTGTGAAGGATGAGAACGCTCACTGCTGCGATTCAACCTTTTTTTTGCGTTTTTTTTAAACTATACTTCACGAAACCGTGTGAATCGTACGACATTGAAGTTTACATCGTTGAAATGCAACGAAAATGATTCCTTCTTCATTTGCCAAATTTTCCTTGGTAGATTCGAACTACGGGAATCACGCGAACATTTTGTGGGATCCTTCGTTTACAACCTGAATCTGAAAAATATGATTTTGGATAACAATGAAAATAAGAAATGAAGAAGACTGTTCGATGCGTTCCAACGATGCAAACTTCCACCCCATTGACTCGTATCGCACAATATGTTCATCCGATTCACTTGAAATTCGGACAGAGCATGGCTTATGACATTTAGCATTGTTTAACCAGATGATTTTTTTATATGTTTATCCAGCTGTTAATAAGAAGTCATTAAAGTTCTTTTATTTCTCGAAAATCGAATTATTTTTTACAGTTCGCTATTTTCGTAACTTTCAAAATTCCAAAACGTATCTTATAATACAAAAGTTTTACTATTATACTAAAAATACGTTTTCTTATTCTTCGTTCCAGTTCACCCTAGTTTCCAGAGCCAGCTACATCAATTGGCCATGTAGCAACAGTGGCACTTTGTTAAATAGTAATGGTAAGTTTAAATAGCTTATATTGTTTATCGATATTTTTCAATAAAAAAATACTGAAACTTGGTAAGTATTAAGGGGTTAGGCCACTCTAGAGACCGAAAAATAGGCTTTTTGGGAGTTTTTTTCAGAAAAACTACAAAATAAATCGACATCGCAAAAAGGGTGTTTATCGTACATATCAGTGACTCTATACAATAATTTTTTTGAAGAAATTAATTTCAAAATGGCGGCTGTGCAGCGTTTATCTCAAAACTGCATTTTTTAAGTTGGCCGGAAACATAACGCAGACAATTTTCAACCGATTCACTTGAAATGTTGAATATATCTTGAAAAAAATACATAGTTCATTTGTTATTAACAATTATCTGATGAAATTTTTCACTTTCCGAAAATTTGCCTAAAAATCGTCAGATAATTGTTAATAACAAATGAACTATGCAATATAAAAAAAACCTACGTACTTCCATAGACAATGTATTTTTCAAGATATATTCAAATTTCAAGTGAATCGGTTGAAAATTGTCTTTAGATAAGCTTTGAGATGAACTTCAAAAAAAAATTTGAGATAAACGCTGCACAGCCGCCATTTTGAAATTAATCGCTTTAAAAAAATGATTGTATACAGTCACTGATATGTATGATAAACACCCTTCTTTGTAATCTCGATTTATTTTGTAGTTTTTCTGAAAAAAAAAATCCCCAAAAAGCCTATTTTTTCGGCCTCTAGAGGGGCCTAAGGCCTTAATTGTCCGTCAAATTCTGACCTCTTTTTCCCAATAATCACATCAGGAAAAAATATTTAAAATCGGCCTGTTTTTGGGCCCCAAGCTTTTGCACAGTTAACGTGAAATATCTTCTATATAAATTTACGTATTAATTTGCGACTTTTATATACATAGATATACGTAAAATAATATACACTAAGAAATAAAAAGGGTTTGCAATCGGGATCTCATATCTTTTCTCGTCATCTGTCACGACCCTCGATCGTTCGTTTTTCCCTTTTTCAACCCTCTCTTGAGTCTCTTGACCTAAGTTGAGGTTGCAGTGCGACAGAGCGAGAGAAAGAGACAGAGAGAGAGAGAGAAAGACGTAGAGAGGCGAACGTTCGAACAGGGTAAATCCTCTCGTAAATCCGGGATTGCCATAAAATTCACATCGTACCGGGCAGAGCGAGAGGGGCGATCTTATTCTGTTCCCTCGCAGCGTGGAACGAGAATTTCTCACCGCTCCGAGTAGCTAGCGAATACTCGAGACACTAATAGGAGAAATTTCTCCTTCATTCTTTGCTTCTTCCGAGCCATTTAGAGAAGATTATCAAAGCAAATAATCCTTCGAAAGAACGGATGTAATTCTTGCAATGAAGATTGTCATTGGTAGATAGAGTTATCGTAGATAATCATCATTTGCACGGATTGGCTTCGGACAATTATCGGGAGATTGTATTTGGGTGAAGAAAGATGGAAGTAAATGAAAACCAATTTTTTTCGCATTTGCTATGAATTTAATAGCGTGGAAATATGTTTAAGGGGGAATCCTCCATCGGTCAGTGAAGAGAACCAACTCTGATGTTGTGAGGGCTTCAACTGTGTGTTACGTGAGGTAATCAATGCTCCAACGGATTCTAACAAAGAACATCACTAAAGATTTCGCCTGTAATTTCGTTGAAACTCATGTATATGATAAAGCATTGAAAACTATTACACACGTATTTTTTTCTCGGCAAAAAAGAGGGTTTTAAGGGAGGAAACCACCCCTCAAAGAAAGGCCTGTCGAGCGGTGATTTTGCAATTTCACCCACAATTAGTCCACTGATCTGAATTAAAAAAAACAATCCTTCTTATGTACAACATTGAAAAATCCACTATAGAAGTATTAAAAAAAAAACAAATTCAGGGGTTTCACCCCTGTCTTTGAGGGGTGGTTTCCCCCCTTAGAACCGTCTTTTCGTCAATAACAAAAAATACGTGTCTAATAGTTTTCAATGCTTTATCACATATATGAGTTTCAACAAAATCGAAGGCGGATGCTTGAGTGATGTTCCTTGTAAAATGTGTTGCGCGTACGGAGGTATACAGTCATCGTCGGAGCTGCAAGAGTCTTCTTCGCGGTTTGTGTGTATATTCACGTAGCAATTCCGGTCACGGAGTCTCCCACAACGCATCGAGGTCGTCCTGGTGTACCGGATGTTCTCTCTCTCTCTCTCTCTCTCTCTCTCTCTCTCTCTCTCTCTCTCTCTCCCTCTCTCTCTCTCTCTCTTTACCTTTCGCCCTCAGTCTGGGCCTCCCTTTCTCTCCTTTTCTCTCTACGAGTATCCCGATGGTAACACCATAGAGGACGTCGTTGCTCTGCGTCCTCTCAGTTTCACCTTCCCTTCCTTCGGAATGTCGCGAGCGTTGCAGCATGTCCCACCCAGTTGCAGCAATGCACACCTCGCGTTTTGCAAACACGAAACGACGGTATGTAGGGAAAGCAATATTGATTGTGAGACGCGGGAGGGGTAGATGAAGGGTGAATGCGCGACCAAGGAGAAAGGACAAGACGAAGGAGAGGGCCGGAGAAAATGAGGGTGAAAGGGATGGAAAAGGAAGAATGAGAGAAATAAGGGTAAAAGAGTGCAGAAAGGGAGAAATCTTCGCAGGAACGAAATCGAAAGAATAAGAGTGAAGGAGAGGATGGAGGGATGATATGGAAAACTGGAAGTGGGATAGTAGAAGCGGAATGCAAAAGAAAATACTTTAACGGGTTACATGTACCTAGGTGGGTAAAAAAAATTCATTTTCCATTAATATTCTTTTCCGATCGTATCACCTTTTCGCTGGATTCCCCGAAAATGCAATTGACATATTCCTAAAATTCTAACAGTCGGCCGGACGATCGGTAGCAGCACTTTCGCGTTTTTCTCGAAACACTGTTTTCAAAGTCGGTGGACATGATATCCCGAGAACCACTTGATGAATTGTTTTCAAATTTGCAGAAAATACGGTGAGAAATGTTTAAAGGTCGTTGACGATCTCACTCTTTTCGAATCGATCTTCGTTTATTGATCATTTCGTAAAAATGACGACTTTTTTAATAGGTTTTGTATGCTGGAGTTTCAATTGGTCGCCGCGTTGTTAAAAAAAAAATGATTTTGATAATCGACGATCGTCAATGACTCGTATCTATTGGTAACTTGAATAACCCGTCTGGTTTTTTGATTTCGGATAGACCGTTTAAGCTAGCGAGGGTCCACCACCAAATGTGGCGAAAAAATTTCGTCTGCCAACGACCATGGTTTTGTTTTTTTTATGTATTTTTTTTAAATCTCTCAATATATATATACATTTGGGTTAAAAAAAATGGGTTTATTTTTCACCAACCGTTTCCCAGAAAAAAATCGAAATTGGGCCATTTGTTCGAGCCTCTAGGTAGATGTAGCCGCTTAAGGGGAGAGTGAAGGCGGCAAAGAAATGTGCTGGAGAAGAGAGTCAAAGAAGAAAGTAAATGGAAGGCGAGGAATACGAAAAAGAGGAAGAGAGAGGGAGAGAGAGAGAGAGAGAGAGAGAGAGAGAGAGAGAGAGAGAGAGAGAGAGAAATAGAAAGGAAGAGAGCTCGAAAAAAGCAAAGAACAGGGGAAATGTAAACGAAGGAAAGAAAGTATGGGCGACGTCAGAATTGCGGAGAAAGGTCGAAAGAAAGATGAAGAAGGAGCGAAGGACAAAAGGAGAGAGATGGAGATCCGCGTCGGTGGGTACCGCCATCTTTGTGATTTATACACTATCGCCAGCGTACCAGGCATTGTAGAGAATGGAAGAGTGAGAGAGAGAATGAAGAGGGCAAGAGAGAACGGGAGAATAGTGTTCCCATTGTTTAACTCTAAATCCGCGAGGTAAAGGGCAAACGAGATCCTCCGGCAGACAGTCTGCCGACCTTCACCCACGTAAGCTACGTCGAGCGTCACATCCGGCCCCATCGGACTCCAGGACGGATACGTCCCGGCAATAGACTTCCATAAAATATAAAATAATACAATACATTTAAATATTATTTACTGGTGAAGCTGCCAACGAATTACATCACTCAAAAAGCATCAAATTATTTCATAAAGCAAATATACGAAACAATGAAATACCATTTACCTTGCATGTCAATTATTTATAAAGAATAGAAATCTGCAATTGTCGACAGGTCAGATCATGTCCTACTATGTGCTGGAATTTCAGTTTAGTCACAGTCCCACGGTTTTCGAGTTTTTGGGCTTTATGTTATTTTAAAAAAATCATCTGCTTTTGGCTTTTCCCATGCGATTTCTACAATTAATATGAATCGACAATAACTAAGCAACGTTTTAAGGGGCTATACCAGTGAGAACGCTGAAAATTTGGGTGATTTTCGGGAATTTTTTGGAAGAAAAGTACTCGATTAAATGTTTCGGAAAATTAAGAATATATTTGTCTATATTTGACCTATATGACATAATTTTTTCATAGAACAATATCGAGATCCAAGCGACTTATGCGCTGCCTTCGGAGGCGCCAAAAAAAAGTTTCTCCACTGCTGACATGATTCCGGCCAATTGAATAGCTGAAACCGAAAAAGAAAATATGTCGTTAAACTGAAAGGTATTTCCTGTACAATGACGTAGGATTTTCGAAAAATATCGAAATCTAACAAAATGGTAGATTTGTTGGGAAAAAAGTCTGTTTTCTTGCCTATAAAATAGTCGTTGTTTTCAATGCTTAATCGTCAATTTTCATCCAATAAAAAATATCCTACGTCATTGTAGAGTAAATATATTCAAGAGTACTCAGTTCAAATTTCAATTCAATCGGATAATTGCTCTTTGAGTTACGATGTCAGCAAATTTAAAAAATCTCATTTCGAGAAAAACGCGTCTAAAGATCTAACTATCGATTTTTACAAGATAAAATGATTAGAGACCCGGCCTTGAAATTTTTACAGGATATTCTTGAAAATATAAACTGTCAAAAAAGACCAAAAAAATCCATTTTTTTTAAATGTCACACTGGCATAGCCCCTTAAAGTAATTGGCACGATATGCGTAGTTCATTTTTTTTACATCGCAGACTATCAAAGTCAGATGTTCGAAATGGTTTGCATGAAAATTCTGCATAAGATCTTTTTTTCATAGTTTCATTAACATTTAAGGTTAAAAAGAAGACTTTTCTAGATAAAGCAAATAACCAAGTGTATTTTTTTTAAACCGGGTAAAAAATGTTATCATTTATAAAAATAGCATGCGAAAAAGCAAAAGCTGACGATTGAGGTTACGAACGGGGCGCATACCCATGTAGGTTTCGCCAATCGAACCGTAACGGCCAATACTTGGACCAATGTTGGCGGGACGATGATCGATTAGCCAATTGTACGCCAATGCTCGGCTGAGTATTGACTAGCCAACATTGGTTTGCTGATACGAGGCCAATGTTCGGCCAAATATAGACTCGCTCGCCAAATAGCATTGGCTTGTCGATACGAGGCCGATGTTTGGCGAAGGATAGACTCGCCAATCATTGGTTTGCCGATACGCGGCCAATGTTCGGCCAAACGTAGACTCGCTAATCATTGGCTTGTCGATACGAGGCCGATGTTTGGTGAAGTATAGACTGGCCAATCATTGGTTTGCCAATACGAGGCCAATGTTCGGCCAAGTATAGACTTGTTCATTATTGGTTTATCGTTATGAGGCCGATGTTTGGCAAAGTATAGACTCGCCAATCATTGGTTTGCCGATACGAGGACAATGTTCGGCCCAATATAGGCTCTCTAATCCTTGGCTTATCGATACGAGGTCGATGTTTGGCGAAGTATAGACTCGCCAATCATGTTTTTACCGATACGACGCCAATGTTCGGCCGAGTAACGCATGATCGAACCGCAATTCGTATATTGACGATTCATTGTTTCGCGTTGAAATCATTGAGAGACGAAATAAATACTTTTTACGAGTCCATTGGACATTTTTCTTAACAAATATACTACCAAATCAATGCACTCATTGTTGGCCGATTCTCGAACGAGCTCATACGCGATATTCTGCCGATTTTTATGAACCATCCTACACTGACAGAAAAATTCTATTAATATTAACTAACCGCGTCTATTTATTTATTTTTTATTTGAATTAACTAGATTTTTCGTGAAATCAAATTTTTCCTATTGCATTCCATTATTGGAATTATTCATTTTAAATATATTTATTTATTCAAAGTAAACTTGAACTAATGAACTAATGGTCTGTCTTTATTGCAACACACATATTAACGGGTTGTGGGGGTAGAGAAGGTGGAGAGAGAAGAATTATATATATAGGTTAGGTTTGAAAATTCTATAACATGTCATTCGATAACACTCTCTAATTATCACAATGATATTAACTAATTGATATAGTTTATGTCAACAAATAATGATCAGAATCCATTTGGTATCTTATGCCATATCTGCGATTCAAATGTTACAAGCACTCGGTAGCATAGGGGCAGCGTGTTTGGCTATGAGTAGGGAAGTTCAAGGTTCGAGCCCCATTATGGGGTGAAATATTTTCTTCGAACTAATCATTTCGAAAAACCAGGTAATGACGAATTACAATACAAAAATAATTAATTTTTTTTTGCGGTGCAGGCCCAATTTTGGTGATCTATATTGGGTCACAATTATCCGCCAAGACTCGGTCGATAATCGGGCCAAGCTCGAGTGCCAATGATGGCAACCTTGAGGGGGCTTATTGTTGGCCGATTCTCGAATGAACTCCTACGCGATGCTCGGCCGATTCTCATAAGCCATTCTAGGGCCAATATTGATTGCGAATATCGGGCCGCTCTTATCATCCAAGGCTCGGTCGATGATCGGGCCAAGCTCGAGTGCCAATGTTGGCAAGCTTGGCGTCGAGCATCGGCCAATCATTGGCCACTACCGATCACCCTACATGGGTATGTCTCTAACTCCGCGACACTTCTGCCAACCGTGGCATTATGATATAGGCCTCCGAAATAACATTCGTGGTGGCGCCGCGCAACGGCTGCCGGTGGCAAAACTTGGATTGGCGCATGGCGGTTAAGTCAAACCGGCACAAACACGAAGGAGCTAGGCTTGAGCAAGCATCATCGATTGTAGATCTCACATTGTGAACGGAATGTGCTTGGAAATAAAATAAAATAGTGTGATGGAACGAATAACGATTACTTGCGGATTGCAATCTATCCTCATGACTTCCTTTCGCCCCAAAAGCATATCTATAGATATGTGACGAAGAGAATGTTAATGAAATTGCGTACATTGGCTGCACACAATTTTTTTTCTGCCGTACAACAAAATTTCTGTTTAAATTATTGTTTGCATCGGAAATTTATATAAAGGATGTTGTAATATAGGCAAAAAACTTTCGATAGTCATCATTTATCGGAAGTTCGCGAAATTGTTGGTGGTGAGAAAAGGACTGTGATGGGAAAAGTTCTTCCTCAAACACGCGTCAACAATTCCAAATATGACGTGAAACGCTGTTTTTACAACGTAAACATCACACGCGGTGCTGTCATTCATGCAAACATCTGATTTAAATGGCGACCGGCATACTGCACTTGCAGACGAAAACCAATCCAAGTTTTGCCAAAACTCGCCGCAAGGGCTGCGCCACTAGAGTTACTTCGGAGGCCTATACCCCGATTTACGACGTTGCCAATTCGTTTCGCGTTAATTGAGCGAGAAAAAGTTATAAAAAATAATTATACAAAGTAATGAAAACACTTAAGGCGTTACCCTCACTTGTAGCGCAAAAAAAGGCCTTTTTCATGAATTTTTTTAAAGAAAACTACAAAACTTTTTTAATCGATCAATATACCATCTTAAAGAACACATCTTGAAGAACTTTCAGTAATTTTTTTATTGAAAAATATTACATTGTTTAGTGGCAAATGGCCGTCAATGAAATAATGTTTTATATACACGGTTTGCGGTGACCAACATTGCGGCGAAATGGATAATCTGAAAAAAAATGCGGATGGATTTAGTCAAATATAAGTATAAACTAGTCTTTAATCGAAGGATTTTAAAAAATATTCATTTTTCACAAAATGGCGGACAGTCAAAGTTAATGGTTCGATTTTAACGAAAAAAACCGGCCGTTTTTTGGCTATAAAACGGCCATTTTTTTTCGAAAAAAAATCGAACGATTAAAGACTACATTTTTATGTATTAAATAGGCCTGCAAAATTTCAAGAAGATCGGTTCATTAGTGTTCGAGTAATCTTGGTCACCGACTTCAGAAATGCCATTTTGAGAAAAACGCGTTTAAAGTTTCAATTTCAGTTTATACGAAGAAAATATTTTTTTTTGTAAACTTACATAGAGTCATCTATTCCGGGCCCATACAGAAGTATGGGCCCGGATACTTATACTTCAAAAAAATGCAATAAAAAAAATCGATTTTTTCAAAATCGCAAGTGGGGGTAACCCCTTAATGTAATCGCCGAATGTTTAAAAATTCTTTTTTTTACAAATAGATGTAGAAAAATAGTTCGAAAACGCACGTTCAATATGACGATTATTTGAAAGCTAACAGTTGGTGACAGTCAATCGGCTCTGTGCATAAGCATAGGGCTCTCCCCTCGTACTTCACCCCCGACAGCCAAATATCGGAGGTGAAGTACTCCCCCATGGGGGGTTATGGGGTGAAGTACCCCATAACAACCTTAAAATTCGTCTGGGTCAGAATGACCCAGCGTGTCAACGTAGGGTTGACATGTCGACAGTGTTCCATTATAAAGCTCATAAATGCCGCCATTGGACGCAGAAAAAAAGGACATATAACAAATTGCACTTTACAATAGCAAGACTATTGAAATAATGATCGTGCTGCAATAAATAAGAGAGAGAGGGAGACCGAAAAAGAAAAGACGTGAAAACGGAGTGAGAATAACAAGCGGTGAGGAGAATCCGTGCGAACAAGCTAACGGGATCACGAGGAAATTGCACGGTTCGCTATTTTCATGCCAAAGAAGTTGCCTTCCTTGCACTTCCAACTATAACTCGACTCCCGGTCAGCCACGAATTTTCGTCCAGACGAGAATCCCGCAATAACACAAATAGATGACCTTAAAAATAAAAGTAATGGAAAAAAAGCCGAGAGAATTTTCTTGTCGAACAGCCGCTGAAAAAAAAGTCAAAATATAGAATTGAACACAGCTCCATTACTGGAACGAGCGGTAATTCGAGAAAGACGAGCGCACACAAGCGAAATTTGCTGGCCGAAAGTGAACGGTCCAGTGCAAAACGTGAGCGGAATTCGTTCCGCGCTATTCATTGCCTTGTTTTGTCCTAGCAAGATGAAAATTCCCATTTCCCAAGCACTGAACACCGAGTTGAAAACTTTGCGTAATTATCGGCAAATTGGTGCCCGCACCCATTATAAATATTACTAGATAATTGATAAATAACGTTAAGAAATTATACAAATGAAATATCATTGTTTTATCTTTTATTAAATTAACGCGGTCCTCTAGTTTCACGGCTGTTTTTTTACGGCTTTTTCAATAATTTTTTACGGGCAAAGCATCGAAATAATCAATCTCATTGTTTTTGCATAATCTTTATTAACATTTAAATAACCTTTACAAATTTTTTGAAGTCAAAATATATAATAGAATAAACGTTATAGTGGCCGACAGGAAGACATCAAGTAAAAGAGGTGCTTGACGGTGACCAAGATTGCGGCTGTTCTGCTTATCTGAAATGAAAAAACCAAACGGCATTTTAATCTTCATATTTAAGACTAGCGATTGAACTAGAGTGCATTCTAAATGACAAAAATTGACTTTTTTATACACTTTTGAAAATTACATTCTATTTTTTACTCATTTTTTCTTAAGTTTTTCGCTCGTACAAAAAAAACTATCGAAGCAATCATGATAATCCTAGTTCAATCGCTGGCTTATAACATATTAAAGATGCTGTATAAATTTGAACAAGATCGGTGCAGTAGTTTCTGAAATATCGTGGTCACCGTATCGAAAAATGGTGTTTCGAGAAAAACGCGTTTGAAAGTATACCTGCTCCGTATACCTGCTCCGTATACCTGCTCCGTATACCTCCTCCGTATACCTGCTTCGTTCCAGGGCCGTAACTTGTGAACCACTTCGAATATCGAAAAATCCTTTGGCACACATTTTCTACACATGTTGTAGATGTGATTTATGAAAAAAAAATCGATTTTTTCGACCCGAGAAACTAGAGCACCGCCTTAAGGGAGAAACCATTGTGACGGACCAAAAAAGGTCGTTTTTGGATAATTTTTTGCCTCCTAGATTATTTAATTGGTGTTTGGGGAAAAAATGTATGTTATTAAGCATACATTGAACTTACTTCATGTAAATTTTTATTTCGAAAACATAAAAATTATCACGTTATTGAGGTAAAGAAGAGCCTCTGTATAAAAGATGTGGTCCAATGGCCGGATCGATAACTTGACAATGGATGGTCTGAAAAATGAAAACAAAAAAGTCTTATAATGTATATACATGTAGTTCTCGAAGTATGTAGCCGTTTTTCTAAAAAAAAATCACAAAATGGCGGGTGTTAAAAAAAGTATAATATTGGCGAAATTTGTACTTACATTCGGGGGCTTAAAAGTACTAAAGTACTGAATTACGAGAAAAACGGCTACGTACAACGATAGTTACTGTATTTACGAAAAATAAAATAATCAAAAATCGAACAATTATAGCTAGAGTTATTCCGGTCAGGTCGAGAAAATTCGTTTCGAGAAAAGCGCGATTGAAAATTTTTATTATACGTCAACCGTTGCTCTACCTGCGCTCACCAAATCGTCTGTAACTTGGTCCATTTTCACTATTTCACTTCAACATTTTTCACGTATTCATGAATATTTATACTTCGAGAAAATGCAGAAAAATTATTTTCCCCCTTCACATTGGTGTCTCGCCTTGACACCATGCAACATGTATTTTCATTATTATCATAAGTATTTTGATTCTTAATTCAGCAATAGTAGTATACGAACAACAACTATCATCATTGTTGCCATTAGTATTATTTTTATTGCTTTCGTAAGAGTGGTATAATAATAACAATTATTATCATTGCTGTAATGGCTATAACTATTAACTTACCGATATTAACTTGTATTATTATAAATCATTGACTAATACATCACATTGTTTGTTGAAAATTATAACAGTGGGATAATAATTGACCACTTTTATTATTATATCATAGTGATTTAATAATAGTATTATTATATTTGATAGTATAACAATAACAGCAATGTAACAATAACAGTGGTATAATCATTTTAAAAAATCGTTTGTTGAAAACTGTAACAGTCGTATGACATTAACAATTATCACCATTGCTATAATAACTCCAATTATTAGCTTCGTGGCCTTACATTGTATTATTATCATTCATTCAGCAATACATCAAATCGATTGTAGGAAATTGTTGACCCTTTGCCCTATACCGTCTTACCATTCGGAAAAACCTTTCCGACTCGTGGCACTTCGAAAATAGAAATATCGAGGATTCTTTTAGCATTGCATTCCCGTCCTCTCGTTCTTCTGAATAATGTCTGAAGCTTTCGAAATGTTTCAAAAGCGTCACCGAACAATAAAGTTCGAGCTTCCCTATTTTTCTCCCTCTCTCTGCTTATCTCGCTTCCTTCCTCTTTTTTTACATTCTCCAGAGCTGTACGGAGTTTTACTTGGCCGGAACATTCATGGACCAACGATCACGACTACGGGAGCTAATGCTTTTCCTCCAGGGCAAAAGGTACGACACTGCTAACTGCACAAACTGTACTAAAAGCTCGTGGACCAAGATGAGGACAGGAAAGAAAAAGGAGGAGAAGGAGGAGGAAGCAGCCGCGACATTTACCCAAGTCCCCGATTGGCCAAATAGCAAGATAAAGAAGAGAGAAAAGGACAATAAAAAGGCCGAAAGGCAGAGGTTGTACTTCTTGTCACAAAACTCTTGCACTGTTTTCATCGTCCTCCACATCCCTCGTAATACTTTTCGTGACACAACTGCTGTACCACGAGTAAAAACCGTACACTACCTACAAGTTGCCGCCTTTTTTGCCAAGATATTCTCGTACGAGCTTTCTTGTGTAAAATCGACCGAAAAAATAAAACAGACATTAAGGGTCTGCACGGAGAAAAAAATATTTTACGTTGTCGAAATATTTTGGAACTGATCTTTACACACTTGCCAGTAGATATATATATATATATTAGGGTGTGCGGAAAAAAATCGATACTTTTTTTTTCGGTTGCATCCACCAAAAAAAGGTGAATTAAGGTAAAAAATGAAGAATCCTCGAAGGAGAGCTCGAAAAAAAATTATTTCGAATGGCGCATTGCATTTGAATATTTTCCATAAGAATAACCCAGGAAAATATTGAGATTTCTGAATGTGGTAGTGCAACTCGTCAGAAAAAAATCGCACAAAGATGTCATTAACATATTCTCATGGAGAATCGAATTGGCAACAAAAAAGTTTTTACGAAAAATTAGCTCAGAACAACCGTTCAAGTGGGATCGCTGTCTGAAATTGAATTGATAGAAAAAAAATAATTCAAAAGGCTGTAAAAATCGAATTTTTCGCTTTACGAAAAACTTTTTGGGTTTTTTTTTGTAGAGAATGTTCTGCTCTAACATACAATTTGCATGGAATCGTTCTCAAAATACTTCTCTGATACAAAAAAGAATCAAGTACAACAACAAATATAAAAGAAACGACGTCCATCATTGACCGTGTTTCGAAAAGTTTTATTCAATCAATTTGGTTTAATAAGATAAAATCATTTGTTTTTACATTATAATCCTTGATAATTATCGTTCCTTTTTTTAAGAGTCTGTTTGTTGCAATTAGGGTATTTCTGTCGATGATTTTGCACTACACCCAATAAATATTGTAGCTACTCTTCGTTTTTTGTTAATGAACCGTTATATGCTTCTATCAAACTGACACCTCGTTCGGCTATGTTATTAACGACTTTTGGATTGAAAAAAAATCTGAGCAACTCAAATAAGTGGCATTTTCCGGCCATAATTCAATATTTACTCTCAAAAAATCATGAGGTAAATTGAATTGCTGGAAAAGAAATAAGGATTCTTGAGTAACGAAATCGCTTATGTCTTTTTTCAGCAACACTTCCTAATCATTTTTTTTAAATTACTCACTCGGAAGGATTTTTGGATTTTTCTCGAGATTGCAGAGCTTGTACCATTTTTGCCTTCACACTTATCGGCACAGCATTGTCGAAAAACGATAAAGCAACAATTTTCTCGTTAAAGTACCACAAGTGACTAGCTAATTTTTTCGAGGCAGCCTCTCCTACTACAGGATTCACTTCCCAATAACGAATGAAATTTTGTAGCAGTGACAGATCTTGATTTGGGGCCAAAATGGGCGAAAAATGTCGCGGTTTCCCGTTCGTGGCGCTAGTGTGAAGCTTGTAATTTTGCACTACGAGCTACCGCATGCTGCCACCAGGTGGCAGCGTGTGCTATGGCGCGCACGCCGCTTAAATAATAAAATTTAATTTCAGACAGCGATACCACTTGAACGGTTGTTCTAAGCTAATTGTTCGTAGGAATATTTTTTGTAGGGCATTCAATTCTCTATCAGAAAATCTTATTGACATTTTTGTGAGATTTTTTCCTGAAGAGTTTTACTACGACGTTTAGAAGTGCCAATATTTTCCTGTGTTATACTTATGGAAAGTATTCAAATGCAATGCGCCGTTCGAAATAATTTTTTTTCGAGCTCTCCTTCGAGGATTCTTCTCTTTTTATCTTAATTCATCTTTTTTTGGTGGATGCAAGCGAAAAAAAAAATATCGATTTTTTTCCGCACACCCTAATATATATATACATATACATATACATATACATATACATATATATATATATATATATATATATATATATATATATATAATATTTTATAAATATAAAAACCCCTCTATATATCCCATCAAACATTACCCCGCGATATACTTCTATTTTGCATTCGCACGAGGGAACAGGGAAACTGTAAAAAACATGTACATTACCATTAGCAACTCAGCAATACTGCCTCCTGTAGAGTATTGGTGAACCTTTGAGTTTATTTCTACCAATGAAAAATAATCGTTCGTGTGAGTCAATATTTTTCGGGACTTTTAAATTCGAAGATTCGCAAAGTAAATTCGTTTTCAATAATCTGTAGTTTTTCAATTGTTTTTCAGCTCACTGACGAGTGGGTGAGAAAAGAAAATTCAGTGGCAAGTAAATGAGTCGATATTCGAAACGAGCCAAGAAATAATGTTTCACAATAACGCCAAGTTTAAGGGATCATCACAGAATGAAATTTTCAAAAAATCGACTTTTTGCATTATCCGATAGTACGGACGGTTATAAACATGGAACTGGCATCGCCGTTGGATCGTAAGTAGACGATTTACATGAAAATTCCGCACTCGAAACTTCAAACGCGATTTTCTCGGAATGTCATTTTTCAAAACGGTGTACACTCTCAATGGAAGAGTTTTCAAGCTATCCGTCTCAAATTTTGACACAACATTCTTCACGCCATTCTTCATCTTGCTATGGTAGCTTATTTTAATCTTCATATTTTTTTTAACGAAAAACTGTCGAAACGATAGGCCAAATCCGATACTTCTTTTTAAACTTTCTTTGTAATTTCGTACTTTTGAAGCCCACGAATATACGTAAAAATTTCGCCAAAATTACACTTTTTTTCAACACTCGCTGTTTTGTAAAAATCCCTTTTTTTTCGATCAACGGCTACGTCAAACGGGAACTACATTTATAAAGATTATAAAAAGTTTTTATTTTTATTTTTCAGACCAACGATCGTCAGCTTATAGATCGAGTCGTTGGACGACATTTTTTTATACAAAAGCTCTATCGTGACTAAACACGTTGTTAATTTCTCATTTTTTAATAAATATATATTATTTGTACAAATAAATAGTTATAAATAAAAATGTGCACGAAATAAGTTCAATGTATGCTTAAGGGAAGGGTAGGGGTTTTAGCGTGAAAAAAAAACACTTTTTTGCAAATTTTTTTCATCTATACGGGTCGAGTAAATTTATTGAAACCTTTTGTACATTGTTGAGTGTCATTTCAAGAACATTCCGTGAAATTTGTACGCGAAAATATCCACAAACAAGCCGGTGACAAAGCTTTTCCAAGAACGCCTTTGGAAAAACACGATTTACGGTGTTCACTGTATCTCAGCTAGAAATTATCTGAAATCAAGTACCATTAAAATTTAGTCAAAGTATCATCAAATCCTCCCCCCAACGGTCTTTGATAATTTTTTTTTCATTTCTAATTTTTTGGTGGTCATGTACAATGCAAAGTGCTATTTTTCACAAAAAATTCCGCCATTTTGGGGGTGGAAAACTCCCTCAATGTAAAAAAAATCTCAAACTAACCGTCGGGGGGGGGGGGTATTTTATATTTAGAAAGTGTGTACCAAGTTTGAAATAAATTGGTCATGTGGTTTTCAAATGGCAGTGAAGACGGACTTTGAAATAGTAGTTACGAGAAAAAATGCATCACCGGCTTGTTTGTGGATATTTTCGCATACAAATTTCACGGAATGTTCTTGAAATGATACTTAACAATGTACAAAAGGTTTCAATAAATTTACTCTATCCACATAGATGAAGAAAATTCGCAAAAAAGTGTTTTTTTCACGCTCAAACCCCTACCCTCCCCTTAATAACATACCTTTATATCAAAAAAACTCCCCAATAAATAATCTAGTAGAGAAAAAAAATTCGAAAAGTCGCAAAGTCTTGATGCATATTTTTTTATTAATTGGTATGAAAGAAACATATTTCCTGGAATAATTTTTAAAATTATCGGAATTTTTTTTCGTAACAGATAACGGGTAATATGAAATGAAAAATAATAATTACTAAGGCTTGAGCAATTAGGCGTGGAATATCCCGCAAGTTTTTTTTCGAAGGAAAATGCGGAAAATGAAAAAATCTCCAGGAATGCGAAAAACGGGGTGTAATGATCGCGGCTCTTTCGAGAGCTCGGCACTTTGAACGTACTCCATCCCGATCCCCTCGTCCCGGTCCAATCCTCCACATGTGCAAGAGCGAGATGGCCTACTAATATCAACTTTACGATTTCCCCCCATTCTTTCTTCGTCCTCTTCTTCCGCTACTTTCCTCGTCCAAAAGAATTGCATTAGTCTCCCTCTAGTCTGCATCAAGTTCAAGTTGTACCCGTTAACGCCCCAACGCGATGCGATTAATTATTTTCCGAGTGCTTCGCAAGCTCACTCCCCTCGCTGGATTTCCAGCTAGCCAACCAACATGTAATGTTAAAAAAAAAAGGAAAAAGAAAACGAGACACAACAAAAAAAACTTCAGACCGAATGATTGAAAAAATGAAACATGATTACTAAAAAAAATCAAATAGAAAATTTTTTAGAAATTTCAGGAGGCAAAAATAAAAGCGAAATAAAAATTACTGCACGAATTTACAGTTTCTCGGTCGATCGCGTGCGAAATTCCACGCTAATGAATATGAGTGTATCGAAATTACCACGCAACGAAAAAAAAAGAACACGTTAACGTAATAGGGCAAAAAGAAATAGTTCGTGACGCTTATCGCATAGCGTTCTCTCCAACGATGCGGCAAAGACGCGATAATGTAACGTGTGGATGAAATGAATAAAGATGTTTTCTTTCGTTAAAACGATGGTGAAGTATCATAAAGTATTTCACGATATAATAATATAAAAGCTTCTCATCACTCCGCCACGAGAGCACGGCCCGCTGAACTCCCGATCGACTCCTCGCTCACTTCTCTATGAATAGAACGAGATTCGAGAGTAGACCTCCCGTTGCTTCTGGCAGTTCTCATGCCATGCACTCTCATCATATCGTATACTGTCGTGCACTTTTGTTCCTCGTTCTTAAGTTCATTCAAATTACCTATGCTTCGAGCCCCCAATCACATTATGCAGGAATAATGATGACACTAATTATGATTACAGCAACAACAATAATAACAATATCATTGATTCAACAATTATCAATGATAATTCTTGGAATAGACGGCTCTTGATTACAATGATCATTTTTGCCAGATGACTTTAAGGAGGGATATACATTTAAACAGGAAAAAATAAGTAATATTGAGCGATTTTTTGAACTAAGAAATAATTATTCTACAATTATCAAACTTTAGAAACACTTTAATAGTATATTTAGGTATACGAAACAATTTTTTTTAATTAATTCATCATCAAAATGGCGGAGTTGTGGCAGAGTGTCGCCGCGGGAGTTGCGAATCGGCGGGCAGTCTAGCTTCCCGTAGATTGTGATTTGCAAAAAAGTTCAAACTTTTTTTTCAGTTAGAACATGTATAGTTTCTATGTGACGATAATTAAAATGAAGAAAATGCAAATTCAAGAAAATGGCACGCATTTCAGGGGCCAGTCCACTTTGAAAATTTCAAAAAAATCGACAGCAAGCAAAACTTGAAGAAATCGACGATGATGAGCAATCAGAAGGGAGTTTGTACGGTGCAGGAATTGCCGATTGAGTTTAGGTAAGAGTTTTTCATAGTATAAACTTCAAACGCGTTTTTCTCGAAACAACGTTTTCGAAATCTAGCTTTGTCGTATCTCTATAACTAATAAACCCATTCTCTTAAAATTTGAACCACATATTGTAAACATGATTCGCAACAAGATGACCCTCGATGGTTTTAACCTTTTTTTTTACTTTTTTTGCGAAAAACTGCGAAAAAACGCCTTTTTTTACTTGTTTCGTTTTTCGCCTGCCATTTTTTTATTTTTTGATAAAACTTTATATCCGAGCGTCATTTTGTAGCTGGTGTCATACTGAATCTAATGGACTTAATGGATTTTTTTGTTTCAGACAAGCCGTTGCCGAGTTGTAATGGAGTTGCCTAGCCCACCTATTTTTGAGGCGTCACGTTAAACTATATTTTTTGTACTTAGAAATGAATAAAAATAAATTAAAATTTTTTCTAATGCATTTCAAGACTTTAAATATTTATATTTGTATATTTGATATGAATATAAAAGCCGAACAACTTTTATATTCATATCTTTTATAAAATCCTCCAAAAAATCGCGAAAATAGCCTTTTTTCGTGGGTCCAAAGTGGACTGGCCCGTTAACAAAAAAATCAACATTTCACGCAACATTTATGTAAAATGTGGATTAAAAAAGTATTTTTTTTTTCAATTTTTCAAAAATAATTCCCGTCAAGTAGAAGGTATCAATATTATCAATATTTCTACCAAGTTTCAACTCAATCGGCTTAATAGTTTTTGAGTAATCCCGCACGCCAATTTCGATAATGCAGGTTTGAGAAAAACGCATTTGAAGTTCACGCCCGAATCCGAACGGCGAGGCACAGCGTTGACGGGCTGTAACGTTTCAAGTTTTTCGAATTTCGCTTTGAAACTTTGGGAAAATATTCTACATATATAGCTCTATCGTTTAACGAAGAAAAAAGAAAATGATTTTTTTATCGTTGTAAATGTGTATCTCATTTTAATTAATATGTAAATCAACGCCGAATAAACGGCTGATTATATCATCAGTCAACGATTATTATTTTCATTATAGTTTTGTTATTTTTGTTTTATTTTTAATGTTCCTTCGTATGTCCTTGGCGGTCTTTACGACCCTATGCCTAAACGTATAACTTCGCGATCTCCAGGTCCCTAGACAGCACTATTGTTGTCTAGGGACCCATCCAATTACTAATGCACTGCTGTATCGCATTTGCATTAGGCCACGTATATTTTCACTGACTTGCAGTTGAGTTGCGATCGAAAACACAGTGATACTGCTTCCCAATGATGTTGAATTTTGCATCGTTGGAATGCAACGAAAGTTCCTTGTCATATTTTCATTTTATTATTTTTATTGTTACATAAAATATTTCGTTGCAGATTTGCATTGTAAATGCCCACATAGATATCCAAAAAAAATATTCAAAAATGTCTGTAGCCAAAATCCGGGAAGGGAAATTAAAGCAGCACGGGCAACCGAATTTTCATTGCATTCCAACAATGCAAACTGCAATTTCACGCTTCCCAATTAATAGCTTGCGGTCAGATCGGTGCGCGGCTGGGTGATCACCCATCCGAGTATCGGTCCAGGCTGACGTTGCTCGACATGTTATTAATTTATATGGGGCATGTTATGGTTTCCTTTTAAAAACGAGTGGGTGATTTTTTTCAATTTTTTTACATTATCGGAAATATGTCGGTAATTTTTTAAAAAATCGTCGTTTTTTTTCAAACGCTTATAACTTTCCGAAAAATTGACCAAATAATATTTTTTTTCAAATGTTTTGTTTTGAAATGTGCTTTATAAAAAAAAAACATTCAAGGTCGACTTTGATATAATTTTTTTGTAAAAAAACAAATTTTTCAGTCTAACCTTTTTTATTTCCGATTTTTTTCGGATAAAAAATTTGATAAATCTAGCGTTTTTTGCCGCAAGACTCATCGTGGTAAGATTTTTCTTTCCATTTTATTTTCCAACTTAAAAAATTTGTATTCTTGATTTATTCAAAATTTAGTTGTTTCCTATGATACAATTATGTCAATTAATAAATTCTATGGTCAAAAACAAATGCAGTGTACTCTTTCATTTGGATTAATGTTTTGCTCAGAAATTTCACAAGTGGTATTTGAATTCGCCGCTAAAGTGACTAAAAATTACTAAAAATTATTGGAAAACTTAAAAAATATATTAATATGATATACAATGTATTAAATATCATAGAATCAACCATTAAAAATTATATGGTCATAGGGAAAAAGCGAAATTCTGGAAAAATCAAGAATTTCTTTTCCAATTTGAACAAAAAGTAGAAAGAAAATGTTTACCATGATGGGTCTTACCGCAGAAAATGCTGAATCTAAGATATTTTTTTACGAAAAAAAAATCGAGCTCAAAAAACGTTGAGCTTCAAAAAGTTCGTGTTTTTTTTCAAAAAAACTCAACAAATATATCGAAGATGACTGAATATTTTTTAAATATTTTTTTTCACAAAGCATACATCAAAACGAATGATTTGAAAAAAAATCTTGTATAATCAAATTTTCAGAAAGTTATGAGTATTTTTTAAAAAAGTCGATTTTTCCGAAAACTCACTACATATATCGGATTCTGTGATAAAAATTGAAAAATTCACACAAGCCTTTTTGGACGGAAACAATATCATATTTAAATTTCAGCCAAATAAAAAGGGGTCGTGTCTAAAAGTGGTCGATTTGGGGTGGATTGCCCGATATATATATATATATATATATATATATAATTATTGTGTTATCATCATCATCGTTATAATAGTTGTTGACGGAGTATATTGTTGTTTTTACCGATATCATTACTATTGTAAAATTGGTAGAAAATGAGAAGGAAAAAGCGCATTTATCGTGAAGTATACCGTTAAAGTATCGTGGTTAATACGGAGAGTCTAGTATGCACTGCAGAGCCGATTAGACGAGGACCGGTGCAGATCCATTATGTAATTGTCGAGGATGTAGGGTAAATGTGCATTTGAGTCAATTGAGTGCGGCGGCAGCGTCGAACATATAGCACATCATAAAGCCGTTACGTCGACGGATTCGTTGCGTTTAGTTCCCTCGTATGCGGTTGCATGCCGGTCGCCTAGTCGTATATACCGATAAAAAAATACACCCAATTGCCGCACAGAATGTGACAGAATGGAACGAAAAAATTGACAAAAAAACGAATATTTATCAACTGACGATTATTCCTCGATGAGCAAATAATTTTACTCCAAAGGCTCGGAATTTCCTTATTCGCTATGGGGTCGCGAAGTATTATGAGAATAAATTATGACTAGCGCACTTCATTCGAAGCTATTTATGGTTTCTGAGTGAGGGGAATAAAATAATTAGTGAACGGATCGAAATTGAATAAAAATCCCTTTCAGCAAATGGGTTTGAAGTGTTAAAGAAATTGAAGTTGAAACAAAAGATGTAGTTCCATTTTTTATCAATTGTCATCAGCTTTTTTGGGAATTTTTCAGAATTTATTTCGCATCTTGTTTTTTATTTTATATTTTCAAGTAGCTTTTGCCCGTAGACTCGCTCGTGTACGACGGAAATTTTGGACATGCGTATGTTGGGGATAGATTTTAGATATTTGTAAATATCGCATTGAGGGCTATGTACCAATTATGAAAAACATGTTTTCTCAATACACACTCATAATGCCATCACGAAAAAGAAAAACATCGAAAATGAAGTGACAATGATGAAAGCTATTGAGACTCCCCCCATGGAAATTTATGTATGTAAAATATATGCAGAAAATATATGGTACATATATATATATCGGTCGCATATATAGTGACGAAAAATAGAATAATACGTATATATTCAGTATATATGCACCAAATATATGACGCATATATGACCCATATATTTTCGATATATTTTTCTGACCAAAAAAAATATATGCAACGTATAAACACTATATATGATGCATATATGAGGCATATATGACGCATATATTTTCAATATATTATCAATCTATTTTTTTGTCAGAAAAATATATCAAAAATGTATGCGTCATATATGACTCATATATGGGTCATATATGCGTCATATGTTTTCTGCATATATACTGAATATATACGTATTATTCTATTTTTTCTCACTATATATGCGACCGATATATATATATATATATGTACCATATATTTTCTGCATATATTTTACATACATAACTACATAATTAAATATAAATATAATCACAATTTTTGATACATATTCTTGACAAGAAATATATGCTGTGTATAAACACTATTACAGTTACACTTAATAAAACTTAAAACTTAAACTTAAAAAAACTTAACTTACAGTTAAAGTACACTATTACATATGAACACTACACACAGATATGCTACGCATATCTGTATATATGTGGCATATATGTACCATTTATGCAGTATATATGTGGTATGTATGCAGTGTGTATGCAACATATATGCTAAATATATGTGGTATATATGCAGGGTAAATGCTACATATATCATTGATATATGATACATTGATATACAGTAATATCACGCATATACATCTCATATATAAAAACGTTACGAAAATTAGAATTTGGCACATATATGCAACATATGTTTTCAATATATGGCATACATTTCACATATATTACAATTATTAATAATTAAATTTGTAGTATATTTTTGCGTATATAAATTTCCATGGGGGTCTACATCGAGTGTATACTGCAGAGCATCCTTATAAATGCTGAAGGATAACACGGGCCACTGTGCTTTGAACCTTCCATCGGAACATTCATCCCTGGTCACGATTTTGACACACCGGGTCGATCTAACCCGGATTCCCCACATGGAAATAAAATATATAAAACCCTGGTCACGATTTTGACACACCGGGTCGATCTAACCCGGATTCCCCACATGGAAATAAAATATATAAAAAATATATCGAAAGATACATAAAACATATATTAAATACATTTTGTACGAAAAGTTGGATATGTCAAGTATAATTTTGGATATGATTAAAAACCTATGCGATATATAAACATAAATAGCTTCTAAGATGTACATTAAATATATTAGATGTGTATACTGAATATATGTTTAATATACTCGGGAGCATAACGGAGAATGTATGCTGACATCTAGAAAAAGATACATTCAAGATGCATATAAAATATATTGAAATTGCATGACTAACGTACGCTTTATACATTTTTAATAGGATATCCGAATATATTTAAGGTATGCTATATGTATATCTGAATATATTACTATATATTTATATGTATATATTTACTAATATACCATGAATATGGTTGGTTAAGCAACTTGAGCAACAGATGACGTTGCAAATGAAAAACATCTTCAAGTCGGTATCTCGCGAAGACCTAGCCGCACTAGCCGGAATAAATGATCGGACAAAAAAATTGAAGGTTATGTAATCTCGTAATTCTATTCGATTATCGCTCTCTATGCGAACGCAATTAAGTAATTGACCCGATAATGTTAGTTACTCTTGCAAATCCGCACATTTCTCAATAAACTAACATTGTGTATTGTACCATATGCAGACGATACGAAAATTAATTTATCAAGTAGAACTAGCTCAGTGGGGAAGGTCCCAGCTCATCACTCAGAAGTCCCGGGTTCGAAACCACCTTACGGCGTGCAAGATTTTAAATTTGAACCATTAAAATATTTGAACCGCAAACACCATAATCGTAATTAATGACAAGGAAAAATATCGTAAAAGGGTGCAATGATGTGTAAATAACGTCATAACAAAATTTTTAAGAATAGTTCAAGTAGAGATTAAATATATCTTAAATACACGTTGAATATATTTTAATAATATTTAAAATGTAGTATGAACAAATATCGTGTATATTTTAGGTGTAGTTTAAATGCATTTAACGTATATTTCAATTATAAGTCGAATACAGTTAAAATACATTTGTAGTATATTTTGAGGGTAATTTGAGTACATTGTAAGTATATTTTCAATATAGTTCGAATATACGTAACCGCATATCCAACATATATTTTTTTTATATACATTCTGAATTTTTGGACGAAAACTTCGATATCGCGAATATATTTTTGATGCATTTCCCGTATATATTGCATATATCTAATCTACATCTAAAATGCATAATATATATCTGAAATATATTTTACATCCATCTTTAATATATCGAAAAATATATTTTTACATATATTTTATTTCCGTGTGGGTCGGTCGGTTTTTATTTAAAAAAAAATCAGGAATATGCTTTTCACGTCTCCACGTGTCTGCACAAAAAAATGCGGAAAATATGAAATTAAATTGTTGTAAAAAAATGTTGAAAATTTTCGCATTTGGGAAAGTCAGCATTTTATTCAAAATTCATTCGGTTAAAAATGACCCAGTGTGTCAAAGGAAGGTTGAAAGAAAAAGTGCATTTTCTCGGAGCCTACTTGACGAGCTCAGATGAAATAAAGTGCAGGGCATTTCTGTAAACGTTAACTCCCACAAGGCAAAAGTTCAGAAAAAAAGCTTCAGCCCTTTTCACTGCAAGTTCTCTCAAACGTTCAACCTGAAAAAAGTTCTGCCTGAAAAAAATATACCGACAAACACTGCAATTTCAGGGTATTGAAGTTTGCTCTATTGGAACGCAATGAAAATTCTTCTTATATTTTTATTTTTATTATTTTTCAAAATAATAAAAATGAGTCATTTTACAAAATAATAAAAACGAGGAAACGGAAATTCTTTTGTATATTTTTATTTCCGCATTTTTATCATTTTGTGAAATAATAAAAAGAGAAAATAAAAATATAAAAAATAATTTTCCCTGTAAATCCCAATCTGCAATTGGCAATTGAGTATCTCACTAACCCTTCACGGTCACCCGACTTCAAAATGACCCCGAGCGCAACTTTAAGCTAAGATTACTATGATAAGTTGTTGAGGCCAAGGCGACTGGCCTGTCTTCTAGTTTGCCCTAGCTTTGGTGTCGCCTTTGTAAGTACAGAGTAGGGTCGGACGTGGAGCTATTTTTTTCCTCAAACTATTTCCCACTGTGGAGCTATTTTTTTCCCTCAAACTATCATATCTCAAGAATATCACCCTAAGATTTTATTTAAAAAAAATTAAAATTGCAAAAGTTATGATTTTTTTTAGTAAAAAGGGCTTTTTTATATCTTGACCCGTTGCTGATTTTTTCCCGTCATTTTAAAATCCGCTTAAAATGTTATACCGAGAATGCCCCGTTCTAGAGTGTTCATACTAATATCCTGAATTTTTAGGAGTCATTCGGAACGATACGGTCAACGCGGCAATCGTTTGAAACATGGCTGGGGTCATTGCGACCCCCATGACTAGAACGTTTGACCGAAAAAGCTAATATTAAGAAATTGTACTGTCTTGAAATTTGCTCACTTGGAACACAATAAAAATTCTTTATTATATTTTTATATTCGCATTTTTAATATATTGTAAAATATCAAAAATGAAGAAAGAAAAATATAAAAAATCATTTTACAAAAGAAAGAAAGATGTAAAAAAATCATTTTCGTTGCATTTCTACGATGCAAACTTCAAGATGCAATTTCATAATATTATTGAGATACTCAATTGCCAATAACATATTGGGATTTGGTGATCCCAGATTGCCCAAAGAACGACTCAAAATTGGATCTCACTCCACCAAAAAAATGTTTCTACCTCGGGATTTTGTTTGATTATTTTTTCAGCACAGTTATTGGAAAACTGAACAAGACTTTTTGCAGCGCTCGCCCCCATCATTCCATTCCAGTCTTTTCTCTCTGTCTACCCTATCTCTGTTTCTGACTCTTTAATTGTGGTTTTTTTTTCTTGCTGTCCATGCCCGTGTACATACGTATTGCCGCTAGCCCGATATTCGTTTCTCGCGTTGTGCACGCGCGCGCCGGCTCTTCCGATCCGTACGAGTGGGTGAATTTTCCTCTCTCGTTGCGTCCACCGGTACGATCGCTGCAAACATTTTGCAGCCAGTGTTTTGTGCAGCCTCGCTCATAGCAATGAGCGAGGGAGAGCGAGAACGCGGAGGAAGGAGTGCTCTAAAGAGAGAGGAGGAAGGGAGAGAGAGATGGACCTTGGCCACAAGGTTGCACCGAGCCTTTCAATGAGATCGAACTGCCTCTCTGTTACGGTTAAATTGTGCAGGGAACAATGCAACTAGGTCCGAGCTGCACTCGCACAAGTAGCAACGAGCAGGAAACTTCGAAATCACAGGTATAACGACATTCGAATGGACTTTTAGCCAGAGACGAAGAAACAAGTTTTCTTCACGACGAACTCCAGAATAGGCCAAGTTTCATAAATCAGTGCGAAGTAATGCGAAAATCGTATTCGAATTTGATTATAATGTAATTTTTTTCATGTATCTATAATAAATAATAAATTTCATGTATCTAAAATAATCAGAATATTTTTTTTTGCTTTATTTTTCAATTTTTTTTTGCTTTATTTTTCAACATAATCTCCATCAACACTGATACATTTCTCATAACTCTCGCATCCCAAAAAACAGTAGCCATAACCTTGTTTGACGATAAAATTGTTTTTGCCTTCTTTGGGGTTGGTTCCCCTTTTCCAACCCACTGTTTTGACTGTTCTTTACTTTCAGGAGTGTAGTGGTGGACTCATGTCTCATCAACAGTTATGAATCGACGCAAAAATTCGTTTGGATTACGTCTATACAGCGCCAAATTGTCGGTAGCGTCGAGCGTTAGCAAACGCTCGATTGGTCGAGCGTTAGCAAACGCGGCACCCACCTTGCACACAGCTTTTCCATGTTCAAATGGTTGTGCAAAATATATCGCACACGTTCAGCTGACATCCTACAGGTCTCAGGTATCTCATGCACTTTCAACCTGCGGTCTTCCAACACTATTTTATGGATTTTTTCAATCATCTCTGAAGTTGTGACTTCAACGGGCCGTCCTGAGCGAAGCTCGTCAGAGGTGCTCACACGACCAATTTTAAATTCAGAAACCCACTGATTAATAGTTGAATATGATGGGGAGGAGTATCCTAGTGCTGAATCCATCTCTTCTTTTATTTGTTTTGGTGTAAAACCTTTCAAATGGAAGTATTTTTTAGTACTATTATATGATTTTTAGAATTTAGCTGGAATAATCAGTATTGGCCATGGTCAATATCTCGATGCGTGACCGCTTAACGGATTATACTCGTCGCTGAAAAAAGAGGAATTTTGGTGAATTTTTTTTTTTTAGAAAAACGTGTGCACGTTTTCGATTTTCTTTTGTTTTACATTAAAGAGTATGGTTTTTAGTATCTTTAACAATGTTTGTACTGAAAAATATTTATAAACGTGCTAGATAAACATGATTCGTGCAGACTGCTGCTTGAAAAACGTTCTTGCAGTGACGACTACTGCACGGAAACAAATAATACGAATTAAATTATTTAAATTAAAAAAAATTAATCACGTTTTTAAAACGGACTAAAAAGTATAAAATAATTTCTCCGAGCCCCATACAGATTTATAACCCCATACAGATTGTGCTAAAAATGTGTGATTGTGAATTTTTAATAGCTATGAAAATATTTGTAAGATTCAAAACGAAAAACGTGGGCCGCGTGCAATAGATAATTGATGCACGAATAGTTCACCTAAGTCACTAACAATTTTATTGCACTGCAAATGGTATGAACTGTTGTGTGAGTTTTCTCAACGACAGTTACTCCCTACACTCCATCTATTGCATAAGCCCCACGTTTTTCGTTTTCAATCTTACAAGTATTTTTATAGCTATTAAAAATTCACAATCACAAATTTTCAGGACAATCTGTATGGGGTTAGGAATCTGTATTGGGTTATAAATTTGTATGGTGCTAGGCGAAATTATTTTATACTTTTTCGTCCGTTTTAAAAACGTAGTTTAAAACAAAATTATTGAAATAATTTTATTTTCTGCTTTTTAGTCTTGTGTATTCACTATTAATATTATTATTATTTTTAATTTTTGCTCTTTCACTAAACTATATTTTTTATTTCTTTATTTATTTTTATCACATTTTTTCTCTTTTCTCTCGCTGTGACAGACTTGCCTGTCTGTTTATTTGTCTGTCATCCAGATCTGAGCTATGTTCAAAGTTTCAAGTCTCTAGCTCATGCGGAAGTTAGTTCAAATTCGATTGTAAAATTTGTACCGAAGTCGACGGATTTAATAACATATTCATTTTTGAGAAAAAGGCCGCTGTCCAAAGTGAAAGTTTCGATTTTCGATGAAAAAAACCGTTTAGTTTTGTCGATAAAAAAATATGCGTGGAAAGAAATCCCTTCGTTGAAGCACTGATTTTCCATATGTAAAAGAAGCTTGTAAAATTTTTAGTTGATCGGTGTAGTGTTTTTCAAGATATCGTGGTCGCCGATTATGAAAAAGTCATTTTGAGAAAAACGCGTTTGAAGTTCGCGGAACCTACCTATAAACGCCCATAACTCCCTCAATTTTGAACATATCGACTTGACATTTTCAGAAAATATTTTTGAAATGTTATATTTTAAAAATCCGTCGAAAACCAAAAATCAATATTAAAAACAAAATTCAACTAGGTGTAAGCCCTCAACCGTGTACCTGCATCGTTTATTAGTATTTCCATTCTCCTACTCCGCTGTAGATCGAAATTTTCTTACAGAATTTGCGATGTCAAATTTGTGCGCAGAATAAATTGAGAAAAAGAAACAAATCTGTAGAGTTCACTAATTATTATCACCGTTGATTGTATGACAAAAAAGTGGCTTTGCCCCAAAAAGAAATACGCGTTAACATTTTTCGTCCTACTGCGTTTATCTTATTTTCTGCCTTTTTCTTATCCCCCAGGACTTGAGTCCTGGCCATGAAACGAGCGACTTCCGGGCCTATCGACCGGATCAAAAACCCTCCGAGTCCCCGTGGAACGCCGGCAGGAGGCGAGTTAAGAATTATTCGAGAAAAGGAAAAAAGGAAGTATAAATAAATCGGGATTCCAAAAGGAACAGCGAGCGGATGAAGGGGGAGTGAAAATACAGGATAGTCGTGAACGAGAAGTGGGCACGCGAGATAGAGGCAATTTACATGGAGAAAAGCTGCTGTGGTCGATTCCTGTATAGATAGTGATACACGTACGTGTATCTGATGCATAAAAGGGTTAGGAGAAGAAAAAAAAGGGAATAAGGAGTTTTCAGGCTTACTTTTCAGACTTGCCTCTTTTCTATGCCATCGTCGGCCTTCTATTTTTGTCTCCCGCAGGAAGCTTCGCAATCGGCCATACGATCACAATTATCAGCCACCCCTCAGTGATGGGATAGCTTTTGCTGCGTTCAACCCAAAGTAATTGTGAATAATTTAGAGGCTTTTATAATCTACAAAAAAATGAATGTACAAAAATAGCTATACGAGTGACGCTCTTTTCATTCTTTTTTGGACAAACTAATGAGTTTATGAGTAAACTCAAGCTTACATAGCACTCTTTCAAAGTACTTTTCTCAGTACTCCAAGAAAATTTCGATTTATTTCTCGCGAGACTCGAGCTTACATAGCATTCCTTTGAAAATACTTGAAAAAGCACCTTGCACAGAATGTGAGCTTGAAAAAAAATTCGAAAAATTTTTTGAATTTGATTTCTTAATGAAAACCGAAAAACTAATTTTGTTGTGAATCACACAAAATTATGAAATGACGATTTGCAAGCTCATTTCAGATTTTTTATTATTGCATTTTTTGGTGTACCCGAGATATGAGGCGAAGTATAAATTTACAGTTCTCATACATGTGTGGCAGAAATAAAATAAATTCAGTCATAAGTGCCACCGAGCCTCAAATTTCAAGTTCGAACTGTTGATATCGAATGATTGTTCATCTATATTCTAAAATGTTTCTCATTAATATAAAAAGTTTCCTTTGCACGTAAATCACTAACACAGAAATGACAAATCTTTGTAACATTTTTTCATTATGCGTTTTTTCATAATATCTGAGAGTGAAGCAACCTATAAGAACGCGTGAGGACAGCTGCAATTTAAGAGGTTTCTCACTTTAGAATGTCTTGATAGGTTTATATTATAGATATTGATATAAAAGTTGTTACACTTAATAAATACACGTCCAAAATACATTTTTAAAAAATTATTTATTCAAGTCACTATTTATAGACGAAAATGGTAGTTAAAAAAATGTCCTAAAAAAATTGTAGGTCTGCACTGTTGATGCAATCTCGGAGATGGACCATCCGAAACAAAAAAATCAAACGGTTTTAGATTCAGTATGTTAATGGCTATAGCGCATATCATACGATTTTTAATAAATGCAAAAATAACAAAATGGCGAACATTTTTCGAAAAAAAAATTAACATGTTTTTTCACCGTTTTTGGCAAAAAATTAGTAAATATCAAAATTTAAAAAAAAATCCTTGATATGCGCTATAGCTATAGTTATAAAGAATATGTAGTTAACATTTCATAAAGATCGGTTCAGTACTTTCGAAGATTTTATCAACATTTTATCATCGAAAAACGTTGTTTCGAGAATAACGCGTTTAAAATTTGTTTGGGTGACATGAATGCATTTAAGAAAATTTTAATATATTTCGAAAGTGTATTTATTAAGTGTAACAACTGTTTTAGCGATATCTATAATATCAACCCATCGACAAAATTCATGAAAATAGCCTTTTTGCGTCTAAGGTGAGAAGACCCCTTAAAAGGATCACAATTCCTCAACGGGTTAGTGGATCGACGCGAAATTTTGCATACAGACATAGGACAAACGAAGTAATATTGCATCCAAATTTCCTCGCCATGGTTGCATTTCTATATAACTGTCATAGGTCTTTCATTTTTCCTCTTTTGTTTCTCTTCTTCAATAAGAAAAAAAAGGTCTTCCAGGCCACGTATATGCGTCAATCATCACATCCGTTTATCTTTTAACCATATTATATTTGTTTACCAAATACCAGAATTTCTGGGATCGAAAATTTCTCATACAAAGCGAATGATTTTATGCCGATCGATATATAAAACACAATCGGAAATTCTCGCGGAATACGAGCAGAGCTGAATAGTGTCCGGTATAAGGGGAGAATAAACCGCCGCATTGTTTAATTTCTTTTAGTCCTTTTTCCACCCTACTTCGTATCTCAATTTCCTAACCCGAGGCTCGAATGTTATGCGGTTTAACTATTTTTTGTTCGTTGTTTATAATTTTTAAAACGTTGAAAAATTGCGATCTTTTTCTCTATTCAAGCATGCAATGGCTGCTTATAAAAACTTTCGCGGGCATTAATCAGTTCTCTTGGTCCGGGGAAAAAAATGTTTCTCTTTTCGTCGTTTTCTATTCCTCTCCCTCTCTCTCTCTCTCTGCACGTCAGTTCGTCGTGTGTCGATACGCTTGAGAAATTAATATTGGCGTCAGACCCCATCGGGACGAAAACGTCGAAATTGACGTTTCTCCTCTCTATTGTTTTCCTTCTTCATTTTGGTGAGAATTTCTTTCGTTTCGCCGTTTTTCGCGCCAGCGTGGTTTTTGAACGGAGCATATAGGGAGAAAATCACATTTACGCACAAAAACACCAAGGCTTTCACATTTTTTAGAGCATAAAATTATCGATGATTTTTTATACCGTCTAAAACGTGTGGCGAATGGAAATTTTCCCGACGTTAACGCCTTAATTTATTTTATCACCCTGGCAAAATTCCTATACGCGAGAGGCCTGCAAAGGGATTGGAAAAGTCCACAAATGAAGAAAAAAGCTCATAAAGCAACGTTCATGTTTATTAGTCACAACATTTGGAGTTTTTTTTCTGTCACATTATTATTATGTATCGTTAAAAATGTACAAGTAATAGCAAACATTTGTGCGTGTATGCCGGAAATGAAATTGGTTCACCTACAGCACGTTGGCCGGTCGATAATGAATTGTAAATAGTCGATCCAATATTCCAGGCCAATTTGTTGCCCGCAATGGCTTCGCTTTTCCAGGAAAAACGTTCATCAACTGTGAAAGTTTTCCGATTTTTTTTTTTTTCACCACGTCAAACGCCACTCGAAGTTACTGTACAATTCATGAAGGCTCTCCAAACCTGTCACAACGGAGCGAAAAAAAACGAATCAGTGAAACGTCCGTTATTTTTTGGCAGAGAAGCTGAGGTTTTCTCTGAACGGGTCAAAGTAAGATGACGGGATAGTTTTTTTCGATGTTGAAGCTTGCATCGTTGTAGCGCAATAAAAATTCTTTTTAATTCAGAAAAAAATGTTCGCCGATTCGGGCTGTGAAAATCACTTGTACGTGCTTACGTATTCTTGTTGGCGATTTACGACCTCAGTTTGTAAAATTAAAGCTTTTGGATTGAAATAAAAATGGAATAATACAAAAACCTTTGTTAAAAAATCGTCATTTGTTCCGAATATCCATGAATTTTCGGAAACTTGGACTAAAATGCGACAGTACAAGTAGAATAATTTAACGTGTCGAAATCTGGCGTTTTGTTCCAGTGGGCCTTCATTTTCATATTAAAATGCAAAAAGGTATATATAAAAGTACCAAAAACCCGAAATCGATATCACGTCAGGTAGATAAAAACTCCAGGCATACAAATATGTATGCCGATACATATGAATGTTTGGGTTCGCGTATGGGTTCATTAAAAGCACGAGCAGTTAAAACCGAAATCCGTTTGTTCAGCTGGCAGGGACGTACGTTATTGGTCATCATATCTGCTGCTGACAGGCATGGTTTTTCGAACGATTAATTATAAACAACCGCCCTAACAATGGTCATACGTAATTAAAGTCCACCCCCCCCCCTCTCTCTCTCTCTCCCTCTTTTCGTATTGCTTGTTTGTTTTCAAGCGAGTCCGCTCTTTTCCACATCGCCTTTCTTTCCCTGTTCTGCATCACCAACACTTCCATGCAGTGAAATAAATAAACCCTCCCTATATCGATGTATACCCATGCGGTGGTGTTTAAACATCAATACGTATCTCATCCCACCATTTTCCCGCCGGCCGTACGGCATCGAAATTTCAATTCGTTAGCCATTTTCACATTTCATTTGAGGTGAATAATTGAGCCTCCGCTACTCTGTCGGCTGTGTTGGCCGGTTAAAAAACCAGTTAATAGATGCGTTTTTCACGCGCAAGAGAGTCGAAATTTCTGTGAACACAAAAAAAAAACAACCTTTCTACTGTGGCGGTGAAGCGATCCCTCCAAAACCCGCGCAATTAAAAAAAAAACAAGACTCGTTTATCTGCAATTTGTCAAAAAGAATAAAATCCAAATAACAACGTTTAAAAAACACCCATATGTACATATATCTACCTTGGACGATCGTATTTTATTTATAAAATTCTGCCATAATCTTTTTCCAGCGTATGCCTCCACGCTGCTGTTTCAATGCGTTATTTTGGGGGGGGGGGGGGGGGTTTAAAATTTGCCGTCCTTTCACTAGCATCGGCAGTCTGCTCTGCAACGAGCGTGCGGTCAGTCGTTTATTGCGTGTGGGTGCATACAAACGTGAATACACGCTAATCCCTGTGTATCATATCTCCGGAGCTGTCTATAAATGCTGGGGGATGAAATTGATCGTTATCCCGCAACGATTCTGCGAGCGATAGGTGGAGAGACGAGGAGGGTGAGAGAATTTGGGTCGTTCCCCGTAGACTCTCGAATTTCAGTTTTGTCGCCAATTCCAATGTGCGCTAATGCTACGTATTATTACCAGCGACAGAAATGATACAGATAGCCTCGACAGAATATCAATCCAATTCGAATTGCATGCAACGTTCGATTTCGTTCCCAATGCGGCCTAGCCGTGTCATTCAAGCGCCATTTTGCGTAATGAGCAACGTATACCCGGCTTTTCTCATGCATCACAGCAACACCAGATCTATCGCCATGATCCATTTGACATCCATTTGACTCATTCAAGGCACTCTAGACATCCATTTGGCTCATTCGAGGCACATCAGTAATCCCAGAAGCATGTTAGATGTGACGGTTCCATTCTCTCTGATCTTTGCCACCGAAGATCAGTTCGCTGGATCACAACAGCTATCGTTGAATCAACCCACGGATCCCAGACTCGGCTGTGACCTTTTCCTAAAGCTCCGACCGTCCGCTCCAAAGTCCCAAAGTTGCAGCTGTCCTAGGCGCATCTCAGGCCTCCCAGGCTCATTGTGAGCTGTTCTTCGCACAAATTGGTCATTATAATCATTGGGCAGGAGACTGAATGGAGGGGAATGCCTTGGGAGCGCGAAAAGCGTCTTCTCGTTAACGTCAGCAGACATGAGTATCCAATAAGCCCAACGACGTCTCTCGTAGCCGGAAGAAGAAAGGCAAGATGAGCTGAACGGCCATGCCGATGAGTAAATCAAGCGGCGCAACATCGGCTCCCTTGTGCGCGATCACCTCGAGCGGGCAAGACCAACAATGAATGCATTTCGCTGGGAAGACGACTCGCCCCCGATGCGGTTGATGTGTGTGCGAGCCGCGATCGCACCGTGAAGAAGTGGAGACCATCCTGGGAGACCGGTTCCTCGGCAAACAACGACAAGAGAGAGGGAGAGGAAGAGAGAGAGAGAGAGAGAGAGAGAGAGAGAGAGAGAGAGAGAGAGAGAGAGAGAGAGAGAGAGAAGTTACAACTCGACCACCAACGGGCCAGGGTATCCCGCGAGGCGACGTCGTTGCAACGATCGTTTGACTGGGAATCGATATATATCGGATTCGACATCCGCCTTCGGTCGCGAACCCTTCCGGAGTGCTACAGGGATCGTGACTCACTGAGATCAAGGCAAGGTCACTCAAAAGTTAGTCTTGGCGCAATTGTCACCAGGACTCAGCGCTATGGTTGCTGCTTGCCATCGAAGCTGGTCGATAAACATGGCAGGATTGTTATGATGTTGTTTGGATGTGGTCAGCTCTTAACAGGCGGCTCGCCAGAACTGCTACGTCAATCGAGTGGCGCCTAAATTCGTCTGCATATCACCCTCAATGGTCCCTCAATGGCCTTCCGTAAGGCTTTGTCATTAATCGCGATGTCATTTCGATGTGCCACTCCACGAAATCTTCGAGTCCCGCCTGAGGGCAAGATCCAATGATTCCTCATGAAAATACCAAGAGGCTCCTGCAGGGCAACCCAATAACCATCTGTTGAGAATTTTCTTTCAACTTCGCCCTAGTGTATTAACTCCAGCGTGAAACACTCGAGGAATCGTTAGAGTGAAATCGGCAAATATATACAGCCAGCTAGGAGGAGATTTCTCCTTTTTATTCCTCAAAGAGACAGAGTTGAGAATCCACAGTCGCATGCTGACGTTCCCGGACCCACGGGAGACTCATTAAGGGGTTATTTCAAAAGTTAACTGAATCGAGTTGGTAGAGTCGGTCCTATCCTCTTAGCCGTGGGAAAGAGCGAGCGAGAGGCAAGACGAGAGAAGTTATGAAAAAGAAGGAGAGGAAGAAGAAGAGGAGGATGGAAAAAAAAGAAAGGATGCCTTCGCGTAACGCGTTCGCGAACGTTTCTCCTTCAGACCCCGAGGGAATGGCACCGGAGAATTTTCTCTCCAGCGTGTGCCGTGCTGGTTCGGGAGCTTTTTACCGCATCGCGGTTTGAGCCTTCTCCCGACCCCAGAGAGCTCGGAAATATTAATTAACGTCATCTCCCTATCCCCTCACGACGAGAGAGAGAGAGAGAGAGAGAGAGAGAGAGAGAGAGAGAGAGAGCGACGGTGGGTCTCTGTATAGATATTTACAGTTTGTTATCTCCCGACGCCGTTCCTCTACCTATCCTCCCTCCAGACGTTTTATCTCCCCGACGACGTTTCTCCCGTCGCCCGATCTCAAGATCTTGTCACTTCTCTCCACGGCTGTGCTCGAATTTTCAACGACCCCGTGGAACCGATAAAAATCACTTTGCCACACACCTTCTTTGGCCCTCGAGTGTCATTTGTACGTGACGATCAAGCCCGCGCACCTGCTCGAGTATAATTCGCAACGGGATTGCCGTAGAGCGGTCGATAGATCGACGTTAAAAAAATCCGCCAGGTGGCTACGAGCGGAAATGTTCTCGCAAGAGGAACCACACAGCCGCGATGTATATAAAGCTTCTCGACTCTAAAGTGTTGCTCGTTCCAATCGGCACATGCGGATCGGGAGGTCCTTGACATTCGTGCTTCAGGTCAAACCTGACATCTACTCGATCCTTCTCGTAATTGGTACTGTGCAAAATGGTCCCTCCAAGTTTGTACTCAACGCGTGAAGTTTCTCGAACGCGGTTGGTCACGTTTCACTTCCCTGTCACGTTTGATATTGTCCTCGGTGCACTTCTGCTTTGCGACGCGATTTTTTCATTGTCAAAAGATTATCCGTTTTGAATACTCAGCTGAGTGGGGCGGCATGTACCATTTGCATACATCACTGAACCGTTTCAAAACGTTTCGGGTACCGTCACCCGAGTGGAAAACGTAACTCATCACCGCCTAGCCACAAGCTAGTAAAGTGATGTTTCGAATCGTCACTAGCTAGCCCTCTTAGCTATTGACTACACAGCCTTATAACGCTTTGGTCCTCTAGTGACTGAATACAAAAAAATAGATGGTGACTAGATAGAAAGAAAATATCTCACGGCTGTATTATATTTTTGACCTCGCCATGACCTAGTTTTTTCAGCTGGCGACTGGGAACAAAAAATTCGCTGGCGATTAGATAAAAACAAAATTTGCGGCAAAATATTTTCGTGATTTTTTTTTTCACATTATTTACATCATTGGACGCTTTTACGATATTCTTCGTTGTTCATTAATTAGGGTTATGATATTTGCGCCGTGAATATATTAATGGTTCAATTTAAAATTATCTCAGACAAACGCTTACGCCGTAACGTGGTTTCGATCCCGGGACCTCTGGGTGATGAGTTGTGACGTTCCACTGAGCCAGTTCTACTTGTTTAATTTCTGAATTTTCTTATCGTCTACATATGTTACACTACACAATGTCAGATTATTGAAAAATAGGTGAATTAACAAATGTAAATAACGTTATCGGATCAATGACTCAATTGCGTTCTTATTGAGAGCAATAATCGCATAGAATTACATAACCTTAAATTGTATTTGTCCGATCATTCGTTCTGGCTAGTGCAGCCGCATTTGGAAAGTGTTGGCTGGGTCATCGCGAAATACCGACTTGAGGATTTTATTCATTCGCAACGTCATCTGTAACTCAAGTTGCTTAACCAACCATGAGCCAGTCGATCGATGGAACTACACGTAGTCATATAACGACACTTTGTAATTTGTGATCAAGATTGGCTGGGCAGTGACTAACCAAGGGGCACATAGCCGCAGTTAGCTAGGGTTGGCTAGGTCACAGCGTCATGCCCACTTGCGAATTTGTTTCTTTTGCAAAGCCATCTGAAACTCAAGTTAGCTAGCCAGCCATGAGTCATTCGCTCGATGGAACTACACGTAGTCACATAACCACACTTTGTCATTTCTGACCAAGATCGGCGGGACAGTGACTAGCCAAGGGGTGCACAGCCGCAGTTAGCTGGCTAGGTCATGGCGAGATACCTACTTGAGAATGTTGCATTCGCAACGCCATCTCCAACTCAATTTGCTTAGCCAGCCATGAGAAAATCGCTCGATAGAACTACCCGTAGTCACATAACGACACTTTGTAATTTGTGATCAAGATTGGCTGGGCAGTGACTAACCAAGGGGCACATAGCCGCAGTTAGCTAGTGTTGGCTAGGTCACGGCGTCATGCCCACTTGCGAATTTGTTTCTTTTGCAAAGCCATCCGAAACTCAAGTTAGCTAGCCAGCCATGAGTCATTCGCAGGATGGAACTACACGTAGTCACATAACCTTACTTTGTCATTTGTGACCAAGATCAGCTGGGCAGTGACTAGACAAGGACTGGATAACAAAACATTCACAATATTACTAGCTCATAGCGAGTCAACCATTGGTCAGTTCGTATGAGCTCAATTGGGCGAGCCAGTTACTAGGTCGTAACTCAGACAGGCTAGCACAATTTCTACTCGGGGACAGTGGCACTCTAGCGAATCGATGCTATTGGTACAAATTTATAAACACTCGGACTTTGTGACCCCAAAGCTGGTAGCTAACATGGGTACCAAAGGGTACCCATTTTATTGGTCCCATGCGATCCAATAGCCAGCCACTTCTGAAGGCGAAAAATTGATCGACCCGGAACAAAAGGCAGGAAAAATTCTGCCCATTCGTGGATCTTAATGTTGGAACGCGTGAAGCCAACGTCCAAGTGACTGGGATCGAAACTCATCATGTGGATCTGACTGCGTTGACTCATACGTGTGAGTTACGACCTTCTGTGTGTAAGTTATCGATTCGCAAAGGTGGCGCAGCCTCGTGTTACTGGTTATCCGGTGGCGTGTAAACAAATTGGCAGTAATGACATTGCAATTTGTCAGATAGTTCGAGCTACGCGAGCATAGCGCGCCGCTGTAGCGTGTACGCGTACTGTGGGATACGCCTGTCCCACATGCCGGTCCCACCTCGTGTGTGGTATATATTAGTCGCGACGAGAATGCGAGAGAGAAAGAGAGCGAAATAGAGCGGAAGTGGCGAGAAAGAGAATGCCGGAGAGAGACAGGGAGCGGAGCAAGGGGTGAAAATGGCCATGGACATTGAACACACGCCGATTATTTCTCTCCAGCGAAACTTGCACAGTCCCCTGGTAACGTGTGTATCGGACATGGGCTTCGCGTTCCATTTGCACATGTACGTTCCGATGACTACGAACTATACCGTATATCGATATATGTATATGCCTATGCGTATATATTGGTATACGTATACATTAATCTAGGAAAAATATTTGTATAATCTCGTGACGATTGAGCGGAACGTATTGTCCTCTGTATGACGATACATTCTTCCATTCCGCAAACAGCGCATATTTGCACGGTGATAAATTTATTAACATATAAATGAGTATGATATAATCAACAATAATGATAACTTTTCATCGAGGGACATATCAAAATATTCATATGCAAATGATCACGTTTAACGCTGGGAAAGTAGTTGCTGCAAATTTCCATTGAACATCATATCGCTTGGAACGAAAAAATCATGTGGCCTGTGTTGAAAAGCTGCCAATTTGAATAATTACGTGGCTCATTTATTTATGTTTCAAACTGGAGTTACGTAATGCAGTGTGCACAACGTCTTGGCTGCCTCGACAGCGACTTACATTTCTCTGTTCTTCTCTGACTCTCTTTTAGTGTTTCTTTTTTATTGTTGGTACAGACTCCTCGTTGCAAAGGGTTGCTGTTTAGTTTCCAGGTACGTGCAAAAAACTCGAGAAGAGAAGACGGGAGAGATATTTCCAATATACGAACGCCGAGAAAGCCGGAATATATTTGAAGCCGTGGAAAAAAAAGGTGAACCCATGGGCGTCTATCGGTTCCCGCTCTTTTATAAATATTTATCCTCATTTGAATCCCTCGGGATTTTTCCCGGTTATTCTGCACACCTCACTGTCCTTCGACTATGTCTTCTCCTTTCTTCTTTTCTACTCTCTCTCTCTCTCTCTCTCTCTCTCTCTCTCTCTCTCTCTCTCTCTCTCTCTCTCTCTCTCTCTCTCTCTCTCTCTCTCTCTCTCTCTCTCTCTCTCTCTCTCTCTCTCTCCCTCTCTCTCTCTCTCTCTCTCTCTCTCTCTCTCTCTCTCTCTCCCTCTCTCTCTCTCTTTCTAATTCTTCGGTTCTACCTTCGCCTCAATCCTTTTCTACCCTCACCAGATACGTATTTGTGCTTGCAAATTTTTTATACGTTTCGTATGTGGATTTCCCATCACTGTAAGAATAATTTCACGGGCTCTATTTTCACCAACTTCTTCGTCTTCCACTACCTTTAAAGCCAGCATTTTATTTGACGAATTTGAGTGCCGTTTCCGAGAAAAAAACTTTTTTTATGACTAACAAGCTGTCGTTACAACTCATTGGTGTCACGGGATACTGCATTGAAAAAATGACAGCATTGAAGTGTTGCACATAACGAAAAAGCTCCATACCTGTTTAGGAAATGTCAAGAATCATCAACGTGACAACGGGGAATTTGAGAGCCGCTATGTCTTACCTGTAACATACATAAAAATGGAAACAATTAATGATAATAATTAATATTGCCGAGGTTAAGGCGGGCACCACCGTGATGGGTAAAAATATCCATTTTTTCGCATTCTCTCAAAGTATACATATTCAAGAATATGTGGAAAAAAAATCCAGTTGAAATATTGAAAATTGACCAAGTTACAGACGATTTAGTGAGGGCTCAACGATTTACATATACGAAACTTTCAATCGCGTTTTTCTCGTAACGACTTTTCTCGATCTGACCGGAAGCGTAACTAGCCATAATTGTCCGATTTTCAATTTAAAATGACAAAAATGTCCATAACTGCAGTAGATCATTGTACGTAGCCGTTTTTTTTGTAATTTAGTATTTTTGAAGCCCCTGCATATATGTAAATATTTCGCCAAAATAACATTTTGTTTTAACGCTCGCCATTTTGTAAAAATATGCGATTTTGCGAAAAACGGCTACCTCGAATGAGAACTACATTTTTATAGCTTATAAAAGGTTTTTATTTTTATTCTTCAGACCAACCATCGTCAACTTTTCTATCCGGCCATTGGACCACATTTTTTCTACAAAGGCTCTATTATACCTCAATAACTTGTTGATTTTTAAATGTTTGTTTTATTATGATTATTATGTTATTTTTGTTTTCATTATTTTGTTTTTATTATCAACAATTGTTGATTTTTAATTTTTTAAAATAAACATTTATCGACCTAAGTTCAACGTATGCTCAATAAAATGACTTTTTTCCTAATCCGAAATAAATAATCTGGTAAACAAAAAAAATCGGAAAAAACGACCTTCCTCGCCCTGTCACAGTAGTGTCCTCCCTGAATTAATGATTTTTTTCGATTCTCAATTAAAGTACACACACAGAAACACTTAAGTTTCGTCTGATAAACTGCTTATTGAATGCCCAATTTCAAAATAGTGTAAACGAGTAGAAAAAATATTTTTCGATGCTCCGGAATGAATGGATCATATTTTACGTTGGCTCGCAAACTTAGAGCACGAGGGCCCACTTCGGATAATGACGGGCGATTCTTCCAAGGAGCTTTGGGAATGAGGAAAGAGCGGAGTGAAAAAAACAAACGTAGCTCCAAAAGAAGAAAAACGGCGAGAATGAAAGGAGAAACGGTGACAGTAACGAGGATTTCTCTCTGCTTCTCACTGACTGCGTTTCTCTCGTTGCTTTTGCTCGCTGCTTGTTCAATTTAAACGGCGAATGCGACGTACAGAGAAAAATACAAAGCGGTGAATCGAAAAAGGTGTGCTCGACCGAAACATTATTTTCGTCATGGCTGCGCTACTCCGAAATTTTAAAACGATAAAAAAATGACAATTTCTACGATACGCATTTCCATTCTATCATTGACTAACGTTGCGTACTCCGGATTGCGCAAATACATGAAATTCGCACATTATTGCGTACTTTTCACGATATTTATTCATCCATTATGATTATAGAGCCCCCCACGTCGATCGATCAATTAATCAATTAGTTAAATCCCGTGATTCACAAAAATAGCCAATGCGATGAAACATTTTCCATCAAATATCGTCACTTCTGTACGAACATCGAGTCACGTCAATAGTATTTTTATTTTTTGATACATCCCTCCCAAGCGCAGCAGCCCAAAATGCTTATTTATCCAACTGGCATCGAATGTCCAATTAAATGACGCTGGAAAACAGCAAACAAAAATCTACTCTAGATTGTAAGTGGTGTACACGTTTTAATAAAAATCTCAGTTTATTCATAACAGGATTTTTTCTTCAAGCTTCTCACACAAGGCTCTGAGAAGTTCGCTTTGGTCTTTCGCACCCTGGTGCAAATACGAGCAAACTCAACGAGAAGCGGTGAAGTGTCGACGAAGGAGGGGAGGGAAGTGCGAAGCATTAGTTGGACTGTAACGGCCTTTCCAAGGATATTAACCCTCAGTAGTCACACTCAGCTAGAATCACGTTATAGTCATACTGGGTCCATGGGACCCAGGCGTTTTTAAATCGTTATAAATAATGAAATAATTGCATTGAGCGACATGAAAAAAAATAGTGAGGTATAATTTGAACCTTGTCTAATACAAGGATATTGGTTACAAATCAAAAATTAAATTTTAAATATGCAAAAAAATTATGCAAAAAAAACGTGAAAAATGACGTTTTTTTACAAAAATTGCTATAACTCGTGTAATTATTGACAAAAAAAATAAAAAATGGTTTTATAATCTGGAAACAATGTACTTTGAAATAGACATAGCGGTTTCTGTGGACTTTTCAAAAAGTATATTTATTTCATCCAACGCAGGTGCGATTTAGAAGGAAAGAATGTAATGCTTACTCATACAAAAAAATGTATGTTTTATTGGGAAAAAAAAGTTGGACGGCATCAAAATAATTTGTTTGGGTCCCGTGGACCCACTGTGACTATTAAGGGTTAATGAAAGGCGGGAAGATGGGAAAAGTCATGATATATATATATATATATATATAAATATATATATATATTAGGTGTAGTACACACACACAATGAACTTAAAGTTTTCATTGTTGGAATGCAACGATTTTTTTACGTGCTTGATTTTCTTAGTATCGAAAATGATATTTTGTAGATTCGGTTTGTCGATTGTTAAATAAGGAGCCTAAAAATGATCGCGGCATTTTTATAACTGTGAAAGAAAATTTTGGATACTTAGTAAAAAAAATATTTCGTTCCATTCCAACGATGCAAACTGTAGCATAATAATATAAATGTAAAATAAAAATAGAACAATAAATCAAATAAAATTGGAGAAAAATAAATATCAAAAAGGACAGGATAGTTTCATCCCATTCTATCTTTACCACGTTGTCTATCAGAACATGTAGATATTCTGAGGACTGTTCTCGAAGTCGAATATCTTGAAAACCAGCTTTTCCTGTATATAGGCTGTCCTGTTATAAATGGGTAACTCTGCAACTGTCGATAGGTCAGATCATGTCCTACTATATGGTGGAATTCCAGTTTAGTACAAGTTTCACGGTTTTCCAGATTTTGAGCTTCCATGTTATTTAAAAAAAAAAATAATCTGCTTTTGGTTTTTCGCATGCCATTTCTACAAATGATTTGAATCGACGATAACTAAGCAATTTTTTAAAGTAATTGGCACGATATGCGTAGTACATTCTTTTGACACCGCAGGCTAAGTGAGATGTTCGAATTGGTTTATATGGAAATTCTCTATAAGATCTTTTTTCATAAAGTTTCTTCAACATTTAAGGTTACAAAAAGACTTCTCTAGATAAAACAAATAACCAAGAAGATTTTTAAAAAATCCGGGTTATAAAAGTTATCGTTTGTAGAAATGGCATGCGAAAAACTAAAAGCGGATGATTTTTATCTCGAAAACCATGGGACTTTGACTAAACTGAACATCCAGCTATTTTATTAGAGTAAAATAATTCACTTCATAGAACCACATAAATAGTATGGTCGTAAAATAAGAATTGCAATGAATAATATTATTTTAATATAATTTTGCAACTAGCCAAAGTGATTGAAATTTTTCTTAAAAATATTCATGTATATATATATATATACAGGGTGTCCCATTTTAATCTTACACCTGAATTTTCTCGAAAAATATTGCTCGGACGAACTATTGTGTGGAACAAAACTTCTAGAGATTGAAGGGGGACGTTTGAAAAAAATTTCTTTGAGGAGCCAAAATTCAAAATGGCGGCGTTACAAAGGCTGACATATTTTTTTCAAACGGAAACATAACTTTTTTTATTGCCAAAAAATTTGTCAGCTGAAAACTAAAAACTTTTGTTGAAAAAATTTTTTGATAAAGTTCATAGTTTTCCAGTGAGAACATCATTTTTTTTTTGGTTTTTTTTTGTTTTTTTGTTTTCAAATTTGGACGATATTTCATGAGAAAATTTTGGAGGAAAATCGATGAAAAATAGTTTTTTTCCATTTTAATAGCGTTTGTGCCATTTTCAGGCCCAAAAACGTGTTTCTTTAAATCCTTGACGAACTTTGATCACGATGGGTAGAAAAACACACACACACACACACACACACACACACACACACACACACACAAATCCTGGATACATCTGAAATAATTGAAAATGATGTTCTCACTTGAAAACTATGAACTTTATCAAAAAATGTTTTCAACAAAAGTTTTTAGTTTTCAGCTGACAAATATTTTGGCAATAAAAAAAAGTTATGTTTCCATTTGAAAAAAACATGTCAGCCTTTGTAACGCCGCCATTTTGAATTTTGGCTCCTCAAATAAATTTTTTTCAAACGTCCCCCTTCAATCCCTAGAAGTTTTGTTCCACACAATATTTCGTCCGAGCAATATTTTTCGAGAAAATTCAGGTGTAAGATTAAAATGGGACACCCTGTATATATATATATAATATAATTATATATATATTAGGGTTGGCCCAAATTTGAGCTCTATTTTTTCCCTTTTTCTCACCATCCAATTACCTGCTTTAAAGAAAAATAAAATTGTCGCAAAATCTGCAAGCGGTCAAAAAATATTTCGAGGTTGCCCAAGCCTCCCAAAAATGCGAGTTAAAAAAAACGATTTTTTTTCGTTCTCTTTTCACCTATCAATTTTACGCTTTATAATTTTTAAATTAAGCTCGCAAAAGCTCCAGCCAGCCAATGAATATTTAGTGGTCGCTCAAGAGTTTCGAAATTTCCCATTGTCGAGAAGTGGCGAGAATTGGAAATTTCGAAGCTCTTGAGCGATCACTAAATACTCATTGACCGGCTGGAGCTTTCGCTAGATTAATTTTTTCATTACAAAGCGTGAAATTCATGGGTGAGAAGTGAACGAAAAAAAAATCGTCTTTTTAATGAAAATTTGAATTTTCGGGACGCTTGAGCGACCTCTAAATATTTTTTGACCGCTCGCAGATTTCGTGAAATTTTTTTTTCTCTTCAAAGAAGATACTTGGATGGTGAGAAAAAGAAAAAAAAATATAGCTCAAATTTGGGCCACTCTAGTATATATATATATATATATATATATATATATATATATATATATGTATCTGTGGGTGTGTGCATGTGTGTGTGTGTGTGTGTGCACACACCCACATATACACAAATACAAAGGATAAGAAAGAGTAAGAGAAAAACGAGGTGGAAGAAAGAAAAAACGCGTTTCATTCTCTCGAGTTCTCAGAAGCAAAGAGCAAGATCCTTTCTCCTCCTGCTTGTCCTCGGTCGAGGTCTCGAAATCGTCATGACCGCTTAGGAACGGCAAACAGCACAAAATGCACTTGCAACGCGCTCTAGCCTCGTCGTCGACTCCGTTCTTCCTCTTCGTATATTCTTAGCAACGTGTACCACCGACGAATAAAGATACAGATGAAGACCGTGTGAGGACGACGGAAAGAAAAGAAAGGAAAAAACATATCTCATTCTAACCGGACAATTTATCGCTCGGCCGAGTGCAAGGAGTGCAACGAGTGCAAACTCCAAGTTCCGTGCAGTTTCGTTCTCTTTTTTCTGCCTCTCTTGCTTTTCACACGATCGAGCTTCCGCTCATAGACACATGGCGGCAGCGTCATAATGCTGCCGCTCTACTCTTCATAAAGAGTAACAAGGTGCTGGTGGCGCGATGAGCGGAGATCAGCAATTAGAATGAATTCGAATTTTTCTATTAGTTTTATAGTGCAGAACTAGTCCACTTATAGTGGACTATTAGACGAATGGACCGTTCCGCCAGATTTTCTTTAGCGTAAGATATTTTCTGGAACACTCAGAGCATTCTTTTTTTAATTTCTAAATTGTTTTTCTTCAACTTCGGGATGCTTGTAAGAACTTCAATGAAAAGCCTTTCCGAAATCGCTCTAGGACTCGGCTACCTTTTTTATTTTATACATTTTTTTGTATTCGTTTAGAGACAGCGCTTTTATTTATTTTTTGGTAAAGGAAATTCGAACGAAAACTTGCAATACGTGATATATTGACAATTGGACTATGAGACGAATGCACCGTTTCTCCTGATTTTTTCTAGCATGAGATATTTTCTGGACTATGCAGTCCTATTTTTTTAATTAAAGAAAAATCCCTGCTTTCAGGATATTTGTAAAAGCTTCGAAGAAAAGTGCCTCGGAAATCGCTTTTAGCGAGCTGTCTTAGTTATTTTATAATTTTTTAAATTCAAATACAGGCATCATTTTTTTAATGCTTAGAAAAAAAATCCAACGAAAACTTGTAAACACCTGATATATTGACAATGGGACTATTAGATGAATGGACCGTTTCTCCAGATTTTTTCTAGCATAAGATATTTTCTGGAGTACTCAGAACATTTTTGTCAACTTTTTAAATTATTTTCCTTTGCTATGAGGCCTAAGATATTTCCTGGAGTACTCGGAACATTTTTCTTTAATATAAAACAAAACTCCTTCGTTATCAGCATGTTCGTTAGAGCTTCAATAAAAAGCATTTCCAAAATCTCTTTTAAGACTCGAGCTGCCTTATTTATTTTACAAAATTTTCATGGTCACTTACTGGCAGCGCTTTTATCTATTTTTTGGAAAAGAATATCCAACGGAAATTGCAACACGTGATATATTGACAATTGGACTATCAGACGAATGCACCGTTTCTCCAGATTTCCTTCAGCATGAGATATTTTCTGGAGTATGCAGAGCTATTTTTTTACATTAGAGAAAAATTCCTGCTTGACTGCTGTCCTGTTGACATTTTTGTCAACTTTTAATATTATTTTCCTTTGGGCCTAAGATATTTTCTGGAGTACTCGGAACATTTTTCTTTAATATAAAAAAAATCTCCGCTATCAGCATGTTCATAAGAGCTTCATTGAAAAGCGTTTCCAAAATCTCTTTTAAGACTCGAGCTGCCTTATTTATTTTACAAAATTTTCATGGTTACTTACTGGCAGCGCTTTTATCTATTTTTTGGAAAGGAATATCCAACGGAAACTTGCAACACGTGATATATTGACAATTGGACTATCAGACGAATGGACCGTTTCTCCAGATTGTCTTCAGCATTAGATATTCTCTGGACTAGGTACTCAGAACATTTTTGTCAAATTTGAGAGTGACAAGTTTCATAAGGGAAATGAGATTGAAATAAAAGTAAGTTGAAAAAAAGGACAGAAGGGGGAATGAAGAGAAAAAAGGAAAAGTTGAGCTCCTCTGACGCGAAAAGTGCACAGCGATGTACACGAAACATTGCGGCGTCGGAGTTTCTCGGCTCGCTGGCGTTGCAAGTGGTCCAAGCAGCGGTGCATCATCTCCGAACGATCTTTGCTTTTCCTGTCTCTCTCCCTTTAGCTTTTTGTAACTATCTCTCTCCTTTTCTCTTCGTGTCTTCGTGTATTCCCATCTCTCCCTCTTCCTCAGGTTTACTTTGCCACGATCTCTTTTATGTCCTATCGTGCACGCGTTATTTTCCTCGCATACTGTGTAGAACTCGCGCTTTCGCAAGTCCAGACGCCCTTGAGTCTGATTATACGCTCAGTCTGTACCTCTTGGCGGTCCTCTTTTAGTTCCTCTCTCTCTTTACCTCTGTCTTTCACCCTCACTTTTCCCTCCTTTGACTTTTCCTTCTTCGTATTCTCCATCTACCATCTCTTTCTCCCTCTTCGGCTCCCTCAATTTCGGACCCAAACTTGAAGAAACGAAAAATCATCCTGTTTCCAACCATCAACATCTTGAAAATTATCCAAGACCACCCGGAATCCGCAATACTTGTCGGCTTGTGTGAAATAAAAAAATTGCCGTTATCCATCGGAAAAATTCTATGAAACATTTGATCCACAATTATAAAATAATAATAATAAATGTAAATATTTCATCTCAACTCAAGACAAATAGGGTTAGAATGGGAACAGTGGCAACAGCGGGTACACTGAACCTTTTCTGTTTCTCAGAAGTGGACATGTATAAATGTGCGACTTTTTTACATTAGAATCGCCCTCGGGTGCCAATTGAGCCTGTCTGTGAGTCGCTCCCGCGCAATTCGGTTGTGAGAGGTGATATTACATTATTTTTGGTGTCAAAAGTTGAACAACCTGCTGAGTTTGTATGATTTTTGCTTCTTTACCTATCGCAAGTATGTTCCAAGTCATTGTTCTCCCGCAATGTACAGCTATATTGCGATATTTGAGCATTGTGTTTGTTAACCCAACAAAAATCGAAACTTGTCAGTACCCGCTTTAGAAAAAAGGAGAGGGTCGGTACCCAGTCGCTCAATTTTTCAAGGTACATACAGGTAAGTCATAATATGAATATTTTCGCGTTGTGATTTAGATAGGTACTCATTGTTGATTAATATTCAAAAAATGATTGTGATTGATCTCACAATATGCTGTTTTTTTAAATTATTTTTTCAATAGTTTACTGTACAATACGTCCCATTGTATAGAGAAAAGTACTCCATTACCTATAAGTGTACCGTGGATCAGGGTAATTTTCTTCAAATTTTGCTTGATTTTGCAATTTTGTTTGACTGTGAAATTAGGCGTTTCACTGTGTACACCCCTAAGTACACAGTGGATCCAATCCCATTTTTTTTAATGGGTATTATCTCAATATCTATTGGGTTAGGCCGTTTAGTGTCTCTTAACAAAATGAAGCCATTGAACACTGCTCACCTTTAGTCAAGGTTTCATTGAGATTGTGTGAACGGTTAGGCAGCTATAGACCTCTGAAAAAAATGAGCCACTGATCCCACTCGGACCCTACGTAAAAAAATGCCATCGAATAAAAATATTACAATTATTAATCAAATCGCTCATCTACTAGAAAAGTCTACTAGAAAACTATCCTATAAAGTACTAGTACTAAAAAACATCTACTAGAAAAATCCACTAAAAAACTGTCATAATATAAAAATGACGTTTTAAGAAAAACGCATTTTAATTTTTTTTTTCACATTCGTGACGCCACTGTTACTCCAATATTAATCTAACTCAGCCTGTAATGATTTTACTTATTGTGAAATTTATTTACCTTTTTGAGGGTTATAAATAATATGTAGCTAATTGCAATAAACCATTTGTCTGTGTTATGACAGTTTTTTAGAAGATGAGCGAAATATTTTTATTGAATTAAGAATTTAATATAAAAATATATAGTGAGTGAACCATTGGAGTTTTTAATTTAAAAAAAATCGATTGTCATTACTCAAATACTGACGTCAGCAGAATTTAAGATAAACCCTGCTGAGTCTCTTAAATGAGGCTCAATTACCAAAATCAATTACCAAAAATAGCTCAATCAAAATCAATTACCAAAATAGCTCAATCAATTACCAAAGTTCAATTACCAAAAATAGAGTATGAAAAAAAAAACAATTAAGATATCAGATTCACGATTTATTAAAAAGTATTTGATCCAGCGAAAGTTTTGATTTTTAAAGATCTTGATAAATCGATGTCAACGGCGATTTTGGTCGTTATTAATGTTTAAAAGTTGTTATTTATTTTTAACACATTAGAAGAGCAATCGGTCTTAATCTACGACGATTTAATTTTCGATCCAGTTCAGTGGGAGTATGGGTGCGACTTGATGTTACAAAATGAGCGAGAAATTGATAGAAATAGCCATAGAGAAAGAGATAGGGAGAGGGAGAAATAGAAAACGAAAGTGGGAGACATTCTACGGGGTCGTGGAACCCGAGCGTAATTTAATCAGCGGCCCATTAACGACGCAGCCCGTCGGGCCCTGCATCGTCACGGATTCCATTTAATTAATGCAGGGCGACGTTGGCGGTAGGCCTAACTGTATAGAAGTACAAGAGTAGCGAGAAATTTTTAGTTAAGGAGGTTGGAGCGTTAGCACAATCCAAGATTAAGTTTAAAAAAATATATATATTATTATCTAGATTACACTCACAAGGAGACGGCACAACCGTGGGGTCGGGGATGTGGCCGAATTTTTTTGTGGTGAAAGAGGACCCCTGGCACCTCACGTGGTTAAAGTAGTAGGACGCACTACTCGGAAAATTCAGAGAAAAATCGATTCGAAGTTTCTTAGGCACCTTATGAGTTTGAAATGTCAGGCACATGTCGAGCCGCCGTCTAGTCTTGACGGTTAGGTTAGGGCTCGGTTTTTGCGCCGGACGTCTCGCGTTCGATTCCTCCTTCGGATCTTTTTTTTTTATCTCAACAATTATTCAAAACGTTTTTCATCCCTACATTATTTTTTAAATTATTTTCATTTTTTAATTTTTTTTCTTTTTTTTCCAATAAAACAATTCATAACGATGGGTTTAGTATTTTTCATTGTAAAGTATATAAGGAGGAACATTGGGTTTTTAATGGGAATAACAAAGTCGATTAGAAAAAATTCAATTTTTTTTCTTCATATAATAATTATATACAAAAACCGCAGTGGCAATTATCGTAGAAACAAACAAAACGATAATTTTTGCGACATCTTGCGCAACATATAAAAGCGGATTTTTTACAATCGCAGGGAGTTTGCAATACATTCGTACAAAAACATGTCCCATTAACATTCATGAAAATGTTTCTAGTAACTGATAATTTTGAGGCAAACCAGGCGTATTGAATCATGTCTCGGAATATTGGTGACGATAATTGATGGTGAATTATTGAATGGATTTTTATAATTTTTTCGAAATTTGTTCACCACAAAACACCAGAGATAAAAAATGGTTTATAGTATGTAATTTTGCGTGCGGTTAGATGAGCAAGACGTTCACGCTACGGGTGATGGAATTTTTTTTGTTGCTATTTAGCACCAAGATAAACCACTTCCAGCAACGCGATTAACGCAAATAAAACCTTTGTAAACATTGGGGAAAAAACCCATATTGCTTTCATTCTGAGTTTTATAAAACCATCGTTGACGCAGTTTTTTCATAATAATGATCGACTATGCTGTACTTTTTCAAACTGGTAGTAATACAAAAGTTTTTTAATAGTAAAGTAATAGTAATATGAAAACAGAAAAGTGTCGAAAACCATCACTGCTATCAATTCTTTACACTTCACTATTTTCAGTTCCCTAAAGATGCCCCTGGAGTGTTGTCCACAGCCACTATTTCGTAATGCCCACTTATCGCAATTGCACGAGGGCACAGGGAAACTGAACAACTTGTGTGGGTACATATATATTTTCATTGAGTTTCCAGTGTTACCATGGGAACCTCAGTAAAACTGTCCTACCGCTCAATACTCCGCGCGCAGTCCAGTACGCAAGTAAGCGGTCACCCATCCAAATGGTGGCCCAGGAAAAAACTGCTTGACATGGAAGATCTCCGCAGCCAATCACCGACGAAGGCAATACCACCAATGAATAACATTGATAAAAACGTAGAAAAGTTTCATGTTTTTGGACAACTTTGTACCTACATAACAATTGTGTCTGTATGTATAAAGTCGTGACGACGTCGTCTACCCAAGCTCAGATTTCGCAGGATGAGAGTCATTATTCCGTTTCCCATTAGCCGCTGGTTGCACGTGCATCTCTCTCTCTCTCTCTCTCTCTCTCTCTCTCTCTCTCTCTCTCTCTCTCTCTCTCTCTCTCCCCCCCCCCGGGAAAAAATGGACATATATAAACATAAATAATCATTTATGACAAGATCATACATGATTATTTATGTTTATATGTGTCCATTTTTCCTGGGTATACAGATACAAATGTACAAATACTTTTTTTTATAATACAAGTGTAAAATATGATTATATGAAGAAGTACAATATATGTTGACCTATTTGTGATATTATGCTGGTAAATAAATAATACCGAAAAAACATATATATATATATTAACAATTATTTAAATCACCATTTAAGTACGTTTATAATGAAACAATATAATATTATCAGCATCACATGCTGATTTTGCTGCTTATAGACAGTATTATATGCAAAATGACACGCAGTATACATGATCCTATATGATATCAAAATAGTCTGTAGTGGTATTATATTTGGAATAATATGGTTGTTGCGGATAATTACGATTACATGTATGATTATATATGACACCAAAATAGTTTGTACATCATATATAGATTCACATACATGGTCTCATATACAATTATATATGATAATATATAGTACATGTTGTATCATATATGAGTTCAGAGTACCAACTTTTGAACATACATGATCATAAATGGGCATATATGGTCCACACCTAGAAAAAATAAATCCTATACACGGTAATATATCTACATATATGATCATTCATGATGCCATGTTAAGTATATAATGTTATATATCAGTATAAATAATTATATATGTCCATTTTTTGACGGGTCTCTCTCTCTCTCTCTTGCTTTTTCTCTCCCATGTTCATATCCTGTACGACTGATGGACAAATATACGAGGCTAGAAACGCATACTGCATTTCTGGCACAACTCGTAACCCTACACACGCAAGATGTCACGTGATACCTCGAGGGTCAAAACACGCACTCATTCACGAAATGTTTCAATGATCCAGCGATACGTGAATCCTGTTCCAGCTGCCACTTATCGGCGGAACAATATTCCCATGTTTTAATTGAATTTTTTTTTCAATTTTTTCTACAACTTGCTGGCTTATACGATTTCTTCGATTTTGCAGTTAGGTGTTGAATATATCTATGGCGGAGCAACCTTAATTTCACTCCGCTTTCAATAATGCAAAACCTTTTGTTCACACTTCGCAGCGAGTTTTACTTCTTTCTCCTCCCCCCCCCCCCCCACTCTTTCTCTCTTTTGCACAGTCTCGCGTCTCCGTCTATAGCTCCGATGGATCGACGCCAGTAACGAATATCTTTTCTCCCATGGCCGCAAGAGCGTGGCGCGGAATAGAAACGAGGAGAAGAACCGCGGAAATGGATGCTGCGAGTGGAAAAGAGGAAAAAGCAAAGGAAGCTCGAGAAAGTTCACAGTTCAAGGGAACCGCGGTGAAGAATCATGATGAAATTGTCTTCTCGACGATAAAATCAACGATAAAAAAAACTCTGCCAGTCCCGCTCGTGATTTTTATTCCGATATCGAGCATCGAAATGCATCCTCGGCATAAATACGTAAATTTATTTCGCGCGATCGTCGAGTCTATTTATTTGGGTAAAATGTTCGAGCTTCAACCTTACGCTCTTATTTATTCATTCTTTTCGAACGAAATATAGTTGCGAGACTTTCTTACCCTTACGCTGCATACTGTTCAAACGAATATTCAAGTGCAATTTAATTTACGTATTTCACAATCTGCCATCTGCTTTCTTGATGTGAATCCGGTGAAACGAAAGAATGTGTATCGTTCCATTGGTAATCCTGGAGATTTTTCAATTGCCAGATACGCGCAATTGGGTCAGAATTTTCGCGAAGAGAACACGAGACAAAATAAAATAGAGAATCACGAAATTGGTGAGCAAAGAGATAGATAGATAGATAGATAGAGTACGGGAAATACAAACGAGTGATGACACTTATAATTGGCGTCGAGATGCTTGATATTAAAAAAAGTGGTATAAACAGTAATATCACTCTTCAACAATTAATTATCCAACAGTTTTTATTTAATGACTGTGCAAAAGTATTGGGCCATATATTATTGCGTATGAAAACAAAAAACAAAACATTATAAAAATAACAAAACATGTTTTAGTTTTCTCTCTAGAGTCAATACTTCGTTGCCATGCCCTTAGCGGCGATTACAGCAGCACATCGTCGGGGTAGAGACGCAATTAATTGCGAGATGCGATCTTGTGGCATGTTTTCCCACTCATATTGCAAATGATCCCATAATTCCGTCTTGTTGGAGAGATTCTTCGTTCCAACGCGAACCTTGAGCTCTTGCCACAAATGTTCAATCGGATTTAAATCCGGTGACTGCGAGGGCCAGCCGAGAAGGCGCACTTTTCGGCTTTCAAGGAAATTCTTCACAACCCAGGTAGGAATTGACGATGAAAAAAGGGCTCGTCAAGCTCTGAAACAAGGCTCCCATTTTTTAATTCAGGCTGAGCACCAGCCTGATTTCAGGCCTAGCTGAATCTCTGAATGATAACGCGGTTTCAGGCTCTTGCACACAGGCTTGACCAAAGGCTGGTAGAAAAGCCTGTACTAAGCCTGAAACGACGAAACAACAAGGCTCAAAACGAGCCTTAATGAAGCCTTCACGAGCATTTATGACCAGGCTTTTCCCAAACTCTTCCCGAGGCTATACGAGGCCTGTTTTTTCGTTTTCTATATTCTACATTGGGGTAAAATTAATAAATCTGTAAAGAATTCATTTGATTTATTATATATATTTATTATTTGTTATATTATTTGTTACAAAATATATATAAAAAATATTTTTAAAAACGATACTTTATTTTATTGCGTACTTTTATTTTCGTATATACTTTTTTGTGTACCTCATAAATATCGATAAGAGCATATGTTTAAATGTTCTGAGCTGCCTCCTTCGCTTTCGTTTTTCGTGCCTTCGCACCCGACAAATTTATTGCTAAATTTTTTTTTTTCATAAAAGTACAGAAAAAATATTATTTTAAACTTATTTTATATTATCACAACCTGAAACAAGCCTGCATCCAGCCTTGATTTTTCAGCCTCAAAATTCACCGACTGAATGAAGCTTGAAATAACCCTGAGTTTAGGCTAAGCAGCCAGTCTTGGTTCCAGGCTGCTCCAAACGATGCAATGAAACCTGGGCCAGGTCTGTCTCACTCAGGCTCGGTGAAACAAGGCTCGCACAAGCTTGTTTCCATCGTCAGCCTTTTAATTTCCTACCTGGGAAGACGCGAAGCATGTTTGGGATCATTGTCGTGTTGAAATATCCACCCATTCGGCATATTTTTCTTTGCAAATGGGAGCATATGGCCTTGCAATATATTTCGATACATCATAGCGTCCATATTGCCTTGGATTTCTATTAGCAGACCAATACCGTTGTCAGAAAATGCTCCCCAAACTTTAACATTTCCGCCACCGTGTTTTACAGTTGGAATTTGATGTCGTACATCGTATCTGGTACCTGCTGGGCGTCTTACGTACTTGCGACCATCACTTCCGAACAATTGAAATTTTGATTCGTCGGAAAAAAGAACTTTCCGCCAATTCGATACTGTCCAATGTTGATTTTTTGGCAAAATTCAATCTAGGCTTCTTATTCTTTGTGCTAATGAGTGGTTTTTTTACACCGACGCGCCCAATCAATCCCACAGCCTTCAGACGTCGGGATACCGTACTCCGACTGATATCAGAAAGATTTTCACTGCGTAACTCTCGCGAAATTATTGCTGCACTTTTTCGCGGATCTATGACGCACTTCCTTTTAATGATTTTGTCCACGCGTTTTGAAGTTTTTCGTAGTCTACCTCTTCGACTTTTATCACACAACAAATTTGTTGGTTTATATTTCGCAATAATACGGTTTACTGTGCTTCTCCCAATAGATAGAGTATTTACAATGTCACGAGAACTCTTTCCTTTTTCAAATAGTTTTAACACAACTTCGCGGACCTCAATTTTTGTGTGTTTCGCCATTGCGGCAGAAATTGAACTGATTTTTTCATGGTTCCTCATGTTTCGAACTAACGCGAAACGAACTTCGAGAAAACATGAACAAACCGTGTGGCTGGAGAAGGTGAGACAGTGGCCCAATATTCTTGCACACTGACCGAACGCGTTCAACGCTGTACACAAACCATACACTATACAAACAAAATAATATACCACGCTGTTCTGCATATCATAGCTCCCTCAAATATTTGAAATGATGGAGAGGTTCAGGCATTAAATATTTTATCGAATAACTGAGAAAAAAAGGTTGGCCCGAAACTTTTGCACGCCACTGTATCCAATGATATATATATATATATATATACAGGGTGTCCCAGAACTCAACGTCAAGCCGAAACGGCGTGACAGGATTGATTGTAACCATCATGAGAAAAATCAGAAAAAAAATCTGGGCATTTAAGAAAAACCTAGAAATTTGGTCAAACTGTAACCATTTTTCGGTTATTGTGGTTAATTTTTATTATTTTTGTTCATTTAAACTTTGGAACCGTAACCCTAAATAACATTTCTAGAATCATAGTAAAAAATAATGACACAATTGCCCCAAGTTTCCTAGAATTAAGACTGTTTTTTTGTTAAATTATGAATTTAAAATGTTTAAAATAGATTTTTTTTCTGATTTTTCTCATGATGGTCACAATCAATCTTGTCACCCCGTTTCGGCTTGACGTTGAGTTCTGGAACACCCTGTATATATATATATATATATATATATATATATATATATATCAGATCGTAACACTTTCTTTCCATTTTCCTACTGGACATGTACTGAAGTGACTGGAAAAACCCGACACGATTTACTTTCAAATATTTTTGTACATAAATATGATGATAAAAGATAAAAGTAACAATCTCCATTTCCAGCCCTTGTCGAGTGCTTTCATTCACAAAAAATCAATTCAGAGCAAAAAGTCTTTAAAAAACCGACGATATTTTGCACTACTCTATAAAGTGGCACATATTTTTCTTCGTATGCGTCTATATATGTATTTTTTCAAATGAAAAATCGTATTGTCATTGGAATAGAAAAAAATTATGATGGACTCTTGAATACTTGTCGATGCGATCTGGAACGTCCCATGCACGTATCTTATGACTGGAATAAAAGAGACAGCGACTCGGCAGCAGTCAGCAGTCTCTTGGGAATGTAATCAACTGAAATCATCGGAGATGTTATCACACCCGCCCTCCCCAGCCACTGCCTCGCTCGCTCTCCGGACCCAGGGGGTCGGGAGCGAGCGAGGCAGTGGCTGCATCGAGCCTCTTTCAACGTGCAGAAGTGAAGAATCTCATCGACGTCAAATAAACACGGAGCGCCAGGTTGAATTTACAACCTACCGTCACGTTATCCGGACTTACTCACTGTGCGCCCTCAACTATCTCTCACCCTCCTGCCGTCTTTCTTATACTCTCTCGCTCTGTCCCTTTTTGCCCTTCGAACAGTATGTGCTTCCCTTATTTCCTCCTTTCGCGATAAAAAATTACGAGGAATCCTACTCGTCAATCGCAGCCCTCCAGCCTGGAAGCACCACTTCCGTTTTTTACTTTCGTCTTCGTCGGAGAAATTATAGTCGCAGATTGTCAAGCGCGGTAACAATGGGGTGGGGAAAATAGGGAATATTTGGGGGAATAAATAATTGAGTGTAATAAAATGAAAAATAATATAACAAAAAATATTTTTGTCGGGTACTATCGATTGCATTGGATTACTTGGTTCGATCATTTTAGCAGTAAAGTAGAGAAAAAATACTTTAACGATTCTAATACTTTAAAAATACTTCAATCTAATACTTTATCTAATACCAAATCTTAATATAAATCTCTATTTAATACCTAATTTTAAATACTGTAAAAATTCGATTTTTTTGACATAATTTGAATCTTTTAAGGGTCACGGGTATAAAATCACGTGCGAATTTAACAATTTTTTTTCGTATGAAAAAGTGATTTACTCATAAAATGAATTACCCATCTGTTTAGTATGAATATCAAGCTGTTAGAAAATATATATATATATATATACATTTTTTTCGATGTGTAATGTGGCCGACTACTAATATTTTCTTTTGTTATCTTTTTTTGGGCGCTCCGCGGCGTGGCATTTAGCATCCACAATTGTTTACCTAGAACAAAAAACAAAAATCCTCGTCAATCTACATCGGAATACCTAAAGAAGTACGTACGGAATTTAAAAAATATTGTTCTATTCGAAATTTGTAGGTATTTGAATTGAGTTGTGGTATTTGAATGAATTTTCAGTGAAGTATTTCGTACAAAACTGCTCATAAAATGAAAAGTTTTTGATTAATCAGATATTCCGTACGTACTTTTCTGCGAAATGCAATTAGGAACATGACTTTCAAATTTGAAGTAAATCGAGTGAAAATTGTTGAAGTTATTTGTCACGCTAATTGGAAAAAAGCTGTTTCGAGAAAAACGCGTTTAAAGGTTTAGGTACTCTATGGCCGTGCCAGAGGTGGGCTTACTTTATACGCTCAAAGTCGGTTAAAAAAGTGTTCTTGCTATAAATCGAATAGTAACTTATTCTTACGATGATACAGCACCGTTTTAGCAAAAAAATCGATTTTTTGAAAATTCTACTAAAATTCTAGAACATTCTAAACTCTTACCCCTTAAGAGTTCAGAACACGTGGATTTGTTTGTTTGGGTTATCAAAAACAAACGTTAGATAGGATTTTTTATAACGTTAAATTTTAAATGCATTTATTCTGGAAACAGCATTTTTCAGCGCGCGGGGCGCTCTACAGCTTCAACAGATGAACCGATTCACATGAATCTCTGCGCAATTGAAAGGAAATTCAATTTGCGAAGCCTTGGGGAAGCGATTTTTGTCCAAAATTTATTAAGAAATTTTTTTTTTCGTCCGCTGAAGCAAACAAAAACCGAGCGAAAAAATTGGATTTTTTGTTCAAACGGCTGTCATTGTTATCCAGGGATTTTTCAGAAAGCAAAATCGGTAAGGCCCCCCCAAATTTAGTCTAGTTTAATCATGTTCAACCCATTTTCGTTTCGAATGAACTTTCACGGCTGTGGAGCGCCCCGCATAGACCAAAACACGCCGTGCATGGCTTTATTTTACGGGAGCTGGAGCCGCCATTTTGGATGTTCGTTAATAAATAAAATTGGATTTCACTCTCCATTGATAGAAAAATAAAATGCGTTGAAACTTACTTCGAAACGTATTTATTTTGTATTTAAAAAAATCTACATATATTACACAAAGTGCAACAATTTCATGGCATTGAAAATGTAATCAGACTTTTCGGCTAATAACAAACAGGTACATGTAAATAATATGAGTTGATTTTTGTTATTTTTTAAACAATATGGATACATTGAGGTATATATGGGGTTTGTTTGGATTTGTTTGTATGATAATTGTTATATCATTTTTGTAGTATATTCGTAATATAAGTTGTGATGTAATTTTTTTAATTAATAAAAAGCTTAGGATTGGTTTGGGAGAGGGCATTTTTCAACCATTCACAGTCATTCAGCATATCGCTACTCCCTCCATAGTGACAGTGGAGTGGGGGTAGCGTTAGTTTCGTGTGACATCCAGCCAACTCGATCCCCTATACCCAGCCTACCTCAACAAACATATGGGTCATTCCATGTCAAATCGACAAATTTTTTACCTGACCCCCTTTGATTTCGCTGAAAATTTTCTATCTTTTTCTACCCCCCGAAAGTTATTTTTCAGAATTTTTTCAAATTTTTTTTCCCGACTCAAAAAAAGTTATGAATTTTTAAAAAAAACCGCTCTTTTATTTTTAAATTGCCAGAACTTTTTCAAAAATTGACCGTTTGGGAACTTTTTTTTTTCAAAATTTTTGTTTTTAAATGTAGTTTTCGAAAAAAAATATGAAAAAATTTTCAGAATCCCAGATATATGAAATATTTTAGTTTTTTTGAAAAAACCGTAATTTTCTCAAAGTCCGACCGTTTTTTTTTTTTTTTTTTGCTCTAAAAATACTTCAACTAATTCTGCAATGATCCCCGTTAATCAAAAGATGTGACGACAATCGCTTCTAATTTTTTTTCTTGATTATAAAAAAAATTTTGTTGAATTTTTGCTGATTTTATATAACTTTGTTATGAAATTTTTTTTATTTCCTCGTGAAACCTCAAAAGTTGAAAAATAAAATTTTATTGGAGAATTTCAAGTGATTATCGTCCAAGAAATTGTTATTTTAAAAAAAAAATATTTTTTTTCTCTCATTGACGTTATTTTGTCATGTTTCAGTACCAAAATGACGTTAAGTTGTCATATTTCAGTACCAAAAAAAAACGTCCATAAGAGTAAAAAAATAACGTCAATGAGAGAAAAAAATTATTTTTTTTTTTTAAATAACAATTTCTCGGACGATAATCACTTGAAATTCTCCAATAAAATTTTATTTTTTAACTTTTGAGGTTTCACGAGGAAATAAAAAAAATTTCATAACAAAGTTATATAGAATCAGCAAAAATTCAACAAAAATTTTTTTATAATCAAGAAAAAAAATTAGAAGCGATTGTCGTCACATCTTTTGATTAACGGGGATCATTGCAGAATTAGTTGAAGTATTTTTAGAGCAAAAAAAAAAAAAAAAAAACGGTCGGACTTTGAGAAAATTACGGTTTTTTCAAAAAAACTAAAATATTTCATATATCTGGGATTCTGAAAATTTTTTCATATTTTTTTTCGAAAACTACATTTAAAAACAAAAATTTTGAAAAAAAAAAGTTCCCAAACGGTCAATTTTTGAAAAAGTTCTGGCAATTTAAAAATAAAAGAGCGGTTTTTTTTCAAAAATTCATAACTTTTTTTGAGTCGGGAAAAAAAATTTGAAAAAATTCTGAAAAATAACTTTCGGGGGGTAGAAAAAGATAGAAAATTTTCAGCGAAATCAAAGGGGGTCAGGTAAAAAATTTGTCGATTTGACATGGAATGACCCATATACAGTTTTAAAATCATTTTCAATGCTAACATTTTCAATGATAAACATTCCCGAAGCTCATCCATTTGTCATGCCTCTCGACAGTAACCTCCCGTTCGCAATCATTCAACTCTGCACAGTCGAGTAGACCAAAAAAATCATTAAAAATTACGATATGACTCGCTTTTCTGTTGGCCAAAAAAATAAAGTGGTAATTGCAATGTGGAGCTTTCAGTACCCATACTTCTCATGCTGCATTGAACCAAAATAATCACGCAAAATTCGTGAGAGTAGTGAACATTTTTTTCGGTGTTTCTAAAATTACCCCACGATTCTTTTTTCTTCAAAAAATATTCGACGAATTTCACACAGATTTGTTGCGACGGCCGCGGCCTCTCGTAATTCACGCATGGTCGAATCCGTTAATCGGTAAGGAGAGGAAAAATGAAATGAAAGAGGTTGGAAACATCACGAGGAGATAACGGGGGTTGGGTCACGTTCGCGAAAATTGCAAGCCACCGAACGATTCTCGAAAGCATCTCTCGTCGGTCTGTTTCTTCGGATTGCTCTGATCCTCTCTCTCTCTCTCTCTCTCTCTCTCTCTCTCTCTCTCCCTCTCTCTCCCTGTAATTTCGTTCTTTGCCGTCGAGCACATGAAACTAACCCGCTACGGACATTATTGTCGAATTATCTCTCTGTGCTTATATATAAGCACAAATAAAAATTAAATATATATATACACACATATTGGGTATCACCTCCTCTGGCTATTTTAAGGACGTTTCTCAAAATCTTGTTAAACGAATCGCTGATATCGACCAGCCCTCGAAATGGATTTGCTTACATTCACCTAAAGATGATTTTAAAAACATTGAAGCTTGATAACTTTGAGTACGAGGACAGTCGGCTACTCGTGGTCGAATAGCCAGAAAATGGTCGTTCCTCATTTGTAGTCATATATATTCGTTTCGAAAAAGAAATTGGACCATTTTTTTTAAGAATACAAAAAAAAATATGGAAATGTGTTTTGAAGTGGCTTTTGCAGTAAAGAATCATTCGCAATGGATTTTATTCATGGACTTGCTTTATAAACGTCTTGCTTGACATTGGAGGAATAAAATCTACCTCCGTAAACTGTAAATAGGATAAAAACGCGAATTCGGAGGATACGATCAACTTGCGGAGCGTGCGGTGTGCAACTTCTTGCACATTCAAACTGCTCTTTATGATATTCAATACACGTAAATGTATATATATATATATATATATATATATACACGTGTGTGTGTGTGTGTGTGTGTGTGTGTGTGTGTGTGTGTGTGTGTGTGTTCATGGATGAACAGTTATCCACTCACGCATCGCTTATGCAGACACACATACGTATGAAGAGGGAAGCCTTCGAGCAAGTAATAGCAGAGTTACCAGAGCAGAGAGGTGAGTTAAAGCCGCGGAAATAACAAGATCATTTGTCACCGGCCATTTGCATACGTCCCTTCGTTCTCCCTCTCTCTCGCTCTCTCTCTCTCTCTCTCTCTCTCTCTCTCTCTCTCTCTCTCTCTCTCTCTCTCTCTCTCTCTCTCTCTCTCTCTCTCTCTCTCTCTCGTGTGCACAACGATGAAACGCCTCGCGGATTCGTGTTAAAAATGAATAGGACCGAAGCTCCGTTGAATATTGGATGAAAAGTATAATGAGAGCTCACGAGGGTCACGGTGATCTCGCTTAGTTCAATCGTGTCGAGGAATTGTCCTATTCGCAGGACTCGCCTTAAGCGCAGGAACTCTTCTCTGCGGCACTCGTTAATTACTCACGTATTTCTTCAATTTGACTTTTGTATTTTTTTCCTCATTCTTATATATGCAGGGTGTTAGGAAGGTCGATGCAAAGCCATAGGGGGGTGGTGGGTCACCTCGTCAGGAACATATCTAGCCTAGGTTACCTTAGTCCAAAGTCTAAGGATTTCGAGTTATCATGATGAGTATGATTTTTGGAAAACTTCCCAAAATTACGTACTAACTCGTTCATAATGTTCAAACAGACAATAATTGGTAAGTAAAAACTTATTTGCGTCTTAACTTAATGTGTATTCAATCGACATATACCAATACAATCATCTGTATCCACACAACTAACTAAATGGGACGTGTTGAATAATTAAAAACTTGTCAAAAAATAAAAATACTTCTCATGTTAATGCTATTTTTAAAAAATAGCATTAACATAAGAGGTAAACGAGTTAGTACCTAATTTTGGGAAATTTTTCAAAAATCATACTTACCATGATAACTCGAAATCCTCAGACTTTGAGCTAAGGTAACCTAGGCTAAATATGTTTCTAATGAGGTGACCAGTCACCCCCTTAAGGCTTTGCATCGACCTTCCTAACATCCTGGATATATATACAGTTGCATGCAAAAGTGTCCGGCCAAAGATAATTTTACGATTAAGTAATGTTTAAAGGATGCACAATGGAAACACAACTATATTATCGTAAAGTTATTTTATTATGCAATCAAAATATGTAATTCAAAAATTGTTCATAACGATTAACAATTATTCGTAAGAAAAATAACACGTTTTGCTGCTTCATAAATGTCCGGCCAAATTCCAAGAAGATACAATTCGCTTCGCTTGGTTTAAGTTATCAGTCGCGAAATCATGTAAATATTATGAGCTCGGTTCCTTTTGCATTGTACGATCAGTAACGCTCAGTCAAGATGCCGAAACGCACGTCTTTAGATATACCTAAAATGGGTATCAAGTTGCACAACAAAGGAAAAGTTTTACGTGAAATAGCTAAAATGTTGGCGATTGGAAAATCGACTGTTAACGAAATAATAAATGAATTCAAGACTACAGGTACTCTGGAAGATAAATACTGTCCTGGGAGACTTAGGAAAACAACTAATCGTGTCGATATAGTGATAAAAAAAGGCTGTCACAGACGTAAAAAAGAATGCTGCAATCATCACACGTGAATTACGCGAAGAAAATTTGGCTGACATTAGCGAAAGTACTGTTTCACGTTGACTGACGGAAGTGGGACTTTTTGTACGTGTTGGAGTTAAAAAACCGCTCATCAGTAAAAAAAATAAGAAGGCCAGATTAGATTTCGCGAAAAAATAGCAGAGCTGGACTGTTGAAGATTAGAAAAAAGTGCTATTCACAGACGAAACTAAAATTAATTTGTTTAGAAATGATGGGAGAAGGTACGTTCGACGACCAAAAGGAACTAGAAATGATTCGCGATATCAAACACCAACTGTGAAACACGGTAGAGGTAGAATTATGCTAGGGGTGCATTCTCTTGGAAAGGCGTCGGTCCAATCTTCAAAATTGAATGCACTATGAACTGTGCTATGTATAGACATATTATATTAAAAGAAATGCTGCCTTATACTCGTCAGAATATGCCACAAGGATGGATTTTTCAGCAAGATAATGATCCAAAACATCGATCACAGCTCCCGTGCGCAAAACTGATAGGGCATCCCTAATAAAAATAGGGGCCTTTCAGGGCTTTCCTAGTGCTTTACCTAGTAGGGATTTCCACAACGGGCCCAGATTTGGCCATTATCGGGATAAAATTGTAGGGATTTGCACAATAGGCCCCGACTTGGTCATTATGGGGATAAACCTGTAGGGATTTCCACAAAAGGACCCGACTTGGCCATTATAGGGATAAACCTGTAGGGATTTCCACAATAGGCCCAGACTTGGCCAGAATAAACAAGTAGGGATCTCGACAATAGGCCCAGATCTGACTATTATAGCGATAAACCAGTATAAATAGCTTAGGCTACATGGTTGATGGTATTTCAATTATTCAAATCGATTATATACATCGATCGAATAATATTATCGAACGCAAATTGGAAAAAAGCGTAAGGGCATTAGCAAATAAAAAATCAACGATGAATACAAATATGCAGACAAACATCAGGCAGTATTTATTTATCAAATTAGAGAAACCTTTTACATAGATACAAACAATTACTCATGGTTTCACTCATACATGGAGTAATGCTAGCGCATAAGTGTAAACAGTCCCAACCGGTTTTCACGACATTTCTACAGCAACTAATTTCCGCTCAATACTCATCATAGGGAAAATTATTTCTTCTGAAGACTTCGCTGATATTTCCCATTCATAAACTTTATCTGACTGTGTAGAATAAGTAAATAAATTGGTGTGTGTTTTCCAGACCTTTCCCTCAATGGAAATAGATTCTAGTAATTCAGTAGACCCATTTATTTTTTTTATTTCTACTACACATCCATTCCTTAGAATGGATTATTTTTTGTATTAATTTTGTCATGGCAGTTTGTCATAAAGGCTCACATGCAAATACGCAATCACATTTCTACGCGCGCACACATACATACACATATTCTCACGCCCACACCTATGCACATGAACAATTACATAAAAACAAATACAGATATACCCTGACGCATTTAACATACACGTATATCTACTGATACGGATATTTTATGGCGCTGAAATGGTTATGATGAGGCGCCGTTGAGGCATTTTCAGGGCGCTAAAATGGTTTTGATGAGGCGCCATTGAGGCAACTTATAAGGCCCCGGTCGTTGCGCCTTTAATGGCCCTTGTTGACAAAGTGTAACCGGCCGCTAACGGCCTTTATGTGGCTTCCAGATTAGGGCCCGAATAAAGTTAGGGGAATATTATTGGGGCCCGATCACAGCCCGAACTCAATTTCCGCACGGGCTCCTTCAGCAGGTTTTTAGCAAGACAAATATTCGAGTTTTAGAGTGGCCGAGTCAATCTCCGGACTTGAATCCCATAGAACATTAATGGCAAGAGTTGAAATTAAGAGTAGGAACTGAACATTGTGCCAATAGACCTGCATTGTGGGGAAAAGTTCAAGAAGAGTGGAAAAATATCTCTCAAGATGGAATCATCAAACTTATTGAATCGATACCTCACCGATGTGCTGCCGTGATAGCTTCGAAGGGCATGGCTACCAAATATTGATGAAAATCTTACATTTATTACCGTTTTCTATTTTTTTTCTTGAGTTACTATATTTTTTCTTTGTATACAGTGCGTGATTCGTACTTGGCCGGATAGTTATGAGAAAGCGAAAATTGTTATTTTGGTTATAAATAATTATGAATAGTTATATATAATTTTTCAATAACACGTTTCGATTGCATAATAAAAGAACTTTACGATGATATGTTTGCGTTTCCATTTTGCATCCTTTAAACGTTACTCCATCATGAAATTATCTTTCGCCGGACACTTTTGCATGCAACTGTATGCAATGTGTGTGTGTTTTTATTACGTCCAATGTTTCTTCATGTGAGCTTGAGGGCTTTACGATCCCTTCTGTCAGTTTTCATCCTTACAAGGATCGTTTTCTTTTTCTTTATTTTTCATTTTCATAGTTTTGACAACGAGATTCTGCAACCGTTAATTGTGACGCGAGAGGTAGGATTTTGTGGTGCTGATGCGAGCACAGGAGGGCTGAGGATAGGTCACGAAGGGCACGAGGAGCTGTGCAAAGAAGGGAAGAGCAAAATGACGCAGCTGAGACGCGTTCGAGCTCACGAGGTCCTGCGTCACGAAAAGCTTTGTCTTAGCCGCGGTTACAAGAGGAAAAGAATGGATGGGAAGGGGGCTGAGTGTACACGCTGATTTTCTTATAGACGAGGCAAAAGTTTAAGTGTCTATGAGAGCTTCGCGTGTTCCAAGCAGGCGGAAGGGGACGCGAACGACGACGTACTCCCGTGGAAAATCACCGTCGGCGGAGGTGTCTCACTCCTTTTAACTCGTCGGTATATACACGGGGCTTTTCAAGCCAGAGGGGTAACTTCGCGCATACACTTCTCACCCTTCGAGTCGTCCGACGAGAATTGACGGGCGTTCTTTTTGAACGTCGGAACGTGTATTTGACACCGCAAAAGCGGCAAAGTTCTCAAAGTCTATGGGAAGAACGAAAAATCGACGTTTTATTCGTCGCAGTGATTTATTTTCTCACCGGCAGTTGGGGCGCCACTTGATTCCGTCATTTACAGTCAAGAAGCTCCGACTTCTTCTTGTATTAGGAGTACAACTTTGCAGTGACCGTTTTACTTAGAGAGCCACTGCGGCCGAAGTAGTAGCCCTAGGTCAATAAAAAAAGTGGCATTTTAAACTAGAGGCTCTGCCAATGTAAACAATTTAAAAAAGCTAACGGATACGTGTATGCATTATAAAGTTATAGGCACTCAAACATGGCAACCTACGAACCGAATTCTCAGCATTTGCGGGAGGTTATGATTTACTTCTTCAACATCAAGAAATCTGCGGCTGAGGCCCACCGTTTGCTTGTAGATGCTTACGGGGAGGATTCTATTAGTGAGAAAACGTGTCGGCGGTGGTTTCAACGCTTCAAAAGTGGAGATTTTGAGGTCGAGAACAAGCATGGTGGCGGAAGGCAGAAAGTTTTTGAAGACGGGCTGACAGCTGGGCGTTGTGTACTATGAGCTGCTCAAACCATCCGAAACCATCACAGGAGAACTCTACCGACATCAGTTGATGCGCTTGAGTAAGGTACTCAAAGAGAAACGGCCACAATTCAACGAAAGACATGACAAGGTGATACTGCAGCATGACAATGCCCGACCCCATGTTGCAAATGTCGTGAAAAAGTACTTGGAAACGCTGAAATGGGAGGTTTTATCCCACCCGCCGTACTCTCCAGGCATTGCCCCTTCCGACTATCACTTGTTCCGGTCAATGGCACACGATTTGGCTGACCAGCACTTCGGTACTTACGAAGAAGTCAAAAATTGGGTCGATTCCTGGATTGCCTCCAAGGACCAAGACTTTTATCGACGCGGGATTCGAATGCTACCTGAAAAATGGGCCGAGGCCGTAGCTAGCGACGGGCAGTACTTTGATTAAAAAATATGTAGCCACTTTTTTATAATAAAGCCTTAAACTTTTGAAAAAACGGTCACTGCAAAGTTGTACTCCTTATACTTGCCTGTATTTTTTCCCTGAATGACGATGATATTGGAGTTTGCATCGTTGGAACGCGACGAAAATAACTTTTTTTTTCTAATTGCCAATTTTTTTTGGCACATTAAAGATACTGCACACTATTTAAGGTAATGTGTGCGCAAGCCTCCTCATTAGAAAAAAAAAATGATTTTTTCGTATGCTGTAGTTTAGACATACAGAAAGACGTCTATACTGACGAAAGCGCCTGATTACAGCGTTGCCACGGATATTGCCACAATTATGAAATCGCGGCCGGTGAGGCAACTCAAGTCAAATCTGATTGCTATCTTAATACTTCAATTTACATGATGTAATACACACAGCTATCATATACACTTCCCAAATAATTATTTTCCGTATCATGATTATTATTGTACCTAAATGTATTTCGCTTTTTTCAGATTCGAAAATTCACGGATTTTCTGTTGACTGGTCAATCCGCCAGTAGTACCTTAAGACCCTTATTAGAGACCTACAACCTAAAAGTATCAAAAATGATTTTGGATGGCGACAAAAATGTATGAATGCGAAAACAAAAAAGAATTTTCGTTGCATTCCAGCGATGCAAACTTCAACAACATGAATAACGAAAGTTGTCATACCGTACAAAAATTCGTTCGGGAGTCCTCAGAACGCACCACATCCCTATAGGGATTCAATAAGGATGCCGCACGCAGGGAATCCACATTGGAATCCAGGCACATTCCCCGCTATTCCACGATTGGCGTCGTTTGAGAGTTTTTTATTTGAAATTCTCAACCGGAGTTGGCTAGATCTCCGAAAAATATATCCTTTCGGGGGGCCGGTTTGAAATTCCGAACTTTGAATTATCAGAACGCTGAAAACTCCAAAAGAATACTAGCCCGAAAGATCAAAGCTCTGAAAGAATTTTACACGAAAGACTATAACTCCGAAAATCATTCGTTTAAGGAGGTTGGAGCGATTCAATTGAGTCAAATGACGGTTTATTCATTTTTTTTTCAACGAACCTCAAAAAAATGCATACGAGGTACAGATTTATTCTGTAGGTGCTAATTTTTTTTTAATATATAATTAAAGCGCAAAGTTATGCATTTTAATGTTTTTATTACGTAAAGTAGAAAAACTTTTGTGTTACTACCAACTTGAAAAAGTATAACATTATCGATGATTATTGTTCAACGAATGTTTTATACAATTCAAAATGAAATTTTTGAGTAATTTATAATTATGCCTATTCACATTTACGTCACGCGATTATTGGCCCATGGTTTACGATGGGCAAGATGAGGATTTTTTTTTCTAAATGTTTACAAAGGTTCAGTTTGCGTTAATCGGTTGTTAAAAATGGTTTATCTTGGTGCTAAATAACAAAAAAAATTACACAACCTTTGGTGTGAAAGTCTTGCCCATCTAACCGCACGTTAAATTACATACACTAAACTATTTTTTATCTCTGGTGTTTGGTGGTGAAAAAAGTTCAAAAAATTCGTAGACTCAGTATAGTCTAAACAATAACATGTATTTTTAATTAAAATACCTTGGATTGTGGCTAACGCTCCAACCTCCTTAAAGTGGGAGATGCGTTGAAAAATACGTAGTTGCACGAAAAAGAACATTATTTTTTTTTCAAAATATAAAAAAAAAGTTCTTTGAGATTTTTGAAGAGGAAGATTTGTAGATACGAAAAAGACAGTGTCGACCGCCTTTCCAAAAAGTAAATTTATTCGGAGGTTTGAATTTGAGCATTTTCGGGATAGTGAAAAATGGAAAAAATCGTCTCCTTCGGCAGATTAATTGTTGAAAACGTATATTTTGGGCTTTTCTTCACTTCAATGACTAATTATTATTCACATTTACCGCAATCAAAGATCCCTATCAGGAAGTGGGCACATGTATGGGAATCCAGTTGGATCCCCACGACAATTTCCGCACATGTGGCCATGATAGGGGCTGACAAAGTCAAGAATATACTTTTGCCGATGAGTTTGTTGTACTGCTTTTAGGAAGGCAATTATTAGGGTGAAATTTTTAAGTTTTTGCGAAAATGATACGCAACTTGATCAGGCCGAGGCAAAGAGGCTGCCCTCATTTTGCGTCGGTCTGATCAAGATGCGACCGATGCCCATTTGCAATCCATTCTCATCCCAAAGCGGAAAGGATGAGAAAGAAATCTTTCGAATACACACGGCTTAATTATGTACGAAAAAGCCCATACGTATGAACGTTGCCCAGGGGGAAGGGAGCGATCACGCACGTGGGCGGAAGCTCGTCGTTCCGCGAGAGCATCGCGTCCTTGCCCCGTCCTCGTTCTTCCACGACTGAAGACTTCATGAATATTCAAAAACTTGATGCGACCAACGTGCCAAACTGAGTGCCGTTGCCGGCTTACCTCACAGGCGAAACGGTTGATGGGCCAGAAGGGCGAAGGATATAAGGAAGGAAGAAGCTTCTCCTCTCAGTGGGTACAAAGTGAGGAAATGCTCTTGGGGGTGGAGCGAGGAGATGGCAGATGGAAAAGGGGAAGGTCGGAAGCGAAACACGTACCTCCACGCCAACAATTTTGTCAGTGTAGCAAACCGGAAAAGTTTTTCAACTTCGGACTAACGAAAGTTCAAAACCATTGTCCTCGCAGATTACGCAAATTAATGTTATTAACTCAATTCTTTTTTCCGTATGGAAAATACGAAAGTGTCAAAAATCACAATATGCAATGGGAACTGTAACCGAAAAGCTTTATCGTTGTGCATTGAAAAATCTAATATCGAATAATTTTTTTTCTTCTTAGTTGACAGTAATGTTCGCGTTGTAAAACCTATCAATTAACAACAATTAATTTTCAAGTTTATTCGTGGGTTTCTATTTTTAATTTTGAGATAACTGTTATTGTTCCAATTATTACTAAACGGTTGATTTTGTTTTATGCGTAAGAAGTTTGTTTTCACGTGAGGACGTTGTTGAACCTTCTGTCGACACATTCGGTCATTTTTACCTGGACAAAATTTAGTACAAAGCTCACTTCTCCAGAATTAAACATTTTCAATATTTTTTACAACAGTTTAATTGTATATTTTCCGGATTTTATGTCCGCAGACAAATTAAGAAGTGGTAAAAGTGTATTCCTGATTTTTTAAAATAAAAACCGACCGAAGAGTCATAAATGGTAAGTGGATGAAGTATCATCCGGGTCAAACTAGCCCGGTGTGTCAAAATTGTAGCCCGAATGTGTCAGCGGAAGATTAATCCTAAAAGGTCTCAGGGAAAACCTCTAATATGAACATAAATATTCTTCAAGACCTCCGTCAATAGTGATTTATGTGGCCTTGGAGTTTGCACCGTTGCGACGCAACGAAACATCTTTTTTACATTTTTATCTTCTCGTTTTTATTATTTTACCATTTTTTTCAGATTTAAATTCTAGATCTCTAAATAAGCGACTTAAGAAAAGCTTGACGGATTTTCGTAACGAAGATAAGCTATAAGAAATTTGGAGCATTTGAAAAATGATAAACTCCATGGCATTCCAATGGTGCTAACATCAATGTCATCGATTTATGTGTGTCGGTTGAACAATCTAAGCATATATTAAAAGTATCTATTAAAATGTATACATTCCTATATACAATATAAAGTATCATTTGAAAAAAAAACTTCCGAAAATATTATATCTCGTGTAAGTGCGTATGTGTATTTAGATATTGAAAGGTATGTTTGTTCGAAGAGAAATAAGAACTTTTTGATGACCAGTTTCCTAAATGATGTTTGTGAATTTTGACAAGTCATTTAACATGAGCGTATGACAGAAAAAAAAATTATTTGACTATACAAAGTAATATTGAAACTATATACACACACACACACACACATAAAGGTGTCCTGTTAAAAATGTTCCAGTTCATGTCCTACTATATGCTGGAATTGAAGTTTAGTAAAAATCCCACGGTATTCGGCACTTTGGGCCTTATGTTAGTTTTTGAAAAAAATCATCTAGTTTTGACTTTTTGCATGCCATTTCTACAAATGATATGAATCGACAATAACTATGCAACTATTCAAAGTAATTGGCACGATATGCGTAGTACATTTTTTAGACCGCAAGCTATCAAAGTCTTGGTGTGTATGAAAATTCTGCATGAGATCTTTTTCATAAAGTTTCATTTAAGTTTAAAAAGACGACTTCTCTAGATAAAACAAATAGCCAAGAGTATTTTTTTTTAAACCGGGTCAGAAAGGTTATCATTTGTAGAAATGGCATGCGAAAAACCAAAAGCAGATGTTTTTTATCTCGAAAACCGTGGAATTTTTACCAAACTGAAATTCCAGCATATAGTAAAACATGATCTAACCTATCAACAGTTGCAAGATTATCCATTCATAACAGGACACCCTGTATATACAGTACCGGTCAAAAGTTTTCGATCACTTTGGATGGTTGCAAAATTATACTAGAGTAAAATAATTAATTTTATAGAGCTACATAACAGGACACCCATAAGCTACACAACACACACACACACACACACACACACACACACACACACACACACACACACACACACACACACACACACACACACACACACACACACACACACACACACACACACACACACACATATATATATATAGTGCTTTTGATGGTCGAACTACATACACATAGGGAATGATTATTTTGAAGACATTCGACTTTCGACTCATACTCAACCTTATGAGTTGGGTGTGGAGACAATAGACCCCATTGCCTTCAAAATCCCCTTCGAATGGATGCAAGGAAAGTAATGGAGAAGTATGTAAAGGTCATTGCAAGAACTGTCCTGTTTCCAGAATCAACAATTAATATTTTTTGTTAATTTAAACTCCGCCCCAAATCAAAGCCATATTCTGACGTCGAAAATGACATGAATATAACGGGTTAAAAATATCCTTTGCACAAAGTATATCCATCGGAAGGTAGACACTTGTGTGAAAACGGAAAGAATTTCTAGGTTCATTTAAGAGACTGAAGGGGGTTCTAGGTCAAGGGCAACGACCTGATGCGCGCCAGCCCCCCTCCCTCTATTTCCTATCTTTTCCATCCCCTCGATAGTCTGCTCGCCCCGACAAGACGACAGAACTACCAACCCCATTGATCCTTCGGGTTGCTATGGAGCCTCGCCTAGGCTATCCATCCTCCGCGTACCCAGACGAGTGTTGCAGCGATCTTACGGACGGCCCGGCTTCAGAAGCCACCCGAAGATCGTGACTCCGTCTCAGTAAAAAAAAAAAGGAAAATGATCGAATTTACTGCGAATATGGCTCGAGTATCGTGCCGTTTTCGTGCTTAAAGTGGCAAGGAAGGATTTTTAGACTGTTAGTCATTTCGCGAAATATACATTTTTCGAAGAATTAAAAATCCCATAAAATTGAAAACCATGGAGATATACGATCGAGATTCCCCTTACGGGGAATTGAAAATGCTTCATTTTCCGGCGAGAAAATTGTTTTTTTCTTTATAATATTGAAGTTTGCATCTTTGCAGCGCACGAAAATATTTAATTTTTTTTTCTTATTGCGTTATTTTTTTTCCACAATCAGGCAACATAAATTACCAAAACGTAATTGATCATGATTAAAAATGTTTAACCAAAACGTGCAAAACATAGATTTTTGATAATAATAAAAATAAAGAAAATATTAAATCGGGAAGAATTTTCGTTGCGTTCCAATGATTCAAAGTTTGGCATAATTTTTCTCCACAGTTTCTTTACGGTTCAGAGTTTCGAGAATAGATGTGTACCTAAGTCAAAGAATTTCTTGGAAATCTTAAAAAATTACAGAGGTCGAGTAATTTAAGGGGGGAGATATCTTTAGGCGAGGGAAAAATTTGTTGATTTTCATGATTTTTTTACGAGGAATTGTTTCTCCACCATCTTTGAGACTTAGGGTATGTTTTATGGTAATTCTTTAGATAAGTGACTTTTCCGAAAAATGAGCTTAATATTTTTTTGCTACTTTTTCATTTATTGGGTTCTAAATGATTATATTCAGTCGGGGGAAGCTGAAATTCACCCATTGATATTCACCCCCCCCCCCCGTCCCATAAAACGTTATGGGGTTTTAAAGGTCGCGGAAACACGTGATGAAATAGGGAATTTTTTAACATTTCGACGCCTCCATTTGGTTTGTTTGGGTTAAAGTATGGGTAAAAGTTATGGGGTTTTGAAGTTCTCGGACCCACGTGATAAAATAGGGCATTTTTGACCATTTCGACGCCTATATTAGGTTTGTTTGGGTTTGTTTGGAAACAACAATTTTTCGGAAAAGTCACTCAACTAAAGAATTACCTCTAAAACATGACCCCAAATGCTTTTGAAAATAAAAATAAAAATCTCGATTTTTAATGTAGTTATTTTTCGGAACATTTAATCCTTTTGTTTCCAAGCGTACGATTTAATCGATTTTCAACATTTCTCACTGTTTCTTGGTTCATATTCTCTTCGTGAGTGTGAGTAAAAAAAAATCTTCGTTGGTTTTTTCGGATTAATCCTGCCGATGCTAAGCGTCACGCCATCTGACAACATCCACCGCAACCCATTTGGAAGACCGTGAAAGATTAATAAAAAAGAATACCGTGTGACAGCCAAAAGTAGTAATAAAAGATACCCTGAGTCTCAAAAATAGTGACAACTTTTCTTAGAAAAAAAAATCAGCATTTTTTAAGGTCTCGTTTTTTTCTCGATAAACAGTATCGTAGTTTTATTTCCTGCAATTTTTTCATATCAGCTTTGAAATTCGGATTTGTTTTTCACAGAGCCCAAAAACCATCAGTGACTTTCTTGAAAAAGGAGGAAAAGATAAAGAACACTGGACGTGAGGCTCGTTGCGCATTTATTCGTTGCGGTAAATTTCGTTACATAGGTATATACACGAATGTAGTCTCCCACGTTCTATGGGATCTCTCTCGTCATGAGTCTGGCTGATGAGGAGCCCGCCTTATTTCACGCTCGTTATTAATTTATTTTAATTACACGCCAGCGAAACGACCGGGGGTGGGGGAAAATAAGGAACAGGCGCGAGCCAGCGTTCACCGGTAATCATCAATTATTGCGTATTACGCGGTGGAGGCTCGCGAGAGGAGCGCCCATCGGGTCGACGATGCAGGCCAACCCCGCTGCGTTAGGCCTGGCTATCATCATTATTGTTATTATTTAGGTTTTTTAAACTTTTTTCTCGCTTTCTCGTCGGCCTTGTTTTTTTTCTCCGCGATCTTCAATTACTGGCCGACAGCCCGCAATTTTTTAAATATCCGAGCGGTGAAAGAAGAGGCTAATGAGAACAATAAGAGAGGGGAGGAGAGAGAAGAGACGACGTGCTTTCTAGATCATGTCTTTAGTGATGAATCCGTAGTTGGAAGCAAGGCTTCCCAATGAACGATAGACTAACTACTTTCAATGAAGGGGGTTGCAAAATTTTCACCATTTTTCTAGTGAAGTTTCACAATTTCTATACGTTGCTCGATCGTGTAATTGTTTATGACTAAACCTCAATACTTCCTGATGCCAGTTGTCAAAGATTGGTACTTAAGGGGCCAGTACACTTTAAAAATTTCAAAAAAATTCACATATTGTAAACATGATTCGCAACAAGATGACCCTCGATGGTTTTAAAATTTTGATTTTTACTCTTTTTTTTGCGAAAAACTGCGAAAAAAACGCGTTTTTTAACCTTTTTTTCGTTTTTCATCTGCCATTTTTTTATTTTTTGATAAAACTTTATATCCGAGGGTCATTTTGTAGCTGGTGTCATGATGAATCAAATGGACTTTGATTTTCTGTTTCAGTTCAGCCGTTGCCGAGTTGTGATGGAGCTACCTAGCCCACCTATTTTTGAGGCGTTACGTTAAACTATAGTTTTTGTACTTAAAAATGAATAAAAATGAATTAAACTTTTTTTTTAAATGTATTGAAAGACTATTTATCAAGCACAACAACTTTTACATTCATATCTTTTATAAAATCCTCAACAAAAAATCGCAAAAATAGCCTTTTTTCGTGGCTCCAAAGTGGACTGGCTCCTTACAGTAATTGGTAAAACCACTTGTGGATTTTCAAATTTTTAGAACAGAAAAGGAAGAGGACCGGGTTTTTTTGGAAGACCAATTGTATGGTGCGGGTTTTGCGGATTAAAGGTAAATCGAAAATTGCCGAGTTATGCCGAGTTTTAAATCGAAAAATCACTTTTATCAAAACCAACATTTTTTGACACATATTTATAGGCTGTTATGTTGTCGCCCGTTGGAACGCTCGGAGCGTCGTTCGAAACATTGAACACTTTTTTCTCAAAAGTACGTTTTCAGAGTCGGTGAGCAAAATGTCTCAAAAACTACTGCGTCAGTAGTTTTTGATTGACTAACCAAATCTGTACGTTTTTTTTTTTAATATTCGATAACCCAGTTCAGAAGGGCATTGCTCACCGCACAAGACGTTTTCGAGAGGTGATTCCCGGGCATCAGCTGGGAATCGGTTGTAATTAAATATTTTTACACAAAAAAATGACAGAGTGTTCTTCAGAAGATATTTTTCAAATACCTAGATTTCGTGTAAATTTTGCTTCACAATTTTCTTATAAAAAAGCCCCAAAATGAGCTGTTTTCGACGGTTATAACGTGTTGATTAAACTGGCCGGAAACGTCACTCAGCCGAATATGCACCGATTCACTTGAAATTTGGAACGTATCTTCTCAGATGCATTCTCCATGGAACCGCGTACGGAATTTACGATTGGTTATCAACATTTTTTTAATAAACAATTACTCATGTGATTTTTTGCCCAAAAATGAAACTTTTCATGCAACCCTGCAATACTTTTTTTAAAAGTATTTTCTAAATTCCGTACGCAGTTCCTTCAATTGTAAAATTACAAAAATACATTTTTGTAATTTTTAATAAACTTGCAACTATGTATAATACAATTTTCCAATTCCATTTTGTACGGCTTTCATTGGGCTCGATGTTTTTTTTTTTATTTTTCTTAATTTTTATTTAAGATCTGGAGTGGCTTTGGTCCTTTATGAAATTACGAAATTATCGAATATTTACAGCTTTCGTAATTACTCCCTGAATAATCAATCATCCCTCATCTACGGGCCAAACGAAAAATCGCATAAATAAATGCGTCGAATAAACGTTTCTCGAAGACAAATAACGAAAACATCATTTTTCCCAATTTGTTAGCATCAACGGAGTCAAAAGTTGGATAAACGAGCCAAAACTTGACACAAGAGGTACTTCCTCAGCGTTAACGTGACAATTTAAAAGCTGGTAATACAACGTAAGTCAGCGTCTGAGAGAAATCTTCGCCACCATGAGAGCATAGTGTGCAGTAACGACAGCGGGCAACGATCACTAATGATTCTCAGAAGTTCCCCCAGCATTGTAAATATAGTACGTGGAGTGAAACGATGTATATATATATATATATATATATATATATATATATATATATATATATATATACACACACACACACACACACACACACACACACACACATATATACACATATAGGTTCCTATATACAGGGTGTCCCAAAAACGAACAATAATATGGCAGGTGCTGACAGGCCAGCTCATGATGATCCAGAAAAACCAAATATGACCTCAGGGAATGTGTCATAGTTTTCGAGATATACGCACTTTTTTTAACTTGTGGAGATCTCTAATTGAAGGCAATATTTCACATATCACAGCTGCCAACATCGATATTTTTCGATGCGGTTTTTTTTCATGCTATCAATAATAACCATAAATATCAACATCGTTAGCTCTTTTTAATTTTCATTACTTACTTTGATTGACAATGACATAATAAACACACGACACCGAAGTCAAAACATATTTTAAAACTGGGGTAATTTAGTCAAGATTAAAAAAAGACGCAACACGTAGGACTTTTTCACTGTAACAAGAAATATCGCTATTTTATTACAATGGAGATTATTTTGAAATTATTCCATTGATCTGTACTTGTAGTTATCTCGAAACTATGACTCGTAGATATCTCGACAACTATGACACTTTTACTGAGGTGATATTTGGTTTTTCTGAATCATCATGAACTGGGCTGTCAGCACCTGCAATATTATCGTTGGTTTTTGGGACACCCTGTATATATATCAATCATATGATTGAGCTGAAGAAGAGCTCGTTTCCCTGGCGTTGGCGAGCCCAAGCTCACGAACTGAACGACGAGGCAAGGAATAAAGAAAAACGAAACGGACGATCGACACTTATTAATTGACAGTTTTACGATCGACAGTTATTGCAATGAGCGATATGTAAGATCTGCGAAAAGAAGAAAAAAAAACTGTGTTTCTCAATTGGTCTCGCGGAACGAAGGTCTCGAGGTCGGTCCTGAAGAGTCTTTGGAATAAGATTTCAGCAATAGAAAAAAGATTTTCATGTAAGATTTCAACAATGAAATTTTTTCATGTTATTTTTAAGAAATTGAAAAAAGTTTTCCGGGTAACATCTCAGCAATTGAAAAAAAATTCAGGTAAGATTTCAGCAAATCAATAGTTCAGTTTAAATAACCGGTTGATGCAATTCTCGATGCGAAACCGTAATATTTTTTTTTACTTCATGGTTCTTCCTTACGTAGGCGATGCTTCTCTTTTTTCATGGTATTCCAAAATCTCAAATTGCCTGATGCAAAATAATAAACAGAACAGTATTGTTTCTCACAAACGATGTCTTCCTGAGGAAAAAATGGTAAGGAAGCACGTTGTGAAACGATGTGCAATCGTGCATTAAAAAAAAACAAATTCCGATAAAAATGGATGCATGATGGATTTGATTAATCGACGAATTAATCATGGCAATACATTGAAAGACGAAAAGCTACATAATCTCCTGCAGCATGAAGAACCAATGAGAATCTTTTTTTCGATCTTCCATACGTTCTTTCTTATTGGGCCACTCGCGAAAAATGCTCATTGGATTTGGTACGTAAAAGTCCATAACTCCGCAAGAACCGATCCATTTTATTTCTTCTATTTCTTAAGGAAGTTGGATCATTACCCACAATCAAGGATTTGAAGAAATAAAAATATATGTTTCTGTCGAGACTATACTATGACTTCACGAGTTTTTTGAATGTTTTTCACTAAATAACACCAAAAATAAAAAATAGTTCAATGTATGGAATTTTACGTGCGGTTAAATGAGCAAGACGTTCGCACTACGGGTGATGCAATTTTTTTGGCTATCTAGGACCAAACAAACCATTTCTAACAATGGATTAACACAAACTAACCCTTTGTAAAGATTTCGAAAAAAAAACCATCTTGCCCATCGTCGATGATTAGTCAGTCAGGACTTTATATATATATTGTCTAGACTATACTGACTCTTTACAAATTTTTGTAAATTCGTTCACCACAAAATATCAGAGAAATAGTATTAAATAGTACACCAATAGAAAAATCACGTCCATGTACTGATGTAATTTTATGTACGGTTAGATAGTCAAGACGTTCGCACTACGAATGATGTATTTTTCTTGCTATTCAGCACTAAGATAAACCATTTCTAGCAACGGACTAACCCAAACTAAACCTTTTTAAAGATTTAGAAAAAAACCCATCTTGCCCATCACAAACCATATATATTCAATATTGAACCATCAAGGTTTGATAAAAATAGGAATCTTGGTCGGCGAATGAAGAGCATTGCTGCCACCTCAATGTCCGCGAAGTGGTCGTACTTCGGCAACACTTAATATTAATCAATGGTAATAATAAATAGTCTCGTGCCACAAACATAAACAGGCACAGTTATAAATGACTCAAAATTTCATTCTGAGTTGTATAAAACTTTCGCTGACGCAATCTTTTTATACACGGAAAAAAATGATTCGTAAAAATTAATAGTTGGTGTTTATAAATTACTGAGGAAAGATGAACATAATGCAGTTTCACACTGTAAACCAATCATGTTACAGCACTTTTAGGAAAAAATAATGGATCAGACGTGCTTTTTTACTATTCGAACCTATGGAAATGCAGATTTAATCTGTAAAAAAATCATAATGATCACCGCGATAAAGTCAACTGTCGAATTTACAAATTGAATATAAGATATTGCGGTACTCAATGCGTAAAATATACGGAGTACCTTCAAAAAAAGTGAGATTAGACTCTTAATCACTGATTTGAACCATAAAATTCTTCAACAAGCAAATGTTAAAAATGAGATTAAATTCTATTGGAATTTGGTATTGTCTTCTGAAAAATGTGGTGTGAGTTTAAATAAAAAACTGCAGTGTACACCTTGCAAATTGTATCGTAGCTCGGCATTATTCAATGCGTACAGATTTAATTTTTACAGAGTCAATTGTCATTTTTTAACAAATCGGGCAAAGCATATTTTGAGAACGGGTTGTTGAATACTAATACGGATATTTAAATTTATTAGTGTGATACATGAAAAAAATTTCAAAGCGCTCATCGGAAGTTACAGCCGACATTGCGCGGTACACCGCGTGTACCTCGAATTTTTACAATGTGTACTGTAAACGCGTGACCGCGTCAACTCGGGGGTTATAGCGTTCAAACCTGCACGCCTAAATCAACAAAGAAAAATTCTATCGCGTGGTCGCCCTCAGTCTCGACATCTACTCAGTGGTCTTTTGGATCTCGTGGCGTAAAGTTTTGCGCAGTGTCTTCGAGAAACGACAATTATTTATAATCAATGTGAAAACGGACACACACACAGTGAACAAGGACAAACTGTTAGTGAAGAAAAAGTGCCGTGAAAGATTTGTGGCTGCTGAAAAGAGGACGAAAAAACGAAGTGAGTATTGTATTTGTACTTTTCTATCTCGCTTTCACGTATAATGATGCTTGATATACATAAAGCTATTCACTATCTGCATTATTTGCTATTTCACAGTGTAAAAAATTGTCAATGAAGTCGTTCATTTTATAACATTTTTAAATGTAAAAATTCGTGGGTCCGCTCGTTTACTTTTAACAGTTGCACATAGTAAAAATTCGCAAGTCGGTCCATCTACTGTTTACAGTTTCACATTGTAAAAATTCGTGAGTCGGTCCATCTACTGTTTACAGTTTCACATTGTAAAAATTCGTGAGGCGGTTCATCTACTGTTCACAGGTCCACATTATAAAAAGTCGTAAGTCGGTTCATCTACTGTTCACAGTTTCACACTGCGAAAATTTATCGATCGCTTAGCATAAACTCAATAGTCGTACAGTTCTTTGTGTGAAACGTGGCGTGCACTTTTTGGAGTTTTACGTAGCAAATATCGAAGATTTTGTACCGAGAGGCGCTATTGATGTGAGACACAGTACATTTTTATGGGATTTCCATCAAAATTTACAGGATTTTTTTTCCGTGTATAATAATCGTCGATAATGTTGTACTTTTTCATGTTGGTAGTAACACAAAAGTTTTTCTTATTCCCGTAATGAAAATATAAAAATGCATAATTTTGCTCTTTAATGATCTATTTAATGACAAATTAGCATCTACAGAATAAATCTGTAGCTCGTGTGCATTTCTTGAGGTTCATTGAAGAAAAAAATGCATAAACCGTCATTTGATTCAACTGGACCGTTCCAACCTCCTTAATTACGGAAACTCGATATCTCGCGAGGTAAACGAGATCAAGCCCCGAGGCTGATCATACGTCGGATCCAGGCAACCGGATATCCTGGACAAAGAGTAACGCCGAACGGATAACAGCTGTACGGACTGGACCAAAATGGAAAACATCGTGACAGGAACGTGAAGAACTCTCGGGGGGGGGGGGGGGGGGCAGAGGATAGGGACGTGGGGGTGAGAGAGTATTCGGGACAAAAGAATAGAGAGAAGATCCGGTGTAGAGAGGACGACCGGTCGGGGAAGGGAGTGAGAAAAAGAAAAAGAGGGATGCAGAACTCACGACCTCGGAGGGCTCCGAAGTTTTATCTTCATAGATCGAATGATGAACCGGTTCTTAAAAAAATTATTCTCGGAAGGTGATCCCAGATCAGAGAGATCTAGAGATAAAAGGGGTGGGAGTGAGGATAAGAAAGGGCGATATGGCGCGGCTTTACTGCTACAAGAACTACTCAGTTCATCTTCGTCAGTATCCGCCTTTAGACTTTTTTCACTTCAGCGATCACTTCCGGTATCGCTCACTTACTACTAATTACTTTTTCGATGTACATTACCAACAAGGAACATCACTTGAGTGTCCGCCTTCGATTTTTTGAAACTTATATATGTGATAAAGCATTGAAAACTATTAGACACGTATTTTTTTGTATCTGTGGAAAAACGTTTTTGAGGGCGGAAACGACTTCTCAAAGAAAGGCGTGTCGCCGCTTAATTTTTTTTTTTTTCTATTATTCGATAGTGGATTTTCATTTTTAATTTTGTTTTTTGTTTCATTCAGAGCGGTGGACTGCTTGTGGGTGAAACTGAAAAACCACCCCTCGACACGCCTTTTTCAGGGGTGATTTCCCCCTTTAAAACCGTTTCTCCACACACAAAAATGGTGCATGAAAACTTGAGTGATGTTCCTTGTTAGCTCAATATTAATTATTTAGACAAACGAATACCGATAAAATTTAATGTTTCAGCAAATCCCGGCTTGTTCGATTTGTCCTCCGACGTATTTTCATAGCGATAGGTTCGGCGAAAAATCATTCTAATCAATCGTTTTTACCTTGAGAACGAAAATTCATCAGGTAATGACTACGAAGTTAAATCATTTTTGCGGAAAAGTATGCAAGAGTGATATAACCTGCGAATGCTTCTTTAAGATATTGGCACAAATGACTTGGAATTGCTGACTGGAATAAGATCGGGTTTTTAACGGGTTACACCCAGCTCGTGGGCGGCAGAAAAGAGGAATATTCATGATTTTTTTCGGACCAAGCATGTGCAGGTTTTTCAATATTTTTTTCACCCTAAAGAGTATCTTTTACAATTTTTCTATCGAAAATATCTTTTACAATGTTTGTATCGAAAGTATCTTTTACAATTTTTGTACCGTTCTGAGTATATTTTACAATTTTGTACCGAAAGTATCTTTTACAATTTGTGTATCGAAAAATAATTATAAATGTGGTAGATACAGTGGTTTGTGCAGACCGCTCTTTGAAAATCATCCTTCGCGGTGACCACTGCTTTTCGAAAACAAATAATCAGAGATAAAAAAATTATCTAGTGCTTGGACGACGGATTCCATAAAATATTGCTTTTTTAAGTGGCTGCAGACCAAAGTGAAAGTATCGATTTTCGATGAAAAAAAAACGCTTTATTTTCGTGGAAAAAAAGAAGCTATGAATCGAAAAAACAATTCCTTCATTCACGCACTGCTTTTTGGTATATAATAAAATCCTATCAAATTTGAACCCGATCGGTGCAGTGACTTTTTAGATATCGTGGTCGCCGATTTTGAAAAAGTCGTTTACAGCAAAACGGATCTTTCAGAGAATATTTTTGATATGTTATATTTTGAGAATCCGTCGAAAACCAGAAGCTGATATTTTAGAAGATGTCAACTAGGTGTAAGAGTTCGTGGATCGCTAAGATCGCTAAAACATCTCTCTCTCTCTCTCTCTCTCTCTCTCTCTCTCTCTCTCTCTCTCTCTCTCTCTCTCTCTCTCTCTCTCCCTCTCTCTCTCTTTCTCTTTAGCTCTATGCCCTCCCGGTTTTATATTTCATTCTTTCCGGATTGATGAATGGCCGGAACGGTTCCCCTTTGGCGCGAACTGGTGGTGGCCGCGACCTTGCCGGTCTGTTACAACGCGCACCGAATCCCCTTTGCCACGATCCTTTCAGCCTCCCCCCTTCGCCGGTCGGGCTCACCAGGCCACTCGTCAAAAACTTTTATCCGTGTAAACTCGTCGCGCACCAAAGGAGAAGAAGGAGAAGAACAAGAACAAGAAGAAAAAGAATAAGTTGAAAGAGAAGCGAAATGGAGAAAAAAAAACCAGGAGAAGAACGAGGCTAAGGCTAGAAAGACAGTGGTTATTAATGGGAGGAATAGAGGCCTTTTTTGTTATCCTTCTTTCTGCCTCTCAATTTTTGGTTAACATGGTGTAGACCTTTCTCTCATTCCGCCCGCTAATGTAATTTTTTTAGGGCTTACACCACTGTAAACATCTAAAATTTAGTGATTTTTCGCGATTTTTGTTTGCGTGGAAGGACAAGTAAGAGGATAATTATATTCAAGGATGTCATTAGTCGCATCTTCAAGCGATTAAAACAAAAAATCATTTTAAAAAATTATAGAAAATGGTGACGCTGGAGCCATTCTCGCGAGGCAAGTTGAATTTGAGACGCTCTGCGGCACGCAGTATAACTGACGCAAATTTGGATGTGGAATTATTTTTTTAACCTATTAATTTACATGAGTATAGCTAGTGCCATACGTAGGGGATTTTGAAAATATTAATTTCTGTGTAATTGTGTGTAAAAACCCAATTTTCGACAGAAAAAAGGACAGTCATTTGTTGATATATTGTTCATAAAATTCCGTACGTATTTCTCTTCGGAATGTTATTTTAAAGATGCGCTCAAAATTTAGAGTGAAATGAATGACAATTTTGGGAGTTATGCTGTGTGCCGTTTTGAAAAATTGTGTTCCGAGAAAAATGGTCGACGTCTCGCACACGGGCCAGCCACTGCCACCGCAAACCCACACGGGCTTGTGGACCTTTGTTTTACAGGTACCAAACTTCATTCCCCTTATTCTAGATGGTTCAAAGCATCTCTTAAGCCAATTTAATTTTTTTTGGAAATTCTACAGTGGTGTTACTCCTTAAGGGGTTACGTGGGTTTCAAAGCCAAAAAAAAGAATATTTTCTCTATATAAAAAAAAATAATATATAAATTATTTTATTCAAAATGTTAAGCACATAAAAGAGCAACATTTCAACAATATTTTTTTTTTAAATCATCCAAAAATTTGAGAAATTCAGCCCGCGGGACCCGGTTTCCGAAGACCCCTCGAAAAAAGTGTCCTCGTGGTGATCAGGATAACTCATGATAGCTTTATCTGAATTTAAAAAACCAATTTTTTTCTGTTAGTAGATAAATATAGCTCGTGATTGAACGAAGGATTAAAAAAAAAATTGAAATTTGAAATTTGAATTTTTGGCTGCATTGTATGGAAAATAGCTCAATTTTTGGTACTATTTACACTGCGTATAGCCTTGTAAAAATAGTTGTAATCGAAAAATAAGCCTTCGATCAATCACTAATCAATGCGATTTTGAAGAAGTGTGCGAAATTTCAATAAGATCGGTGCATTAGTTTTTGAGAAACCGTGTCCACCGGCTTCAAAAATAGTGTTTTCAGAAAAATGCAATTACCTGCGTCGCTCCCGACCGGTCTTTCCCAACAGGGGGAATTCAAAGACTCTCTCTCTCTCTCTCCTAGACTTTTACTCCGATTGACTTACAACTTTGGGAGAATATTCTAGACATATTCTATTAGATAATCAAATTTAAAAAATTGATTTTTAGACATTTTCAAATCCACGTAAACCCTTAATTTTCAATCTTATTGCTTTTATTTTGGCTTGTATTGTATCCCTTAAGGCGTTATACGCAGTTGCAAGGCCAAAAAAAGTCGTTTTTTCACGATTTTTTTCTGGAAAAAGATTTCATTTGGGCGAAACGAAAAGTATTAGGCAGTGTAGTGGCATATTTTGGCTTTAGATTGGCATTTTTTATTTTCAAAAATATTCATTAACATTGCTCCTGTAGGAAGTCTCCTGGAGGTCCCCGAAAAAAAGTGTCCGGCGGTGAGCAAAGTATCTCCAGTTTGGATTATCTAAAATGAAAAAGTCAAAAAGTTTCTTTTAGGTGATAGATGAATCCAGGTATTGATCGAAGGAATAGTCGAAATTTTAATTTTTGACAAAATGGTGGCCCCGGAAAGAAACAATTTCCATTTTCAAACAAATTTTTTTCGTTAAATCGTTGAAAAAAAAATATAAATAATTATCGGAAATCTTATTCCTTCAATCAATACCTGAAGAATATATCTGACAAGGTTGTGTTAAAATTGCAGACCGATCGGTTGAGCCGTTTTTGAGAAATCGTGCTCACCGACTTTGAAAACACCGTTTTGAGAAAAACGCGTTTGAAGTTTCTCGGACGCTCGGAGACGCACTCCGAGCGTCTTTACAAATATGTGTGTATTTCCGAGAATATTCGCTGGATCGATTTGAATTTTTCAGGGAATATAGTCACATTTGTGTACATTCCGAAAATGCATTCAAAAAAATCGATTTTTTGAAATTTCTAACTGCGTATAACCCGTTAAATAACACTGCACTGTATACTTTCGGCGCGGTACTCTTGGGGAACCTCGGTTTCAGAGTAAGCGATAAACACTTCTCTCTCTCTCTCTCTCTCTCTCTCTCTCTCTCTCTCTCTCTCTCTCTCTCAATAATCAAGTATGCGCGATACTCCCAAACCCACAGCAACCGAGAAGATGGATTAATTTTTCTCCACTTTTTCTAGTTTTTGCATTTTTCCCGAAATGGGAATCACCTCACGATGAGTTGAAGTTACTCTTGCAAAGTGAAACATCGCGACGTCCCATTGCCATTCGCAAAGTTTGAGCCTGATTTCGTAATTATGATGTGAGCAGTTTGATAAGAAATTCAGTTTGCAGCAGTTTGATAAGAAATTCAGTTTGCAGCAGTTTGATAAGAAATTCTTAATGGAATGCCAATGCGACAGGTGCGTGGAAATAAAGGGGCACGTGCTTGGGGAGCTGCCCGAATATCAAAAACAGTGGCGTAGGTCACTCTCCGTATTCCGGAGGGTTCTACGCTCTCGTATAGCTGAGGCAAATTGGTCATAAAATGGGCTCTGCGTAAGCCAGACCGGATGTATACGCGCCCAAAGCTCCATAAGAGAAAAAAAATCTGGCAGTGCAGTCAACGGAGCTTTTTTGCTCATTCTATTTATATTATTGATTTTTTTCCCCGCTTATTTCACAATTCTTTTAATAAAGACCACCGAGACTTCGCATTCCAAAGTTTCGAAACATTTATTTTTCTCGAATAGTCGAGCTTTTTTGTGCGTTTTTCCGTAGATTGAAAAATGCGGTAGAACATTTTAGGCAAATAAATCACTAGCCAAATCTTTACTTTCGGCAATGTGAGTATGATCATTGAAGCTTTATCTTGTTGACGAAGGACGGAGAGTTTTTTAGGAAAAGGGACAGGGCTGAGAGTAAGGCAGGTAGGGGCAAGATAAGAATGCTAAGGTCATGATCAAATCAACCAATACACATGAATCCGTCAATATTTATTAATCCTTCAATTTTGGAAACAGAATTTATATGTAAAAACAATATTTAAAAAAAAAACAAGCTTTTATTCAATGAACTAACAAGTAAAAAATCTTTTTTTCTCCAAGTCATCTATATGTGGCTATAAATAAAAGCTTGGGGCGCTCAACTTTTTAACTGTTTAATAAATTTGATCAATTCAATTTCATTAACCGTATTTAATTTGGCACAATAGTAATTAGAGAAAAAATCATTATCACACGTTTATGATCAGTTTCAGGATTATTATTTAAGAAATCTAAGGTTGTTTTCCAGTAAATAAAATACAGTTGATATGTCGACGGATTTGTGTAAATCAAAGATTATGTCTCTAAATCATGAACCCCAAGATTTTCTTAAAGGTTGGGGCACATATCGATGACTTCGTAAACAAAATTATTTTCTACTTTTTAGTACGTTAAATAAAAGTTTGTTAAAAATTTTTTTTTACTTATAAATTATTTTCTACTTTTTACTCTTTAATTGATTTTACTAGTTAGTTGTTACTAGTACCTTACTAGTTTACGAGTTGGTACGTCAGCAACATGGAATGCTTGTAAGAAATAACAAAGACTGTAATTGGGATTGAACTTACGACTAATAATAAACTTGTCACATACAAACACAGTCGGCTACGTGTTTGTTTGTAGGTTAGATTTTATATGAATGATTAGATATCGCTAATTTTACATGAAAAGTTGAAAATGTTATGGATATTTTTTTTAAGTTGAATCATGCATTGTCACCTTTTAGATGCATGGTTGAAAATTTCAGAGCTCTAAGTAGTCGGGAAGTGGGTGAAATATCGATTTTCCGTTTTGCATCTCACAGAAAGTCAAGTTGAATAAAAGCTTGTAAAAATCAGTCTTTGTGGTTGTTAGCATACGATATGTATTTTTAATTAAACCTTTATTTTCCCATCTTACCCCATACGCGGGACAAGATGAAGCAGCGTTGGGAACATGGTGGGACAAGAATTATTGGCATCGTTCGCACATAAAAATAGTTTCATTCTCAATACCAGCAATTTGACAAGCCAATCGTCTAGGTTCTGTAATATAGTCCGAATAATCTTGCTTCCATATATTTCAAATCGTTTGTTAGTTTTTCTTCTTCGTCTGGTAGGAACATCGACCGGTTGAAGAGGAACCAAAAGCTCTATTAGTTTCATTTCACCCTTTCTTATGGCTTTGACACGTCCCTCTAACGTGGATAGTAGTACGTAGTAAAATATTGCGGCTTTGCAATAACTAGTATTCATCTTGCTCCATTAGGCCGTTAACGAATAAACAAAACATTTCTGCCCAACCGTTCTTATTGTATTAATAATTAGTACTTTCATTGTGTCTACTTACCTGTCTTTCATCAATATCAGCAACTCACATGAACTGAAACGATGGTAAACTTTACCAAAAATTAGGTGGTTTTCTCAAAAAATCGATATTGTTTTCTCACTCGAGACGCGTGCTTCCGCCACAGTTGATACTTTGACACTCATTAACCTCCCCAGCGCGCCATCCAACTCCAACGGGAGCACGGTACTCACACCCTTTAGTAGCTAGGCTTACGATTCATCTTACCCCGTACCTTCGTCTTGCCTCTACTTCCCCTTAAGGAGGCTGCTCAGGATCTTCGCGGGGCAGGCGGCAAGAGGGGAACGCGTATGCTTAAACACGGGCGCCTGTAACGGCTGCCAACCCCGAATAATTAAATTTTCGGTTACGTAAAATAAATAAATTTCAGCTAATAAATTTGTGGAATGCATGTAATTGACTGTTAAGAAATTAATCTTTTTTGTTTATTTACATCACGAATAAGTTATTAACCAAGTTGAAATGTGGCAAACGCGCAATTTAGTGCTCAGTAAATGGTATCACTGAGCTCAGATACGAGCGCCACATCGTGAGCGCGTAGCTGTCAAACATCCTTCGCGAATTTCGTTTTTTTTTGTTCGGCAAAAATGAACACATGGAAGGGGAAAATGCAAAGCGAAAAACAGTACAATCGACGGTTGGAGCAAGTACAACCTGGAAAGCGGCGGAAAAAAGTAGTTGAGCCGGAAAATGAATGCGCAGTCAAGGGACGACGCGTAATTGATTTAAAGGTTATGTCGAAACACATGCACTGCAGCTTCTGTAAAGAATGATTCAAAATATTTAAATGCCCTTTATGAAATCGCGATAAGAAATTAGCAAGGAAGCAATAGTTTGCGCATTTCAAATTTTGGCGCCTTTTCAAAATGGCCGACTTGACAGCAGCGTTGCCACGTGCCGGAGAACTTTTTATCGTTTTACGCGAATCAGCTGAGAATTCCTGTTTTATTTTACGAATATCTCGATAACGAGACAGACAAAACGCTGTACTCTTCGTTGAAATTATTCATAAAAATCTCAAGATTTTTTTTTATTTCCATTCAATTCTTACTGTTTTTATTATGTTGCGACGTTTGCTATGTCGCCTGCGTATAAGAGCCTAACTTCAATAATAAGTTGCTCAACAATCGCACAGACGAAGTACTTGAAATTTTACACGGAGTCGTAACACCTATTCGCAATTATCCTTAATAAATTTCAGTAATTTCTTACTATTTCGCGATAGCTGAGCAACCTCCTTAATGTTTTTGGGGATCCGTTTCGCTCTCTCTCTCTCTGTCTCTCCATTTGCTTCTTTTTTGTCGCTAGAAGAGCAACGAACTCTCGTCTGGAGATTCCTGATGGCGATAGGGCAAAAGCGCGTATGTGCAAGGGGACGGCAACAACGATGAACTAAGAAGATACATACCTGTTACACAATGAGGGGAAGAGACGCGAAAAGACGTAGAAAGGACCACGAACACCAATTACCGAAGGGATAAAAGTACTTTGACCCAAGACGAAAAAGGGCCTCTCTTTCATTCCCTGTCTCGTTTTCTCTAACGTGTGCGAAACTCTGGACCCTCATTCCGCAACCACGGGTGCACTCGCGGCTACTTTATTCGCTACGGTCTTGGGTACGATCTGGCGAAGAGCATTGCGGAACGAGGCGTCCGGAAATTGCGTACCAGAGATGGAAAAAATCTATAATTTGCATTTGAAATATGAAAAAAGATAAAAACAACGTCGAGAAGATTTTCCGAGCTTCTCGATTTTCCATGGCACTGAGGGGAGACGATTAGAAATGTTCAATAATAATATGACAAAATATCCTAATACAATTCACATTAATTATCTTACGACATAGAACTGAACATTTTTTTTTTGCAAATTTTCCTGGACTATTTGTCGGCCTCTTTGAGCGAAGCTGGAATCACAACGGATGAAGCTTGTTTTCCGAATCTTTCGTCTGTATGGTCTTGGTTGTCGGGACGCAACGAATTGCGTTGTTGGAATGCAACAAAAATTATTTTTTATATTTTTATTATTTTGGAAAATAAGAAAAATAAGACAAAGAAAATTCTTTTCTATGTTTTTATTTATTGAATTTGATAATTTTGCTCATTTTGGAAATAAGGAAGCAAAAATATAAAAAAGAATTTTGGTTGGTTCCAACGATGCAAACTTCGAGACCATTTGTCTGTGAAGATGAACGCTTTTGGAATCTCCCTGCATTTTTCTTTATCAGGATTGTTCAAGTAGAACCTGGGAAAACGTGATTATCATTTTAAAGAGGCAGGCCTTTCAGCGTTGATGAGGAAGCTTTTCAGCACTCAATGTAAAAAAAGGTTCATTTTATCTTAATCATTATTAGATTCAACATTTTTGTTTCCTTTCCGGTTAACGTGATCATAAGTATGCACTAAACATACATAAAACGTGTTTTTTCAAATACACTACCGGTCAAAAGTTTCTGGACACTTCACATAATTGCAAAATCTTCAATCACTTTGTATAATTGCAAAATTATATTAGAATATGTTGGAATATGGCAAAAATAATCTTTTATAATAAGAGAATATAAATAAGAATATTAGTTATATTATTGAAGAGTATGTGTGTATATATGAAGTGAGAAGAAAGAGCACGTGTGGCCTATCGATAACTATCGACGCGACGCAGTTTACATTAGTAAAAGAAAATATACATAAGAGTATATATAAGAAGTCGTTTTGGGTCTGCTTTGTTCTTGAAGCATATGTGACTCTTTTCTCCTGCAGTCTCACTCTCAGTCTCAGTCCTTCGACGACTCTTGATAGAATAAGAAGTCGGAATAAAAAGATATTGCTCTACATTAATAAGACGCTGTATTTTATTCATTAAACCGATCCCATAATCCAATAGGTTATGGGCCCAGGCACAGATGAATCGAATATTCCTCTTAATTTTATAAACTAAATTTAATTTAAAAAAAAAAATGAATAAACTATAGTGTCATAAAATAAGTTCAAAAGTGAACAGTGAAGTTAACTCAACTGAAATCAAACTATAACAGTGACAATGAGTGACGATATTAATAAGAAAACGAAAAGAAACATTACGCCATTTAACGGTGAAAAGTATAGCATATGGAAGATGCGAATTCGAGCATTAATCGAAGAAGAAGACGCGTTAAAAGTTCTTGACAGTGATCCACCAGAAACTGTGAATGATGACTGGAAAAAGAAAGAAAGACTTGCAAAAGGTGCAATCATCGAACATTTAAGTGATGCAACACTCGGGTTTGCCACTAACAGTGATACCGCACGAGAAATAATAAGGAAATTAGATTCGTTATACGAAAGGCAAAGCCTGGCAACTCAACTGGCTATCGAGAAAAAGTTAATTACTTTTAAATTCAAAGAAGATGTCGTATTAACGAAACATTTCATGTACTTTGATGAAATGATTGTCGAACTTCAAGCAGCCGGAGAAATTTTAAAAGAAACAAGTAAAATCGCAAGATTACTTCTCACTTTACCGACTTCGTATGATCCAGTAATCACTGCAATTCAAACAATGGCCGATGACAAAATGACTCTTGCATTTGTCAAAACAAGACTACTGGACTATGAGATAAAATTAAAAAACGAAAGAAATGACACAAGTGGAAAAGTTCTCCAAACAGAGGTTCAGCAACAACAATCAAAGAAACAAAACAACGGAAATAAAAAGAAATTTAACAATCCTTCCCAAAAGTTTAAACAAAAATCTTTCAATAAATTCACACGAGCTTTTAATCCTCAGCAAAATCAAAGAAATAATAATTACAAGAAAAATAATTTCTATAACAACAATAAAAAGTGTGAATTCTGTGGACGACGAAATCACGAGAAAAGGGATTGTTACTACTACAAGAAATCGACACAAAATTCGGAAGACCGTCAACGAACGATCCAAACTGTTTAAATTCAAGATTCAGACAGTAGCTTCGCATTCATGGGCAGAGTTGGAATGTCACCTAATAATGAAAATAATACAACAGATAAGTTGACATTCTTTCTGGACTCAGGAGCAACGGATCACATCGTTAATCGAGACGACGTATTTTCAGTCGCAACGGATTTGCCGGAACCAGTAAAAATCTCCATCGCCAAGAAGGACGAGGTCATATGGGCAACCAAAAGGGGATCCATACACGTAACCACAGATCAAGGAATATCTGGGATTCTTGAAAACGTGTTATACGCATCCGAAGTTCCGTACAACTTACTATCAGTACGGCGAATTCAACAATCTGGTATGAAAGTAATTTTCGATGAGAACGAAAAGACTACCATTAAAAAAGGTGACAAACTCATAGCTAAGGGTAAGTCGCTTCACAATCTACACGCTATTGATTTCATTATACAAAAGATAATGTGCAATAGTATAAATACAAAACTTGTGACATATAAACTTTGGCACGAGCGCTTGGGTCACATGGGCAAATCAAAATTCCTAGAAATAAAAAGGAATAATATGCTTTTTGATAGTAAAGAAATAGAATCTATAAATCCCACAAATGAAATCTGTGAAGCTTGTATATACGGAAAACAAGCACGTTTGAGTTTTTCAAAAGAAAAAGACCGATCACACGTTACAAGACCTTTGTTTATCATTCATTCAGATGTCTGTGGACCGATCACGCCCACAACAATCGATAACAAAAGATATTTTGTAACGTTCATAGACGAGTTTACCCATTATACTGTTGTTTATTTACTCAGTCAAAAATCCGATGTTTTCAAAACATTCCAAGATTATGTTGCTAAAAGTGAAGCACATTTTAATTTAAAAATAGCTCACTTATATTGTGATAATGGGAGAGAATACTTGTCGAACGAATTTAAGTCTTTTTGTACAGAGAGAGGAATTCAATATCACTTAACAGTACCCTATACACCTCAACAAAATTCCGTGGCAGAACGCATGAATAAGTCTTTAACAGAGAAAGCACGTGCTATGATACACGGGGCAGAAGTAAATAAAGAACTTTGGGGAGAAGCAGTTTTAACTGCAGCCTATCTACTCAATTTGACACCCACTAAAGCCCTTTCAGTAAACAAAACTCCTTATGAGTTATGGCACAGTAAAAAGGCAAGAATCGAACATTTAAAAGTTTTTGGTAGTACAGTCTACGTTCACGATAAAAATCGAAAAAGTAAATTCGATAAGCGTTCATTCAAAGGAATACTTGTTGGCTACGAGGTAAATGGCTATAAAGTACTGAATACAGAAACAAATAATTTTATTATTGCTCGCGATGTTATTTTTGATGAAATAAATTTCAAAACATCACGTCCTCTCGTACAGATTGGAGGAATTGAAACAGAAAATTCCAATTTGAAAAGACAACTTGAAAAGATAAATAAAACCGATCATTACGAAAATTCTAGTGTCGATAAAAGACAAAAACTAGAAGGTAATGAACACGCAGAAACATATAAAAGAAATGAGAGTCAAATCGAGAAATCTGATATCCAAGCAGATAAAGTCGATAAATCATCATTAACAGATGAAACAAACTCTCAAGAAAGCCCGGATGAAAACGAGCTGCGACGAAGTGCACGTATTAGAAGCAAACCCGCTATCTCTTACAATGAAGAATATTATTCTTATATGAGTGCACAGTCGGTTGTTTCTGATGTTCCTAAAACTTATGAAGAAATAAAAGATCGGGATGATACATTTGAGTGGGAGAAAGCAATAAAAGACGAAATTGCTTCCCTTGTAAAAAACAATACTTGGGATATAATTACCTGTCCATCAAACAAAAATATTGTAGGTTGCAAATGGGTGTTTACAATTAAGAATGATGCACAGGGAAATCCGACCAAATATAAAGCGAGACTTGTGGCCAAGGGTTTTAGTCAACAATATCTTTCAGATTACAATGAAACTTTTGCACCCGTAGCACGGATTACAACGTTTCGGTTTCTCTTAGCTTTCGCGAATCAGAACAATCTATTGATTCATCAAATGGATGTAAAAACAGCCTTTTTGAACGGCCTGTTGGAAGAGGAAATTTACATGCAAGTACCTGAAGGAATAAAAGCAAATGAAAATTCCGTATGTAAATTAAATAAAGCAATATATGGTTTGAAACAATCAGCTCGATGCTGGTTTCAACATTTCGACAAGGTTATAAAAGAACGCGGCTTTAAAAATTCCTCTGTTGATCATTGTTTATATATTCTTGAAAGAGGACACGTGAACCGAAACATTTATGTAATTCTATACGTGGACGATATTTTGATTGTGACTTTCGAAGAAAATACAATGACGAATTTCAAACGTTATTTAATGAATCAATTTTCAATGGTTGATATGAAAGAAGTAAACTTCTTCCTGGGTATAAATATTGAAAGGAAAAACAATATGATTACGCTAGATCAAAGCGCATACCTTCAAAGAATTCTTAAAAAGTTCAACATGAACGATTGTAATGCAGTTAGTACTCCCTTGCCAGTCAAATTAAATTATACTGCATTGGATTCAGAGGTGACTTGTAAAGCACCATGTAAAAATCTAATAGGATGCTTAATGTACGCAATGTTGTGTACTCGACCAGATCTGAGCGTATCTCTTAACTTGTTGAGCAGATATCAAAACAAAAATAATCAAGAATTATGGCAATGCTTAAAAAGAGTTCTGAGATATGTTAAAGGAACATTAAATCTCAAATTGATTTATAAAAGAAGTGAATATGAAAATATGCTTGCTGGCTTCGTGGATTCCGATTGGGCAGGCAATGAGCTTGACCGTAAAAGTACATCGGGATTCTTATTTCAATTATATGATCAAAATACGATTTCGTGGAATACTAGAAGACAAAATTCAGTTGCCACATCTTCTACAGAAGCCGAATATATGGCGCTGTATGAAGGGGTGAAAGAAGCCTCTTGGCTAAAATCTCTCATGAAAAGTATTAATATAGAAATCATGACTCCCATAGTTATTCACGAAGACAACAACGGATGTACAGCGATAGCTAATAATCCTACTGATCATAAAAGATCAAAGCATATCGATGTGAAATATCACTTCACCAGAGAAAAGATTGAACAAAAGGTAATAATCTTACAATATGTTCCTACAGGTCAACAATTAGCGGATGTATTCACAAAGCCTCTACCAGAAGTCCAGTTTACAAAATTCCGGAAACAAATGGGCCTGGAGGAATTATAACTCGGAACACTCGAACCATACGAAAATATTATTATTTTATTTTATAATAAATAGTCTGATTGGGTTTTTATAAAAAGGGGTTTTTCCCAATCCTTGCAACAAATGTTGGACTATATAAATTTGTAATCCCCAGTTAAAACAAAAGAGCAAAATCCGACATTAATTTTAGTAGATTACTTTTGAGTGGGAGTGTTGGAATATGGCAAAAATAATCTTTTATAATAAGAGAATATAAATAAGAATATTAGTTATATTATTGAAGAGTATGTGTGTATATATGAAGTGAGAAGAAAGAGCACGTGTGGCCTATCGATAACTATCGACGCGACGCAGTTTACATTAGTAAAAGAAAATATACATAAGAGTATATATAAGAAGTCGTTTTGGGTCTGCTTTGTTCTTGAAGCATATGTGACTCTTTTCTCCTGCAGTCTCACTCTCAGTCTCAGTCCTTCGACGACTCTTGATAGAATAAGAAGTCGGAATAAAAAGATATTGCTCTACATTAATAAGACGCTGTATTTTATTCATTAAACCGATCCCATAATCCAATAGAATAATATAAGTTATTATATAGAGCTATAAAGTATCTTCCTGAAATAATAAATTAAATGAATTCTATTATTCTAACATTATTTGGCAATTATCCAGTGATCCAAACATTTGGAATTATGGGGTCGGGTTGAAATTCCGAACTTTGAATGCTACGACGGTTTAAAATTCGGAATTTTAATGTTCCGGCATTCAAGATGAAGCCGGGTTGAAATTCCGGACTTTGAATAATCAGAACGCTCAAAACTCCGAAAGAATACTACTCCGAAAGATCAAAACTCCGAAAGAATACTACTCCGAAAGAACTTTACACGAAAGCCCAAAACTCCGAAAATCTTAACACCGTCAAAATAATTCGACCATGGAAGTTTTAAAAGTTTGAAAATTTTTAATAAATCGACGAACTATTTGAAGATTTGTCTTTTTATCAAGAAGTGATTTTACGTCAAGTTTCAAAATTTTTGTAGACAATGTTATACGTTCTACATCATTTACAGTCAACTGTGTAGACTTTCGCCGGCATGATCTTGATATGGGGCCGGGTTGAAATTCCGAACTTTAAATGCTCCGACGGTTTGAAATTCCGAATTTTAATGTTCCGAAATTACAAATTTCGTCAAGATCATTCCAGCGAAAGTCTACACAGTTGACTGTTAATGATGTAGAACGTATAACATTGTCTAGA
>OX101783.1:18721903-18776903 GCA_944452715.1 Ophion slaviceki | reverse complement strand
GGCCCAGCGAGATTAGGGAGGAGAGAGAGAGAGAGAGAGAGAGAGAGAGAGAGAGAGAGAGAGAGACGAGTGGAGGGGGCAAGCCCGAAGGGCGTGTCGGTAAGCACCGTCGGACATCGTTATTAAGCGCATATAAATTAGCATATAAATTGTCCCGTACCCGGTGTGCTGGCACGGATGGCAGAGAAACCCAAATCTCTCTCTCTCTCTCTCTCTCTCTCTCTCTCTCTCTCTCTCTCTCTCTCTCTCTCTTTCTCCCCGTCTTTCTCACACACACCCACGCACACAATCTACGGACCATGCGACTCTGCATAATCCGGGTACGAGCCCGAATAAGAGAAACGCACACACCAGCCCGGGCGCGCACTCTGCTGAGGCAAAATTATTACAAAGAGTCATAAGGGCGCATCACGCGCAATCGAAGCTTGGAAAGGCATCGGAGCCGAGCCCCTTCGTATCTTGAAAGATGCAAAATGAACCCTTGAGAAACTCAAGGGCGTTTTTGCGAAAGAAGCTAAGCTTAAGAGGTAACACCGGTGTCCAAAAAATGGGCAAACTTTGAGAATTTGTTACACTCGCAAGGCATAAGCAATCGCAAAAGTTAATTAGATATCTTTACTGTATAGATCATGGAGTGCATGAAAGCATTTGGAAATCATAGTTCATTGAGTCTTCATAGAGTTCATAGAGTCATTGAGTCTTGAGGGGTAAGGACAGTCGAGAGCTTTCAAATTTTCAGAAAAAAAGGATGAGGACTATGTTAATTTGGAAAGCCAATATGGGGCTGGAATTGCGGTTTTAAGGGAAGTCGAAAGTTTTTATTGCTAAATGTTAGTTCGAACTTAAAATGCTTTTTTGTCGAAACCAAGTTTTTTAAACTAGCGGGAAACGTAACTCAGCCAAACATGCACCGATTCACTTGAAATGTTGGACGTATCTTTTTAGATGCATTCTCCATGGAACCACGTACGAAATTTGCCATTGATTATTTCTGATAAACCATTTCTCATGTGATTTTTTGCCTAGAACTGAAAGTTTTCATTCAAATCTGGACTACCTGTGTTGAAAAAGGGTGTTTTTAAATTTCGGTACGCAGTTCTATAGCTTTTTGTATATATTTTATAGATTTTTTGTTTCTTGTTCTAGGTTGAAAACTAGAAGAGAAATCTTTCCGGCCGCGGAACACTTTGCACGAGAGTTTCTCTGCGGTCTTGAACTCTGACGTGGCCATTTTCAATTGAAGAATGACAAAAAAAAGCTTTGTACTCTTAAAATTATGTATAATTAAGTTTTTCAATTCAATTTTTTACTTCTACTATTGTACGCGTTACTTTTTTCAAAATTAGCCTTTTTGAAGAGCTGGGGTGACTTTACCCCTAAGCAAAAGTGTTTTCTGCGAGAGGTGCCCCGAGACTTACAGCATCAGAACCCCAAATGTTCGCCTTCAGCAAAACCGAAAATCGTTATAACCTGCATAATAATACGTTGAGAAATAGCAGGAGGTTTGAAAAATATCGATCTCGATTTATTCATAAAAGGAGAAGTTTTCACCAAATCAAGAAATCTCAACGCATTTCAGTGGAGAATTCAGTTTGGAAGATGCTGTAGAGATTATAAGTGAATGTGATGCTGTGATCCTGTAATGCTGTGATGCTGTGATATGTGATGATGTGATATGTGATGCTGTGATGCTGCGATGCGGTTATGCTGTGATGTTGCGATGCTGCGATACTGTGATGCTGTGATGCTGTGATGCTGTGATGCTATGATGCTGTGAAGATTATAAGTGAATCGGATGAAAATTGTTCCAGTTAGATTGATTTTTTGCCGAAAAAAAACGCCTGTGGAATGTTGCCTCCCATTATTTTGCATTCGTCACTGTAGCGATTAAAACGGAATTTTTTTGGGATCACATTGATTGTACCTTTTTTCAAATCCCAAAGTGTGAATTGGGTAAAAAATAATTCCCAAACGTCTGGACTGGAGTCCAGACGTATGGCCCCTAATAGGCCCCTAAAGATAGGCCCCTAAAGATGAGCCAGTCGTAGCCTACCGGCTTGAAGAACTCTGTCCGAAACTCTCAGAGGCAAGAGGAAATAGGCGACTGAGATTGGCAAAGGCGTAACGCGCGAACTTTCCCGCGGCTGGAAGTCCCAATGAAGGGCTTTCTGATGTCAGCCTCGAAGGTGGAGGCGGCGGTGAGGGATGGCGAAGTGTCTCGTGAACAGCAGAGAGGCTACCTGTACGTGAAATACTCGAGGTGTCGTCTCTGCAGCGCACCTGATAGCGCCAGAGGGGATGGAGAAAGGGAGAAAGCAAGAGACGGAGAAAGAGAAAGAAAGATGGAGTTTCGATGGATCACCCATTTTCATCCACCTCGAAATTCCTGCACTCCGTGCCTCATCCCTCCAACTCACATATATACATCTGTTATTTCCAACGCTGAGAGAAAACATCGAGTGTCAACACACATTCCATGTTGCTCGCATCTATGCCAAAATGGATCTTCAGCTGTTCGATCAATGCGTTTCTGTAGGTATGGAATTCTGTCATTTTATACGAACAATTATAGTAGGAGAAACAAACATTTCCACATCTCATCGCTCGTGTCTTTTTGCTAGGCTTTTTATTAACAGGCATTATTGAGATTTATATTCGAATATGGAATTTATGTTCCAAATGACCTGTCGAATCAAAAAATCTGCAAAACGATTTTCTTTTTTAGATACTGACTCCAGGGGTAAGACTCGTCCGGGTGACTGGAAAACAACACTTTTTAATCTTTAAACCATACTTTAGAGTCTTGAAAATAAAGTGCAATTGATCTCACAGCCAAAAGTTCATGTTTCGAAAACTCAATTTTTACTGGCAGGTTTCAAATATTGTGGGAAAATACTTGAGACACGTTTTTCCCTGAAACAACGATTTTCGAATTGGCTTGCAGCATAACTCGGATAACTGTTATTCGATTTACTCGAAATTTTCAGTGCCTTCGGACCTAAATTGCCGACAGACAGACGTAGGGTTATTTTTATTGGTCAGAAACTCCGCCTGCTATAAGGAATTTCTCTCAATTTTTTTTTCCAAAACATAATTTTTTTTCCAAAGTCCATTTTTATGAAAACGATATTTCAATAATTCTCTCCGTATTTCCTAAGCCTTATTATAAAATATTCTGCGATATGCTGGTATTTTCTCGTGCCGCAAGGCCCGCAGCACCTCCCGCAACCCTTACACTTACACAATTTCGATAAATGTTTATCAATATTTTTTCAATTAAAAGGAAGTCAAACTTGGCAAGGCCATGTATTTATTGTATTTAAAATCGCGACCTCGTCTACCCAATACTCTCATCGGAAAAAAATCAATACCGGCCTGTTAAGAGGTTAGGCTGCTGTGAAAATTTCAAAAAATCGACAGTCGCTTTAGGCAACCCAATTTGGGAAGGAAAGTCCAACATATGGTGCAGGAATCGTAGATTGAAGGTAAACTTACGATGACAACGATAGAACTGCTAGTAAAACTTGAAGCGCGTTTTTTCTCAAAACTATGATTTCCAAAACGGTGTACATGATTCCTCCACATCTAATGAACGGATTGACTTGAAATTTGGTACACTTATTCAGTCTAATAGCAGTTTAGTCTTGACCGATGTTTTTCTCCTTGAATTTTTTTTTCATTAGTTATTAACAATAATGGCATCATTTTATCAAAAAAAATTAAAGAAATAGAATTCAATTTTTGTTTTGATGATGTGAACACGCTAACGAAAGAAAGCTCGGTCAAGTCTTCGCCAATATTATCTATTTGAAGAAAAAAATTCGTTTTTTCGTTTCAGTCCAACCGGGTGGCCAAAATCACGTACACCGTTGAGCCCTTTACGTTTAAAGGTCCTTCACAACATCGTTCACAACTTCATTAATTATAAATATTTTTTAATGAAATTTGGCACACAACTTTATCAATGTACATCAAAATAACTGTCCAAACAATTTTTCAATAATCTCACTCATTCCTTCATTTTTCAACAAACCCTAATTTTCGTGTCTCCACGGTAGCCCATCGCCTAAGTGAACATCTGCGAGACTGGTTGTGAATTCAAGAAGTTACGAGAACCGCATCACGTTATTAGACGTAGGGTATGTATTGGCAAGAGGGCGATTGAACGATGTTTTTTAAATATAATCCAGCCGCATCGTGCCCGGATGTTAATAAGCTTTCAATCCCTATACACCGCCCCAATTCTCCATAAATATGTATGGAAATGTGCGTAACGAGTGGACGCCCGCAATGGTGCAGCCGCACCACATACCACGTCGCACACATGCCGTTCGAACGTTTATGTAACGCTGGCTGTACGTATAACTGTATACAGGCTATGTAAAAGCCGGGTAATAGGATAAAGCATGTACAGAATCGCTGGAATATATACCGGATCGGAATTCTCCCTCTCTCTCTCTTTCTCTTTCCCACCTCGGGGCGATTTGGCCCTCGAGGGGCGCGGGTGAAGGCAGGCGAGCGACGAGAATCCACCAAACAATGGTCGCCATTACCGATGCAACGAATTTTCCTTCTATACTCGGAGCGCCGTATAGCCATCGAGCACGTGAATTACTCAGCCGCAGGAGCCAGAAAGCCCACACATAGTCAAAACCGCTCTTATACAACGACTTCCGATCTTCTCGAAACGCCCCGGGCCAATTTTGCATGTATACGTACATTGTACAAACACATATACATATGACCATATAGGGGAGACCGGGGCAAAATGGTATAGCGGGGCAAAACGGTACCGGGGCAAAACGGCACTGGGGCATAATGGGATCGGGGCATAATGGGATAGCAAAAAATGAAGTTTCTTGGTGCTTGATTTGGGGCAAAATGGGATAGGGGCAAAATGGGACACACAAAAATGAAGTGTCGCAGCCCGCTGAATTTGGGGCAAAATGGGATGACAGGAAAATTCATGCTTCGGCTCTATGAAAGAGCTGTTGAAACATAATCTAATCTAAATGGTGCTTGTGGTTCGTTTCAGTCCACATATACGCAGATAATACGGACTGACCGATATATTTGTCGACACATATCCGTCGATTTCATGGGGAGCGGCGGTCCTAGTTTCATAAAACAATTTACGTAAAAATTGACAAGAGTTAGATTTTCATCAATGGCTTGAAAATCAGTATCAGTAACGTGCAGTTGGCAGAAAATAAATTAAAAAAAAACAAAGAAAGATAAAAACAAAAAAAAAACATAAATTGCACGCGTCAGATTATAAAAATTACTTGATTATTTAAATAATTAATAACGACAAAGAAATTGTACCAATCGAATAAGAAGGCTCAAATAACAATTTACGTCAAGTTTGGTACAGTTCTGACCGCAGAATCAAAAATAATTGTTTAACAAACTTTAATAACAAATGGGCCCACTATTCATGTGCCCATGCTGACGATAACTTAATCGAGTCCGTTTGCGACAATTGTGCCGATAAAAATTAGCTTAGTTAAACAAGCAATAAAAATTAAACATTGCCACCGTTAAATTATAGTATCGTAAGTAGAGTGTGACCCAAATATCGTGTAACACTCAATAAAACCTGTTTTCACTCATTTATTACCCCTCGTTTTTTACCCCTGCATTTCTTTCGTTTCTGCATCGAATTATTCCACTGTCCCATTTTGCCCCGATCCCGTTTTGCCCCAGCCGTCTCTTTCTGAGGAGCCTGATTTTCTCCGGCCCATTTTGCCCCAGTCCCGTTTTGCCCCTATGACGTATTTTCCAGCAGTGTTGATTTTCACTATTCCATTTTGCCCCAAACCCGTTTTGCCCCGGTCCCATTTTGCCCCGGTCCCATTTTGCCCCGGTCCCATTATGCCCCGCTATACCATTTTGCCCCGGTCTCCCCTAGGTAAAAGGTGACTTCGAAGACTATCGACTTCGAGGACCGTCCTCGTAGTAGCCAATTGTCATTTTCAGATAAGTATAAGCACGTTTGTATAGAGATCGTTACAAGGACTAGTCTGTCTCCAAAGTTGAGGATTCGTTTGGAAGGATTTCGACGACCGACCTCGAAAATGCTCGATGTGCCGAGAGCCAATATTACGTGTATATAACGGGCTGAAAATATCGTTTGTCCGTATAAATGTGGGTGTACGTGGACATTATCGGGAAATTTAACTTAGAAACTCTTTTGAGCACAGGGGACAAAGCCTCTCGAATTCGCACAAGAGAATTTTTTATCAGCAGACTCTTGTGGACGTGCTCCTACGTTGGGACCGAAAAGTTATAGTAGCAATATTTATTCCATGTTTGGTCTTTGTGTACCTTTAAGGGGTCTTCTCACTTTAGACACTAAACAAACGCTATTTTCGTGAAATTTTCTCATAGGTTTATATTATACATATTGATATAAAAATTGTTACACTTCATAAATGCATGTAAAAGACATTTATTCATTTAAGTCACTATTTATAGACGAAAATGGTAGTTAAAAATATGTCCTAAAAAAATTGTAGGTCTGCGCTGTTGATGAAATCTCGGAGGTGCAACATCCGAAACAAAAAAATCAAACGGTTTTAGATTCAGTCTGTCAATGGCTATAGGATAAATCATACGATATTTGATATATGCAAAAATAACAAAATGGCGGACAATTTCGAAACAAAAAACAAACAAAAAGTGTTTTCTTTTCACCGTTTTTGGCAAAAAGAATAATTTAAAAAACATCAAAATTTAAAAAAATCCTTGATATGCGCTATACCTATAATCGTAAAGAATATGTGGTTACAATTTTATAAGGATCGGTTCAGTAGTTTTGAAGATTTTATTAACAAGCTGTTGAAAAACGTTGTTTCGAGAAAAACGCGTTTAAAGTTTGTTTGACTTACATAAATACATTTTCAAAAATTGTTTAATGTATTTCGAAAGTGTATTTATTAAGTATAACAATTTTTATATGAATATCTATAATATAAACCTATCAAAAAAAATTAATGAAAATAGCCTTTTTTACCGTCTAAAGTGAGAAGACCCCTTAACTCTTTTACAGCCGGTAATACAAAATTAATGCAGTGATGACAAAGATAACTAAATTAAACGTCAGTAGGGTAATTTCGGGGGAGTTGGCCATAAGGGAGAGATGGCCAATAGAAATGTTTCATAGAACCGCCTACTAGATTTCACCTGTTACTGCTTAATTCCCTTCGCGTTGTGCGCAGGTGTAAGTGAACGAGCAAAAGTTTGGCAAAAAAATGTTAAGTAAGTGAAATCCTTTTAAATTATTCTGTCTAGGGCTATTTTTTTAAGGTTTCATGTTTTACATTGTGGTGTTGTTATTTTGTCAAAGTAATGGTTACTTTTTTATTTCTCGAATAGTTCACGAACATTGCTTTGTTATAAGCTCAATATTTCGCATGTATTGTTTCTACTTGTTTACATTTTAGATGTGGCCATCTCTCCCGGAGAGTCAGGAGAGACGGCCACGTACAGTCGGTGTATGATGGCCATAGTGTTAGTTGCAATGTGTTCGGGTAATTCATTTTTTCTATATTTGTTTCATACGCCTAATAAGTACAAGAGACAAGCAATTGTTCTAGGAGGGAACTGGACTCAAGAATCGTTAAAAGTAGCTATTAGTGCTGTAAAAAATGATGGATTCCCGGTTTATGCACTACGACCTACAAAATACCTACGAAGACAGAAAGACGATATAAGAACAGTGACAAAAAGCGTTGCGAAGAAAATTATTATGAAACTCGTCTCATCGAAGACTGGCTTCAGTGGATAGTATGCCAACTTTGGGTACACAACAATTATACTGATTTCGATTATATGTGTTCTAGATGTGGCCGGAAGAAAACAAAATCAAAACATAAATTCAAAGATAAAACCGAGAGCATAATGCTGGGTAACTGGCCATCCAATCTGTACTCCTATGGCCATCACATCCGGATACTCCGGAAGAGATAGCCAAGCGTGATTTTGAAAAAAAATTGTATTTTTTCGGTTGATCTGATATGAGCTTTTTTTAATTTCGTAAATTATTTTAAAGTTAAATGTTCAAAGTTTAATTACAATGAAATATAAGTTAAGAAACGTCTGTACTTTTATTTTGACGGATCCTTGAAAAAACTGTGGCCAACTACCCCGGACTTACCCTATAACTTATAACATTGACAATAAAGATCAATCCTAAATTACTACGCCCTTTTTACCCACCGGTCCTTACACTCCATATTCTCATATCTTCAGTACTCTATTATATTCTCCCACTTTGCAGTTTTACATGGTGTGCACTTAAGGGATCATCACAGTGTAAAATTTTCAAAAAATCGATCTTTTTGCATTATCCGATAGTATGGACAGTTACAATCATGCTGTACAATTTTTGAGACGAGTTCGAATTATTCCGGTTGCCACAGCCATTCTCAGAAAAAAGGATTCGACCACTGCGTGAGACCTGGCGCGGACGGACGCGTTTTTCTCGAAATGTCGTTTTTCAAAACGGTGTACACGCTCAAAGGAAGAGTTTTCAAGCTATCCGTCTCAAATTTTGACACAACGTTCTTCACGTATTTTTTAATGTTGCTGTGGAAGCTTTTTTAAAAATCTTTATATTTTTTTAACGAAAAACAGTCGAAAAAAATATGCCAAACTCTATAAATTTTTTTAAACCGCCGCCATTTTGTATTTTTTTAATCTCTATAGCGAATTTTGTTTCAGATAATATTTACGGCCGCAACCGTGTACACCGTGAGCTTGATTTATTGTTCATTCCTGGATTCTGCGTTTCGTTACTGCCTTAGAATAATTTGGCTTTGTACTTACATAGTTCATTCATTTTGAGATCTTACCAATTTGAGTTTTAATATTACTGTTGTTCACTTCGTTGTTTGTATTTTCGGAATACCTATCCTTAGATAATGGGGAAATTTTATGGGGACGATTATGGGGGAGATTTTATGGGGAAGGTTATGGGAAAGTTTATGGGGAAATTTAATGGGAAGATCATGGGAAAATCAACATTACCATTATTGTTAAGAGTAATATTAATATTACTATTGATATTATTAAAATAACATTCAGAATATTATCATCATCATTGGAGTAATATTACAATTACGATTATTGTTACTGATAAGAGTAATATTGAAATTACTATCATTATTATTATTAGAGTAATATAAGGATGATTATTATTATTGACATAACAATTATCATAACTATCATTAATATAATAATGATAATAGTTATTACCGTTATTACTATTGGTATAATATTTTTCGATCGTCTTCTCTTTAGTTATTCAATTCGAAAATCATTCGACGAGTGAAATAATGAAATTTAAAGACGAAAATAATCGAGACCTTTCGCGAATGATCAATCTTCGAATTACAATGTTACCATTATCTTGAGAGTACGCTAGCGTAGCCGAATCTCATTTATCGATTAAAAAGCCGAGCGTCGAGTTGCCGCGCGTCGACAAGAGCAAAAGGACGAACTGCCTTACCGCGAGTCGATTATCGCTTTTCCTTCAAACGGCAGATAGAGCTCTGCGAGCTTTTCCAGCATATAATATTCTGGTTTATGTGCGTGTGCTGTTCGTGTCACTGTATCTCATTCGCAAGGTCGACAATTAAACCACTTGATTGTTTTACGGTTGTGATGTAAAAACTCGTCGTAAATTTCCGTCCGGATTTTGACTCTCGGCGAAATAACGGAAGAAAAAAAAACAATCCAAGCGCTGGTCCAAACGATTTTGTAAGGATAATGTCCTTTTTTTCGTGTATAATAGTTACGTGTAAAATGTCTCTCCAAAATAAATGGAAAACGTTTCGTGGTTTTTTTTTCTTTTTAAGGAAAGAAAACCGAAGTCCGGAGCAATTCAAAAGTTAGGAAAAGTAGAGAGGCGAGAGGAACTTGAGAGTAAAAGGATCGCGAAAGGATCTCGGATGCAGAGCACTTGGGGCTCGCGTGGATAATTATTTATCGCCTTATCAAACTTTTATAATCCTCCCGATCCTTCGTGGAAAGGAAGCGGATACCTAAGGATGATTCTCGGGCTTTCTCATGTGTATAATATATATATATATATATATATATATATATATATATATATATATATATATATATATATATATATATATATATATATATATATATATATATATATGTGTGTGTGTGTGTGTGTGTATATACATATGTATATACAGACACATACATGTATAGCAGGGTTGTGCGACAGCCAACTTTTATAACGAGTTTTTAAACGTCATAAATGATCGTGGTGGGTGGATGGAGGCGCGTTATACGGAGGACGAGATCCGACCAAGAGGTAGGAGAGATAGTAAAAAAAGCTCTTCCGGATATCTTGATGCGAAAAGCCCCAGCGAGATCCGAGAATCCAACGTTATAACAAAAGTCGTCCGCTTAACACTTCATCGTGATCGGGGGTAAGAAACATTTGCTTTTAAAAACCATGGCTATTTTTGAACGACGAAAATATACAATTATTATTTTAAGGTATTATCTTCACGAACCTGAGTATTTAACAATTAACTGATTTTCTTGTATAATCAAGTAAAAATAAATCCTAGTATACTGGTAAAATTTCAAGCAGGGTTACCGAACTTTTAACGAAAAATTACAACCCCAAAAATCGTCTCATTTATACGGCGCTTTATGGAGATGACACGTTGGCAACATTTCTATCTAATCATTTATACACTAAATAACTCGGCACCGAGATAAATGTGTAGTATTCTCAACCATATTTTATATTTCCCTGAGGGGACAATAATACTCTATAGCCATATTTACTGCCAAAAGTATAGTACTGCTTATTGATATTTTAGCAGTTGCATGAATTACGCTCATATTAAACCGTAACCACCAATCTCACGAACATACATTTATTATTCAATGCTATATAATATAGTAGGTTTTCATCAAATTGACATTCCCAGAAACTACGAAAAAATGTACATACCCAAGATTCTAATAGTGAACTAAAATATATATACATTGACTAAAAATGTTGCCTGTGATTTGAGACGATGTTTATAGTGATTTGTACCATATTATAAGATACGACCTGTTATATGCGTATTTGGTGTATGATTCAAGTGTTCGTACGAGGCATCAATGCCGGTCTACTAAATGCATAGAATATTTCATAAATAAAAAATAAAATAAAAATACGCAAGTGACAGTTCTACCTCGATGATTTTTTATTATAATTCACCATTCCCTGACCTCCTGTGATGATTTATTTCGATGAAAATATTTCGGCTAATCGGAATCGAACCTAGAACCTAACTGCTTGCCTTCTGCCTATTCTACGCACGCTGCCACCATGCTACCAAGTACTTTTGGCATCTTCAGCACAGATATGGCATAAGAGACAAAAGTCATTCCGGCTGTACTTCCCAATAGCTGTTCCCTGCGACTTAGGTGAAATTTTGCACAGATCTTTTTTTAATAATATAAGTTTAATAATATAATTTTGCTTTTTTGTTTTGTTTTGTTTTTGTTTAATAATATAATTCTGTTGTATTATTTTTGTTTTACTATTATATAATTTCGTTTTATTAATAATATAATGTTTTGTTTAATAATATAATTTTGCACAGATATTTTTTTAATAATAGAAGTTTATAACTGTTTAAATGGATTTTTGGAGCTTTGCGATAGTCTTGTACCATATAATAGTGATTCATACCAAATTATATGATACGATCGGCAAAATGCATAGCAATGCGTGTCCTACAAGAACAGAAGGTGAACTACAGGAAAAAGTGTTGAACTGATATCCCATTTTTGCGATGCAACAAACATACCATGTAGCAGTTAGCGAGACATGCGTAGTTCTTAAAACTATTAGGCTGCGGTTGCTCGAACTGCAAATGATTTCCGTCTTTGCTATTAGTAAACTTTACTATAATTTTTTTCGAATAGTCACTTTTCATACGGTCTTCTAACAAATCATACTCGAAAAACGTTAAGGGAGACTTTGTCCTTGACATTTTCAAAAAATCGATTTGAGCTCAACATGAGCAGCTAGAAGAAGAGGAGGGATGCCTCTATGGACCAGGCATTGCCGATTAGCGGTAATTATAAACACATTACAAAACTTTAAACGCGTTTTTCTCGAAAACACGTTTTTGAAAATGGCTGACATTCTCCTGACCGCTGTAATTAACATATCGACCTGAAATTTGGAGAGCATACTCAGAAAATATGTCTTCACGGAATGACGGATCGTTTTTTCGATAGATACATTTTTGCATTTATTATTTATCTTTTTATGCGAAAAAAAACGCGAAAATTCGATTTTTTTTTATTTCCGCCATTTTCCGAAATTTGTACTAAACGAAAAACCCATCCGTCATTCCATGACCAAAGGGTCACAGATTGATAATATGCTTTGAATTTGTGTTTCAGATCAACAAAGAGGGGGCAGTGATGTCAGCCGTTTACCTCCCGCGATTTGAGGACCTGTTTTCGCGGAGCTGCAACGGCCGCCATTTTGGTTTTTTTTTTTTCAAAAAAAAAATTTTTAACGTTCTGTATATCATGAATAAAGGCAAGAAAAAAACCGCACTCAAAAAGCTTTACTCGTTTCCTTTAAAAAAAATAAAATGTAAACACCTGAAATATGGCACTCCAAGGACAAAGTCTCCGTTAATGTTAACCATATGAATTGTACAAACTTGAAAAGAATAGTAGCAGTTTGACTGAACAAAATTTAACGGGTTTTACGCCGATTTTGTTACAGTACTGAACTAACCATATCTATATTGTCAAGCCTTTTACAATAGTGAATCATCATTTCGGGGATAATGGATAGTCAAACGCGTCAACCAAATCGCATGTTTAGGTATACTTTTCGTTTATAGTCGTGTTAACCATGTTACGATTGCGGTGTCAATAAACTATAACGAATTTTACTATCCCCTCTTTTACCACGGACGTTTGTTGCAAATACCATGGACTTTTCTCTCAGTGCAGATGCCTGATATAAACAGCTCACGCGTGTAAAAAAATCTAAAGATTTCGTAACGACAATAAAAACAGGGTGTCACCTAATGTTTAAAGAAAATATTAATTATAAAACTTGGAAAATTGTAACTAGCGGAAAAATTTCCGTAGCCGCGACGTTTCAGAGAAAATGTAAAATGTACAAATCTACTAAATTTGGGCAAAATCTTTTGTTCCAGTTTATCATTGGGTGTAATGATTGATTGTAACTTATTTTTTATTAAGCGACACTGTGTTTTACCGATGACTCAGAAGGGCCCTGCTTATGCCCCCACAAAATACGGCCCTCCACGAAAGGAATACCTCAAGGGGTTATGTACAGTTAAAATTTTCGAAAAATGGATTTTTATTTATTCTATTTTCGGAATGTACATATATTTAAGTACACACACAAAAAAGTTCTTTTCAATACTGCGAATATTCTCGAAGTTACACGCACATTTGTAACAACGTGTCAGAGCATTCGAAAGTGCTTTTGAAACTTTAACTTTTCTCAAAACTGTGTTTTTAAAGTCGGTGAGCAAGATTTATCGATAACGGCTGAACCGATCAGTATCAAATTTTAACACAATCTTTTCAAGTATATTTTTTAGTAATTAATCGAAGGTTTTTTCTCACCGATAATTATTTTCCATTTTATAAACAATTTAAGCCCTAAATTTTTGTCAGAAATCAATTTTTTTTGAGAAGCCGTGATTGTGTCAAAAATTATTATTTTGCTTATTCCTTCGATCAATTACAAGATAATCCATTATATTAACGAAATATTTATGGTTTTTTCATTTTAGATGATCCAGTCGAGAGATATCATGCTCACCGCAAGACGCCTTTTTTTAAAGCTGCTCCCGGAGATATAGCAGCTTTCAAAATCATTATTTTTACAAATAAAAAATGTTACAATACAGTTAAAAGCTACCATAATATGTGTACAAATTATTACGTTAATAAATTTGAAGGTCTTCTCAAGAAAAATTCTTGAAAAATCGATCTTTTTGGGCCTCCTGACTGCATATGACCCCTTAAGAAGGAGTTTGCGTTCCTGTTCATCGTTACTCTCGAAGTTTAGTCAATTATCGACATTCGTTGGGACACTCGACGGTACGTGGCGATGAATAAAATGAGTTGGATTTTTGAGAAGCGAACAAAACCGGTCTGACCTAGAACTGTCAATTTCTACTGCGTAATTTTATTAATGCATTATAGTCTATCTTGTTCCGTCTCGTGATCGAAAGTCATCTGATGAGCATTGTTTTCAAGCAAATTGACACCGATCCGAATGGAAAGACAGAATCGGGCGATTTAGTGGACGAAATAGAATATCTGTAGAGAGCAGCGGGCCAATAATTCAATTTACCGTATGAGCCACCGAGTATCGAGGCTTGCGAAATTATTTGTGGAATTCGAAACTTTTGAATGTGTTACGGAATCCAATTAGTCGCGTCCGATCTAGCACGTGCTATTTCTGCTAATCTAATTCTACCGGCTCTTGTTATTTTTACGATTTTCCGCGACCAGAAATGAGAACGTTAGGAATTGAAATGCCCATCAATTGTCAAAAAAAAAACTCAGAAATAAGTATTTATGAATATCGTTTTCAAGTACATAAGAAATGTGATCTTGTAATTAGTAATACATAGTACATAATCAATAATGACTTTAGAGTTACAATAGATACTCGGTTTTTTTCCATTAAGGAATCATCACAGTGTTAAATTTTCGAAAAATCGATTTTTTGCATTATCCGATAGTATACACGGTTATAAACGTTCTGCCCAATTTTCAGATCGAAATTCGAATTATTCCGGTCGCTACAGCCTTTCTTAGAAAAATTTAAGCCCTTCCTAACAACCTTTCTTAGCACTCTAAACGCGTTTTTCTCGGAATTGTGTTTTTCAAAACGATGGCCACTCTCAAAGGAAAAGTTTTCAAGCTATCCGTTTAAAATTTTAACAGAACATTCTTCACGTCATTCCTTATGTTGTTATCGAAGCTTTTTTTTATCTTCTTATTTTTTTACGAAAAACTGTCGAAAAAGAGGCTAAATTTGATACTTTTTGTTCAAACCACCGCCGTTTTTTTCAAATTTCAATTTAGAAAAAACCATAGGAATATAGCGGCTTTTCTAAAGATTAATAATCATTTTGAAATGTTTGTTTCAGATAAAATTTGCGGGCGCAATCCTGGCCACCATGGGACACCATTTTTTCCACGCAGTTTTCCGCAATTAAAAACAATGTTAAACAATAAATGAAGATTTTTTAAAAAATCATATTGTATTCTTTGTTGGAGCTTCAATTTGTAAAAAAAAAATTAAACCGCTTATCCTATCCACCTAAAAAAAATCGCGAAAATCGGCTACTTTCGGGCGGTCACACTGTGATGATTCCTTAAGAGACCACATCTACCTAGAGGCCCGAAAAAAATTGCCAAACTCCGGTTTTATTCCGGGAAACGGTTGGTGAAAAAGAAGCGCATTTCTTTTTAACACAAAGATACACATATAGAGAGCCTTTGAAAAAAATCACCAAAAAAATACAGACAAACAACAAAAACATGGCCGCCGGCAGATGATGAAATTTTTTCGCGACGTTTGGCGGTGGACACTCTCCAGCTAAAACGGTCCATCCGAAATGTAAAAACCAAACGGGTTATTAAAGTTAACAATAAATACGAGTCGTTGATTATCGTCGATTTTATCAATCATATTTTTCAACAACGTGGCGACGTATTGAAACTCGAGCATACAAAATCTATTTAAAAAGTCGTCATTTTCGCGTAATTATTCAAAATTGAAGATGGATTTTTTTTAAGTGAGCCCGTTAGCGACCTTTAAATGTTTCTCATCATATCTCCTGTAAATTTGGAAACAATGCATCAAGTGGTTCTCGAAATGTAATGTCCACCAACTTTGAAAACAGTGTTTCGAGAAAAACGCGTGTAAGGCGGTCCGCTAGTTTCTCAGGTCGAAAAAATCGATTTTTTTTCAAGCTATCCGTTTAAAATTTTAACATTTTCTACACAACATGTGTAGAAAATGTGTGCCAAAGGATTTTTCGATATTCGAAGTGGTTCACAAGTTACGGCGCTGGAACGGAGCAGGTATACGGAGCAGGTATACTTTCAAACGCGTTTTTCTCGAGACACCATTTTTCGAAACGGTGACCACGATATTTCAGAAACTACTGCACCGATCTTGTTCAAATTTATACAGCATCTTTAATATGTTATAAGCCAGCGATTGAACTAGGATTATCATGATTGCTTCGATAGTTTTTTTTTGTACGAGCGAAAAACTTAAGAAAAAAAGAGTAAAAAATAGAATGTAATTTTCAAAAGTGTATAAAAAAGTCAATTTTTGTAATTTAGAATTCACTCTAGTTCAATCGCTAGTCTTAAATATGAAGATTAAATTGCCATTTGGTTTTTTGATTTCAGATAAGCAGAACAGCCGCAATCTTGGTCACCGTCAAGCACCTCTTTTACTTGATGTCTTCCTGTCAGCCACTATAACTTTTATTCTATTATATATTTTGATTTCAAAAAATTTGTAAAGCTTATTTAAATATTAATAAAGATTATGCAAAAACAATGAGATTGGTTATTTCGATGCCTTGCCCGTAAAAAATTATTGAAAAAGCCGTAAAAAAACAGCCGAGAAACTAGAGGACCGCGTTAAAGTTTGGAGTACGGTGCTGCATCGCTCGCCCGGCCGACTGTTAGAAGCCTTCAATTTTAGGAATATTTCAATAAAATGTTCAGGTAATATATCTAAAAGGTGATAGTATCGAATAAAAATGTTTTTGGAAAATGCATTTTTTCATCCACCTTAATAGATGTAGCCCTGTAATTACTTTAAATAAGTACTGGGACGAAAATAAGATCATAAACTTTTTATTACAATAATCACTACATGCATAAAAAAACGCGTCGAATTTTGATTTTTACAATATCCAGCAAGTCCGTCTGATCCTGGTACGTTCCACTTACACTTGCCGAATTTTATCTCCTTTCTTTTCAATTTTATTGCGATCGGAGTGGGGTCTGGAGAATTCGTTCGATCGCGAGGAATGATGAAGAGCCTTTCCTCGACATCGCATAATGCGACTTTCCAAGAGCTTTGAGGATATTTCACCAGCCGAATAAAGCATAAAAGAAGAGAAATGTTCAGCGTACGTCATCCCGCGGAATTTCGTCGGAGATGCTCTTTATTATATACCATAAACGCATCTATGGTTTCGTCTTTTTACGTCAGGGCGCGCTTCGGTTGGAGGTCTATACACGTTGTACACATAGAAGCCCTCGGTGAGCCTTGAAAGCTTTGATGCCTGCGGCTTCGAAAACCGCTCTGTATTCAACATAACAAAATTTCAACTTCGAATCGCTGCCCGCAAAGGCATCATTTTTGTTCTGCGATCGTCGACGTTCGACGCTTTCCGTGCTATTTTTCTTCCATTTTTCATTTTCCATAGCCTACACTCCGTTAGCTGAATAAACATGCAAAGCACAGGAGGGTATCCTTGCCGATTTTCCTAAACGTACGAAGGTCCGAATAAACTCAGCTTTCATTGCTTCTGTCATATTTCTACTCGTTCGATGAGCAATACGGTGGCACAAATTTGAGTTCTATTTTTTTTCTCCTTTTTCTCACCATCCAATTATCTTCTTTAAAGAAAAAAAAAACAAATTTTATCTTCAAAGAAGATAATTGGATGAGGAGAAAAGGGAAAAAAATAGAGCTCACATTTGTTCCGCCCTAATGAGCAATACTCGAAATGGAATTATTTTTTTCCTGTCACAAAATTTCGAAAAGTCCGGGCTCCAAAATGAAAATCTATGGAACATTTACACAAAAAAATGGCCACTCGTATTATTTCGTCGTTTGAGGTCCTGTTGTTTTCAAATGTGAACCATGAGATTTGTGGGCCATGGTGCAATTGTTTTTCCTTTTTTATTACGAGAGAAATACACGTGTACAGCGACAAATTACGAAATTCCTCGACAACGTATGAACGTTCTGTCTGCGCGGAAAAGTTTCTTGCCACTGCAACGCACAGCGTAACGAGAAAGAATAAGGAAACAAAACTGTATACTTCCAACGGAAAGAGAGAGAGAGAGAGAGAGAGAGAGAGAGAGGGAGAGAGAGAGAGAGAGAGAGAGAGAGAGAGAGAGAGAGAGAGAGAGAGAGAGAGAGAGAGAGAGAGAGAGAGAGTGGAGAGAGAGAGAGAAACTGCGAGCCATCCATAGCGCAATTCGTTTTCCGCGACCTCGGAACTTTGTCCCGTCCCCACTGCGGCGACACTTTTGAACCTTTTCCTCTCCTCCGTTCCCACTTTTCAAATGTTTCTCAAATAAACACAACAATACCGAACGACGTCTACCGCGCTTCAACCCTACACAGAACTTTCAGTAACGGAGACAAGAAAATCCTCGAGAGAAATAATACAAGGACGAAGTAGAAAAGGACGAACAAGCGAGAGAAGAAAAACTCGAAGGTATCGAGCAGATCCCGCCAGAGTTAGACACGCGTGTCAGAGTCGATTCCCGACGAGCAACATCTCATTGAAAAGCTCGTTGAGGGCCTACCTAGGGGCCCGAAAAAAATGGCCAAATTCCGAACAAATTTTTTGGGAAACGGTTGGTGAAGAATTAACGCATTTTTTTCACACAACGGTACATACAGGGTGTCCCAAAACCCAACGATAATATTGCGGGTGCTGACAGGCCAGCTGATGATGATCCAGACCCCCATGGAAATTTATGTATGTAAAATATATGCAGAAAATATATGCTACATATATATATATATCGGTCGCATATATTGTGACGAAAAATAGAATAATACGTATATATTCAGTATATATGCACCATATATATGACGCATATATGACCCATATATTTTCGATATATTTTTCTGACCAAAAAAATATATGCTACGTATAAACACTATATATGATGAATCTATGAGGCATATACGACGCATATATTTTCGATATATTTTCAATCTATTTTTTTGTCAGAAAAATATATGAAAAATGTATGCGTCATATATGACTCATATATGTGTCATTTATGCGTCATATATGACGCATACATTTTTGATACATATTCCTGACAAAATATATGCTGTGTATAAACACTATTACAGTTGAACTTAATAAAACTCAAAACTTAAACTTAAAAAAACTTAACTTACAGTTAAAGTACACTATTACATATAAACACTATATACAGATATGCTACGCGTATCTGTATATATGTGACATATATGTACCGTTTATGCAGTATATATGTGGTATGTATGCAGTGTGTATGCAACATGTATGCTAAATATATGTGGTATACCAGGTGTGTAAGTATGAAACCGGAATTTGCCCATAGGTGGCGCTAGATGTCGATGCAGTTACCGACACATCACGTCAGCGATGTCTTGTTATTGTATTGATATCCGACAAAGATTTCCAACTCACAATAACACGAGTTTCATTCAGTAGCATTAGTTTATTAGAGATAAATATGTCGAGTTTTGTGCCAACAAATTACGATTTGCCGACAGCACTACTTTTCTGTTTTCATCTGAAGAAAACCGCAGCCGAATCGCATCGAATGCTTGTGGAGGCGTTTGGTGAGCATGCTCTCGGTAAAACACAGTGTTTCGAGTGGTTCAAACGGTTCAAAAGTGGCGATTTTGACGTGAGGAACGAAGAACGTGGAAGACCACCGAAAAAGTTTGAAGACGCTGACCTGCAAGCCTTGTTGGACGAAGACGACGCTCAAACACAACAACAACTGGCGGATCAGTTAAAGGTGACCCGAGAAGCCATCTCCAGTTATTTGTATCATATCATTACAATAAACGTGTTTTTTCTGTACAAAAATTCCGGTTTCATACTTACACACCTGGTATATGCAGGGTAAATGCTACATATATCATTGATATATGATACATTGATATACACTAATACCACGCATATACATCTCATATATAAAAGCGTTACGAAAATTAGAATTTGGCACATATATGCAACATATATTTTCAATATATGGCATACATTTCACATATATTACAATTATTAATAAAATAAATTTGCAGTATATTTTTGCGTATATAAATTTCCATGGGGGGAATAACCAAATATGACCTCAGTAAAAGTGTCATAGTTCTCGAGATATTCGCAATTTTTTTTAACTCGTGAAAATCTGTAGCTTATCCCTAGGACCCTAAACTATCTGTACGAAACAAATAACCTACAATGGGGTTACACACACCCCAGCACTTTAAATCAACGCTGCTAACGAACTGTTTGTCGTAGAGAGATTTTTTTTTTATCGAACGCTCAAGAACTGACAAGAAAACTTTGCGAGAAAAACCTAATATAAATTTATCACCGTGAAAAATGCGATTGAACAAGGCAAGAAAAATGATGTTAGCATTTCTCACTAATAATGTGGGCTTTGCGGTACTCATAGGGTCCTAGGGTTAAGGCAATAGTTCACATATCACAGCTGCCAATACGGATATTTTTCGGTTTGGGTTTTTTTTCGTGTTATCAATAATAACCATAAACATTTACATTGTTAGCTCTTGTGAATTTTCATTAGTCTGTTTGGTTGGTAGTGGCATAATAAACGCACGACGCCGAATTCGCAGCATATCTTAAAAATGGGGTAATTAAGTTTGGATTTAAAAAAGATGCACGCGTAGTTGTTGGTTGGCGATAGCACGATATTTTACTAATATTTAAACAAAAAACCGAACCGAAAGATATCCGTATTTGCAGCTGTGATATGTGAAATATTGCCTTAGGCTAGAGATTTTCGCGAGTTTCAAAATCGTGTGAATATCTCGAAAACTATGACACTTTTACTGAGGTCATATTTGAATATTCTGGATCATCATGAGCTGGCCTGTCAGCACCTTCAATATTATCGTTGGTTTTTAGGACACCCTGTATACTGAGAGCCTTTAAAAAAAATCACCGAAAAATTCAGAAGAACAAAAAACATGGCTGCTGGCAGATGATTTACAAAATTGGTGGGCATGATATTTCGGGAACCACTTGATGAATTGTTTCCAAATTTACAGGAATTACGATGAGAAACATTTAAGGTCATCGTATCGCCAGGCTTCAATCCATAGGATTTTCATATATTTTTTTTTGAGCTTCACTAAATATATTAATAATCGCCTCTGTAAAATTTCAGGGTCGGTTATCGACCTAATGACAGAGAAGAAAATGAAAATTGCGTATTTTTGTGAAGGAATGCTGAGACGACATGCAAAAACCCAATTTCCGATCGCTAGAAAAGTGTATATAATAGTGGGAATCCGTCAGATGCTTAAAAATAATTAGATTTACATCCTTAACACTTGTAGTAATCCAATACTCTTAGAAAAAATTACGCTCATTGACCTAATTTTTATGGAGTATCAAGTTTAATTTCAACTTCCGGTATTGGATTTATTACCACTTGCTAGGATAAAGAGACGTGACAGAAAGGCAACAATTTACACACATAATTCATTTTTAACCGACATATTTCGCCGACACAAATCTTCCACGCTTTTTACCAGTCATGGCCCGAATACAATGCTTTATATTTTCCCCATCTGACATCATTTCAACAGATCGACGTTGAAATGCATTGAGTTTAAACTCGCCTGGTTGAGTAAAAAGAGACGGAGATAGAACCAATGTTGCCAAATATCAAACCTAGAAACACTGCGCGAATCGTTGGAATAACTATTTTTTTTCATTTTTCTAACTAAATGTAAACATCCATTCAACAGTTTACACATGGCAAATTTTAGTTGTTACAAATAATTTTCTTTTGCATATGTTAAAAATATAAAATGCACGAGTCTTTCAAATCGATTTTCATTTTTCGATAGTTACGTAATAATGACGACTTTTTTCATAGATTTTGTATGATCGAGTTTCAATTCGTCGCCACGGTGATAAAGAGAATGATTTTAAAAATCGTGCAAACCTCAACGGGAAGTTAATTTTCAGACCGTCATCGGTGATTCGCCTGTTTTCTTCTGCCGGTTTATCCTCACTGACGTATTACGCAATTCGGATCGTCAAATGAGTCGTGAACGTTTTTTTTTTCTTCGTTTGGCTCTTCAAGCTTCCTTGCGTATTGCGCCCAGGGTTGAATGAGTCATGTGCAATTGTATTCCGCCTCCTTTGTACATTTTTTGCACTAATGTTGAATTTTTCTTGACCCAGTTGGGTGACTTGAGAATCAGTCGGCACGTGGTGCACCAATCAACCATCTTGGTTACGCATGTGTGGATATGCATGAGGTTATACAAAAACGATTCTCTCAGATTATTGCCATGCCGCTATAAAAAGAATAAAGCCTACGTGGAGAATGAGAAGCTGATAAGCGGAGATACGAAAGGTTAGACAGGATCCTGTCGGAAGAGATAAGTTGAAACAAAAAGAGGGAGATCAATATTCAAAGAAAAAGGAGAAGAAAATATTAATGAACCAATAAAAAATTGATAGGAAAAGGTTTGCAGCCTTCCTCTGGCCCTGTTATTTCTTTCGATCATGATAAAACTCTCAAAACTGAAAAAACAGTGTGATCCATAGAGAATTGTATCATATCGATTAGAACTGAAGGCAATTGCAATTTTTAAATGGTAAAAGCCAACATTTTTTTGTAAATTTCGTTGTTCTGCAAAATGATAATTTCGAAACAATCACCCATGTATATATATAAAGAAATTTATTTAAAAAGTATTTCATTTTTTTTTTAATTAAAGAATTGCAATTGACTTCAGGTCTAATAAGTACAATATTATTCCCTATGTATCACACGGATTTCTCAGTTTTTAGTGATTTATCGTGATCGAAAGAAATAGTAGGGCTGGAGGAATGATGCAAACCTTTTTCAACGTGTGGATGGATACATATATTGTAACGATGCGTTACGAATATCGAGACTATCCGAGAAAGGTGAGGTAAGCGGACTGGCGTAGCTCAGTGGTCAGAGCAGTCGACCGGCAATCGAAAGGTCCCCAGTTCGAATCCCAGCCCAGAAGCGCACCACCTCCGGCTCTCGTGGAGTTTTTCCGGAGATTACAAATGGCGCCCAACGTGAGGCCCACAACCGAATCAAGAATATACGAAACCAGAATTATCCTTGATTGCCGTGGAAAAGAATCCCCTCCCTGAGACAAGAGTCTCATTGAGCTAGTTCCCCTCCCTTCCCCTCAGGCCAGAACGGCCTGTGGTAACCCTTTTCCCTTCCGCCTTGAGACAATCCCCGCGTCTTGAGTAGTACCCGTTGCGTTACGAATATCGAGACTATCCGAGAAAGGTGAGGTAAGCGGGCTGGCATAGCTTAGTGGTCAGAGCAGTCGACCGGCAATCGAAAGGGCCCGGGTTTACATTCCGGCCCAGAAGCGCACTGCATTTTTTCTCGCATAGTTATCGTGGAGATTTTTTGGGAGATTACAATATATATATATATATATATATATATATATATATATATATATATATATATATATATATATATATATATACACGGGGTGCCCTGTTATTAATGAATAATCCTGCAGCTGTCGATAGGTTAGATCATGTCGTACTATATGCTGGAATTTTAGTAAAAGTCCCACGGTTTTCGAGGATTTCGGCTTTACGTTATTTTTTGAAAAAAAATCATCTGCTTTTGGTTTTTCGCATGTCATTTCTACAAATGATATCAATCGACAATAACTAAGCAACTTTTTTAAGCAATTGGCACGATATGCGTACTACATTTTTTTACACCGCAAGCTATCGAAGTCAGATGTTTGAATTGGTTTGTAAAAAAATTCTGCATAAGATCTTTTTTTAAAGTGTTTCCTTAAGGCCTTAGGCCACAGTTAATGGACATAAAATCATGTGCGAATTTAATCATTTTTTCCATATGAAAAAGTGATTCACTCATAAAATGAATTACACATCTATTTAGTATGAATATCAAGCTGTAATAATTTTTTTTTTTTTCGATGTACAAAATGGCCGTCTACTCGAAACTTCTCGAACGAGCTTTTTTCCAAATGGGGTGACAAATAACTTCAACAATTTTCACTCGATTCACTTCAAATTTAAAAGTTATGTTCCTAATTGCATTTCGCAGAGAATTACGTACGGAATTTCTGATAAATCGAAAACATTTCATTTTATGAGCAGTTTATGAGCAGTTATAACGAAATTTTTCACTGAGAATTCATTTCTTAAGTTCAAATACCTACAACTTTTGAATAAAACAATATTTTCAAAATTCCGTACGTACGTCTCTAGGTATTCTAATGTAGATTGACGAGAATTTTTATTTTTTGTTCTTCAAAAATTGTGGATGCCAAACATCACGTCGCGGAGCGCCTAAATAAAAGATAACAAAAGAAAATATTAGTAGTCGGACATTTTGTACATCGAAAAAAATATATATATTTTTTCCAACAGCTTGATATTCATACTAAATAGATGTGTAATTAATTTTACGAATGAATGACTTTTTCATACGAAAAAAAAAATGTCAAATTCGCACATGATTTTATACCCGCTACCGTGGCCTAAGGCCTTAACATTTAAGGTTAAAAGAAGGCTTTTTTGGATAAAACAAATAACCAAGAGTATTTTTTCCAACCGGGTGAAAAAAGTTATCATTCGTAGAAATGCATGCGAAAACCCAAGAGCAGATGACTTTAATCTCGAAAACCGTGGGACTTTTACTAACCTGAAATTCCAGCATATAGTAGGACATGATCTGACCTATCTACAGTTGCAGAATTATCCATTCATAACAGGACACCCTGTATAAATTTACATTCACACCTATGTGCTTTGTACTATGGTAAAAAGAGGAAAATGGAGAGAGACAGTCTTTGCGTAGGAGCTGATGACGTGGGCGACACCAGCGACGAGAATCAAGTGTGTAAGCGGACGCGAGTGAGCCATCACACTCTCGGTCAAGATTGAAGAATGAGCGAGCGAGCGGGAAGGAAAGAAAATGAGGAAACAGGTTGAAACCCCGTGATAAAGGCAAGCCACTGTACATAGCGCGCGCGCGTACTCGAACGACTACAGTTCGCTCGGTATATAACGTGGGGGCCTTGCTCGTATCTACCTTGCGCCAAGGCTACGTAACGCGGAGTTTATTATTGCATCACCGACGCGGTCGCAAACCGGATCGCCTTGCCCTCGTCGAATAGTACCTGCGCTACGACCACGAGAAACGAATGCGACGGTAAAATTCAAAGCCGCTTTGTGTACTTATCGGCCTTACGAGTTGGGCTTTTCGAGACCCTCAGAACCAAAGCCTCCACGGTCGGGCAGGGCAAAGGGAAGGGATGTCACGTGGTATGGAGAACCGTTTATCATCAAACGTCAATTGGCTGCAGGTGGAGTCCGAATGGACTTCTTCTTCTGGCTTCTTTTTGGATTCATCATTGCAAGAGGAAAGTTTTTTCGTTGGACGAGCGTGACTAGTAGGGTGTCACAATTTTGAGCTCTACGTTTTCTTCCTTTTTCTCACCATCCAATTATCTTGATTAAAGAAGAAAAAATGTCGCCAAAGCTGTGAGTGGTTGAAAAATATTTAGAGCCTCAAGCCTCCCAAATATTCAAATTTTTATTTAAAAATCGTTTTTTTTTCGTCCACTTCTTATACATGAATTTTACGCTTTATCATTTTTAAATTAACCTCGCGGAAGCTTTAGTCGGCCAATGAATATTTAGTGGTCGATCAAAAGCTTCGAAATTTCCGATTTTCGCCATTTTCTTTTTACTCTTCTCACTCATAAATTTGACGCTTTGTAAAATTTTCAAAACAGTTGATCCTTTTTTCTTTAGACACAGATTTTTCAAATTTACCCCACACTTCTAACCCAAGAATTATAATCGTGAAATAATTCTTTAAGGCAGCAGTCTGGTCTAGAAATTTGACAAAATCTATTTTTTTTTATTTGATTATTCCTTAGACCTTTCTTAATACGCTCGGGAAAACCGTTTATTGATATTTCGAAAATTAGCAGAGTAATAGAAATTATAAGCAAGCCGCGCGCAAACCTCATCTAACGGTATCAAAAGTTTGAACGCGTTCATCTCAGAACTATGTTTTTCAAATCGGCGCCCACGATATCTCGATAACTAATTGACCGATCGAGCTCAAATTTTGCACATACCTTCGGTAGCCTCTTTCTGAGGACTGGTAGCAGAATTGAGTCGAACAATAATTTTGCCCACATTTTATAAATCGTCGAATACCCGAAAATGTACGAAATATCGTTAATCAAAGTTTAACAGGCCGCCATTTTGTAACAAATTTTTTTTAAGTACTAATTCTGCTACCAGTGCTCAGAATACTCATACAGCTTGAGAATATATATTTTTTTTTATCAGATGCATACAACATCACCCAGAGTGGGCGCCGATTGAGGCGGTTTTCGGCGGACCATGTTGTGAAAAAATAAAAAACTACATGAAAATATTTAAAATAATTTTTTTTTAAATGTAGATACATTCTCAAAGGAACAATAAATACATATGTAAAATTTCATCAAAACAACTTCAACGGTTTAAAAGTTATTCCAACCCAAAAATGACGTAAAAAATCTCGCTCTAGACTACTGCCTTAAAGCTCTTGTCCGTAAACAAAATTATAGGGCGTTTTATTCGTAAAACTGAAATGGCAGCTGTGTTCCGCGCATCGTAATACGTCCCACAGTTGGTCTCGTTAGTGAAACTTTGGACCAATCGTAGCTGTACTCTGTGACGAGCGACGCCATAATACAATAATACATAATAATACACAATAACACTTGTCGTCTAATTGGTGTTTGTTACGAATTATTATAATAAATTATTCAGAAAATCTAACACTTCGCTGCTTATTTTGTTTCTATGCTACAAGGAATTATAGTGCACGCGAGATTTATTTTTAGGCGGAAATTCTGAATTTCGAAAACCTTGAGCGACCACTAAATATTCATTGACGGGCTAGAGCTTTCCCGAGGTTAATTTTAAATTTACAAAGCGTAAAATTCATGGGTGAGAAGAGGACGAAAAAAAATCAGTTTTTTAAATGAGAATTTCAATTTTTGGGAGGCTTAAACGACCAGTAAATATTTTTTGACCGCTCGCAGATTCGGCGACAACTTATTTTCCTTCTTCAAAGAAGATAATTGGATGGTGAGAAAACGGACAAAAAAATTGAGCTCAAAATTGTGCCACCCTAGTGACTAGTTTAGCCGAATTCATAATCAACAATGCTTTTTTGACGTTTCATTGTGCAGGAAAGTTTCTACTTTGATGGGGCAAAAAAAAATTGGATCTTGCTGTATCGGAGAGAGCCAATGAAGTGGAAGGTGTGCTCTATGGTCCTGGCATAGCAGATTAGGTATAAGTATGAAACTTTTCGTTTTATTCATACATAAACTTCACTTTAACTTTGAACGCGTTTTTCTCGAAACCACTTTTTCCAAGTTTGCGGAAGAGCTCCTACACGCCCAAGATGAGCAATCGTTATGAAATTTGTGAGGCACGTGTACAGCAAACGTCTTCATTAGTTGAACTAGAATTATCCAAAAATACTGAAACTTTTTATTTTATGAACCAAAAATCTGCAAAAATTTTTGGTAAAACACTGAACTTCCCCTTCGATCGCGCAGTATTTTTTTTGTATTTCAATTTTTCCTTCTTCGATCTAGTTCGACTTATACGCAATATTGTACGAAGTAAAAATACTCCCATCACCGTGTTTTGTCAAACTTCAAAAAATATCATCATGTTCAACGTATCGATGCTCGCTTAGCAAACATACCAAATTTCAACGTTCTACGTTTAATATTCTCGCATAAAAAATTGGTGAAAAATTGATCATTATTTGGCCGAACAAAGTGGCAACCTCCGTCCAACGTCATTCCGGCCACGTGCGGAATAAAATGCATAATAAATTATACGTTATTGTCAATTAAATGGCAATGCAAAGAGATGTAGCTCGAGAAATCTTACTGACGAGTACTTCGAGATAGGGCGGGAGGAAGAAAAAAAACCTCGTGAATGCGATAATATTGTAATATTCGTGCGGTTTCTGTCACGGAATTTCTTCTGCGTTGGTGCCGCCGTCTTATCGTGCCGTACTTTTTTCTCGTTCTCTTTCTCTCCTCGGTTTGTCACTCCCTCCTATATCTTCCTACCTCCTGCTCGTTCTGTATTTTAACTAACAGTCTCCAGACTATGACTCAATTTCTGAGCGTTAGCACTGCGCTATATCACCTTCGTGCCGAGCGTCTCGATAACGTCGTGCCAGTTTGATCAGGAACGGGCGAAAGAATGATTTTTATTTGTTTCACTGCGCAACGTTATCATCGCGATAGAGTTAAAGGTACACGATTATCACGAAAAAAAAAAAATCTTTTCAATTCTCAATTTCCTGATATATGCCTATACCTGTGTTAAACTAAATTTCGTACCTTCGATATGATTTGAATCGCGCCGATTTTTTTAATCGTTGCATGACGATGTTCAAAGACCTATAAATAATATACAGTCGAACCTCGATATAACGAATGTCAAGGGAAGTTCGTTATATCGACTTTTCGTTATATTGAGGTTTTTTATACCGAAATGATGTTCCTTAAAATGTTCTTAAAAAAATATACTAGTACAATAAATATGAGGATATTTTTTAAAGAAATGAAGTTTTTAATTAGATCATTTTTTACAAGCAATTAGCAATTAGAGCATCATTTATATGATTATGTCGTTGTATAAAGGTTTCGGGTGTCTATCGGAAGGGAATGGACAAATTTTCGTTATATCGAGGATTTCGTTATATCGAGGTTCGACTGTATAAGGAATTTATTGCCATGAGCATCGCTGCGAAACAATTTTCAAAATGAGGACAGCCAAGAACGATGGGAAGGACAGAAATTCCAAAAATTGTCGATTATCGTCTACGGATTATTATGTCTACGGTTCTCTTTTTAATCGTCGATATCATTCGAAAAGACCTTATGTAGAAAAAAGTTTTTGCATCGTAAAATATGCGAATGCTTCGTATCGGATTCTCGTTTCTTCGTACGATGCGAGAACTCAAGTGTAGCTTATTGAAGAATGTGTGTCATTATTTTGAAGCCGGTATTCCAAAGTGAATTTTTTTTCTGTGAAAATTCACGATGCCAGTCGGAAGACACGCAATATTAAATTCTTGACATTTCAATATTACGTGACTTCCGTGATATATCGAGTACAGTGGTCCAAATAAGATCTTTCATGTAAAGTTGCATATGCAAATCATTTTATAAATCTAAAAAATAGATCTATAAAATTTATAAATCATATACGTTAGTCATATGGGATTTTTCGACATCATATGCCAATTTTTCGTGAATTAATGAGCGACCGATTAAACCAAATTGAACGTCGATTTATCTGTCTCAGGAAACGTACGAATATTGATGCAGAAGACAGTTTAAAAAAGTGCCACGCTTAAAGCGGGAGCCTGAATTAGCAGTCCCAACAAAATCATTTGTTTTATTGCTTAAATCGATACATAAACTATCCAAGAATATATTTACAAAGTTACAGATGCCAATTGTAAATATTTCCGAAGATACAAGGCCAAGAGCAGAGAAGCGATTGATATTTGATATTGATATTTCCTCCTATTGAAAACTTTGAAGGGCGTTTTCTCCAGTTTTCATTTTCACGATTTTTTCCAAATTGGCGGTTGTGATATCGAAAAAACTAAACGACCTATTGAATCAAACCAAAGTTTATTTTCTTCACTATGAATTTCTCTTCTAAGTGAATTAAAAAAGTCGTTGAAAAAGTATTTTATAAATAGTTTTTATAGCACGTTAAAGCGTTTTTTTAACACATTTTTTTTCAAACCTCAGAAAAGTTATCATTTCACGATTTTTTCAGCTTTTTCTTAATTCACCCAGAAAAAAAATCAAGGAAAGAATTTGATGATTTTTTTTTAAGGAAAGATTATTTCACCATTTTTGAGACTTAGGGTGTTTCATTCTTACTTTTGGCTATCACATGATATTTTTTTGTCCTCTTTAAAAATGTCGGCCGTATGGCACGGTCTTCTAAGCTGCATTTTCAAAACCACAGCGACGTATAGCTAAAAAACTAATCGACCGCTTCCAATGAAATTTGGTATGAATATTCCTAACCTTATTGTCTAAAACATGACCCTAAATGTTTAGTAATTTGAAAAAAAAAATTTCTTTATTGCAAAATGTAGCCACTTATTTCGAAAATTCAATATTTTTGTTTCAAAGCGTACCATTTCATCGAATTTCATAATTTCTCACTTTTTCTTGGTTCATATTCTGCGTATGAGTGGCAATGACACAAAAATCTCCGTTGGTTCTTTTTTCAGATTAATCCCGCCGATGCTTCACGTCACGCCGTCAGACAACACTCGCCGCGAACGGTTTAGAAGACCGTGCCATACCTCCGCCATTTTTAATGATTATTTTTTTTACATACCGTGTAATAGCCAAAAGTAGTAATAAAACATACCCTGAGTATCAAAAATGGTGAATAAATATTTCTGTTAACAAAAAAATCATGACAATCAGCACTTTTTTCCTCGCCTAAAAGTACCCCCCCCCCCCCCCCCCCCCCAGATACAAGTTCGGAGCATCATCGGAGCTATGCCGCAATCCATTTATACTCTCGAAAACGTCACACCTTACGACTGACGTCGTGTTTTTTCAATTTCTCGACAATCCTCTGCAACGAAGGTAGTCAGAAGGTAGTCAGAAAAAAACAGAAAAATATGAGAATCGCCAATTCCATATAAGGTAAATGTCCCAAAAAATATAAAATCAAGAAAAAGCCATCGCTTTCATGTTTAAATGATACTTTGATATTTTTACTTCCGAAAAAATCACCCTTTAAATTATTTTTAAATGATTTCAAATGAATAAAAAAAGAATAACAATGTGAAGCATGCAAATGTCGCAATTATTAAACACCGGAAGTGCCTCTGTCCCTAATATTGAACAGGCATGTCCCAGTTATTGCACACTCTCGAGAATTCGTTTTCCGTTCTGAAAATATTATTTTGGGTACAATATTAAGAAATAAAAGCAAAATCAAATGCTTAAATAATCTTTTATTAATCATCTAAAAATACAAAAATATACATTTAGTCTCTTTTGACAGGTTTTTCGTTCATTCGCATTTGGTTTATTTTTGCTTTTCAACTCGAACTTTATTTTATTTTTATTTTCAGCTTCCTCGTTTTTATGTTCTGTTTTTGTTTGACTTTGTCGCAGCTTGGCTCCCTGAAATATCGGAGAGCAAAAAATATTGAACATTACATTCGTATTTTTAGGTTACATTTAGATTATATTCTCTTTTTACTTTTCTTTTTATGTTTATTGCACGAAAATACAAATAAAAAATATATTTGACGACCTTAGAGTTATTATTAAAAGAATAAAGGTAAGTTTATTCAGGAACTTACAGTTTTTGTTTGAATAAATCCGATTCACACGATCTGTCACACGTTAACTGCCTCGATGTTTTGATGGGTTTAATGACGCCATCTTGGAGAATTCGAGTGTTCAATAATTGGTACACGCTGCATTTTGTATGTCCCAATGATCGAACACCGTATTTTTTATCAAATAATTCATTATATTTTTTTTAAATTGTTATTCGTAAGAGATTTTCTGAGGAACCTGAAACGCCTTTACTTTTTATGATACAGTTTTTGAATTTTTTATGTCCTTACGCATGAAGCAGCGCGTCTTAGCAAAAACGATAAGCAGTTACCACGAGACGTCAAATCGGGTCACTGTTGCTGATTAAATAATTTTTTTCTCTATTAATTAAAGCTTTTTTGCACAAGTAAGATAACATTTCGATAGCTAAAAGTTTCATATACGTAATGAAATTTATATAAATAAGTAAATGCATGCAGGTGAATGAGAGATAATAAAAATACAAGATAGTGTTCAATAATTGGGACATTTACCTTAGTTGTTTCTGCCCAAACTTTTCTCGGCCACAATAATTGTTCGTATTTTCCGTATCATACAATAATTGCAAGTATGATACGGGGAGGGGGGGAATGGTCAAAATTCGATCGCGAGAGCGAAACAGAAAGTACAGTAATTCTCTTTTCTTGTCACGTTTACTGACGAAGTAAATGAAAAATATGTTTACAGTTCAAATTTAGATCGTCATCGCGTACAACGAAGTCTATACGGGGGTAGGTCAGAAAGGGTTTCTCGGGGAGGGGGATGAATTCTCGTGCTTCTGGACTTGTGCTACGCGCCGAGAAAATTTGGCACGACTCCAACTAATAGTAAACATCTTGACATGTATATTTGGGCCGGCTTAAATTGCGTTTCGAGCCTGCTCTATATATCTATCTCCCTTCCCCCAGGCTCTTCTCCGGAAACCACCGCCGCATCCCGGTGGATCTCATACCGAACCCTTTGATTTTCGTCGCAGCGTATTCACCATACCATCGAGGAAAGGAGAGGAGAGAGAGAGAGAGGAGAGAGAGAGAGAGAGAGAGAGAGAGAGAGAGAGAGAGAGAGAGAGAGAGAGAGAGAGAGAGAGAGACAGAGAGAGAGAGACAGAGAGAGAGAGAGAGAGCGAGAGAGAGAAATAGAGGAGGGACGCTCACTTCCGGTGGCAATGAAATCCTGAATCTTCGAGCGATCACCGAAGAGTCACGCTGATTTTCTCGAAGACCCGTGGTGATGGGCAAAAAGGGAAGAAAGTGTCAATCGCAACGTTATTGAGAATTTAACACCCCATGTATGAAATCTTCGACCGGAAGTGAAAAAGGAAGGCTCCACGTATCGAGCGTTGGGAGGGGCGAAAAAAGTGTAGGTTTGAAATTTTATACCGGTACGTGTTATTACGAGACCAAAGGGCTTATAAGAGAAAGAAGTTTATGAGAGTAAGAGATCATAACGTTTGACACGAAATGGCCGATCGGCATGCTTTGTGTGCGATGTCGAGGACAAAATGGCCGCTTGAACTTCCGCACACGCGAGACGGCACAAGGAGGGAGAAAAAAGTCCGGAGGTTGATATTCGAGACGATCAGCTGTGAGGTGGTAAGGCTGGAATGTTTGACGACAAAATGCCGGCGCGTTGTGTAGCACAAAATGGCGATTGATTGGTAAATGTCACGGTGAAGAATAAAGACTTGCGCCGACTACATTCATCATTGGGGGATGCCAACGAATTACTTATCGCAAAAATTGACTGTTATGGGTATTTTTAAATGGTTATTCCAATGCTCAATTATTGTATGGTCATTTCAAGAATTAGTCATTCAATCGAATTAACAAATAATCGGAATATTAGATTATTGTAGTGCCTCATCCGAATAATTCGTTGGCAACCTGCGAGTCAACAATTTCGTTGATCCAAGTGGATTTTTCCATGGGGCAGAAACTCGGGACGAAAGTACTTTCCGAAAAACTCGCAGTTGCTCCTTCCCGTTCCACAAGAGAGCCCGTGCGGAAATTGTGTTGGGGCTGTGATCGGGCCCCAATAATATTCCCCTAACTTTATTCTGGCCCTAATCTGGAAGCCACATGAGGGCCGTTAGCGGCCGGTCACACTTTGTCAACAAGGGCCATTAAAGGCGCAACGACCGGGGCCTTATAAGTTGCCTCAATGGCGCCTCGTCAAAACCATTTTAGCGCCCTGAAAATGCCTCAACGGCGCCTCATCATAACCATTTCAGCGCCATTAAATATCCGTATCAGTTGATATACGTGTATGCTAAATGCGTCAGGGTATATCTGTATTTGTTTTTATGTAATTGTTCATGTGCATAGGTGTGGGCGTGAGTACATGTGTATGTATGTGTGCGCGCGTAGAAATGTGATTGCGTATTTGCATGTGAGCCTTTATGACAAACTGCCATGACAAAATTAATACAAAAAATAATCCATTCTAAGGAATGGATGTGTAGTAGAAATAAAAAAAAATATATGGGTCTACTGTATCACCAGAATCTATTTCCATTGAGGGAAAGATCTGGAAAACAAAGACCAATTTATTTACTTATCCTACACAGTCAGATAAAGTTTATGAATGGGAAATATCAGCGAAGTCTTCAGAAGAAATAATGTTCCCTATGATGAGTATTGAGCGCAAATTAGTTGCTATAAAAATGTCGGGAAAACCGGTTGGGACTGTTCACACTTATGCGCTAGCATTACTCCATGTATGAGTGAAACCATGAGTAATTGTTTGTATCTATGTAAAAGGTTTCTTTAATTTGATAAATAAATACTGTCTGATGTTTGTCTGCATATTTGTGCTCATCGTTGATTTTTTATTTGCTAATGCCCTTACGCTTTTTCCCAATTTGCGTTCGATAATATTATTCGATCGATGTATATAATCGATATGAATAATTGAAATACCATCAACCATGTAGCTTAAGCTATTTATACTGGTTTATCGATATGATAGTCAGATCTGGGCCTATTGTGGAGATCCCTACTTGTTTATCCCTATACTGGCCAAGTCTGGGCCTATTGTGGAAATCCCTACAGGTTTATCCCTATAATGGCCAAGTCGGGTCCTTTTGTGGAAATCCCTACAGGTTTATCCCCATAATGGCCAAGTCGGGGCCTATTGTGGAAATCCCTACAAGTACATCCCGATAATGGCCAAGTCTGGGCCCATTGTGGAAAACCCTACTAGGGAAAGCACTAGGAAAGCCCTGAAAGGCCCTTATTTTTATTAGGGATTCCCTATCAGTTTTCCGCACGGGAGTCCCTGAGGGAAGACTCCACTGTTACGGGCTGAAAAAAGGATTTTTTTTCTTCTAGATCATTGATTTGGAATTTGGAAAAAAAGATATGTTATTAGGCATACATTAGGCTAAGTTATTAGGCATACAACTTATTTCGTCTACATTTTCATTTTTTTAAATTAAAAATTAACGACGTTAATGAGGTGTAATTGGGCATCTGTATGAAAAGTAGGATCCAACGGCCGGTGCGATTACTTGACAATCGTTGGTCTGAAAAATAAAAATGTCTTATAATATATATAAATGTAGTTTCCGGTGTATATAGCCGTTTTTCGAGAAAAAAAAACTTTACCAAATGGCGGATGTTCAAAAAAAAGGTAATTTCGGCAAAAAATTTACTTATATTCGGGAGCTTAAGGCGGGATATACATTTGCAACGATAGATAAATCGATTTTTTTCTTCTTTAAACGATAGAACTATATATGTAGAATATTTTCCTAAAGTTTCAAAGCGAAATTCGAAAAACTTCAAACGTTACAGCCCGTCAACGCTGTGCCTCACCGCTGGGATTCGGAGCGGGCGTGAACTTCAAAGGCGTTTTTCTCAAAACTGCATTATCGAAATTGGCGTGCAGGATTACTCAACCATTAAGCCGATTGAGTTGAAACTTGGTAGAAATATTGATAATATTGGTACCTTCTATTTGACGAGAAATGTTTTTGAAAAATTGGCAAAAAGACGACTTTTTTAATCCACATTTTACAGAAATGTTGCGTGAAATGTAGATTTTCTTTGCAAATGCGTGCCATTTTCTTAAATTTGCATTTTCTTCATTTTAATTACCGTCACATAGAAACTATACATGTTCTAACTGAAAAAATGTTTGAACTTTTTTGCAAATCAAAGTCTACGGGAAGCTAGACTGCACGCCGACTCGCAACTCCCGCGGCGACCTTGCTGTAACACTCTGCCACAGCTCCGTCATTTCGATGATGAATTAATTTTAAAAAATTGTTCTGTATACTTAAAGATAGTATTAAAGTATACCTAAAGATTGATAATTGTAGAATAATTATTTCTTAGTTTAAAAAATCCCTCAATATTGCTTATTTTTTCCCTTTTAAATGTACATCCCGCCTTAAAAAATAAGGGATTAAAAAAACACGGCTACGCACAACGATAGCTACTGCAATCACGGAAGTTTGTTTGTTGTTTAGATTGAAAATCGGAAAATTATAGCTAGACTTATGATTCCGACTAGTCAATTTTCAATATTTTAACGCGAATATTTTTTCACATATTCTTGTATATATATGTATACTTTGAACAAGTGCAAAAAAATCGATTTTTTACCCGTCACAGTGATGTCTCGCCTTAAAAACAGGAGATCAGCATAAAACAAGCGGAAATTCCAAGGGGAAAAATGCGAGTAAAAATGGTTGTTCAAATTGTCGTTTCTCGAGGCACTGGGGCAGCAGAATGGCGCGTTGCAAAATTGCCGTCGACGCGATTACAGCGTGACAGTGAAATAGAAATAAAGCACGTGAGTGCTTGCCGCACCGCCACACGATATCCGTAGGACGTTGGATAGCGAGCAATTTTTACGGCAACGCACAATATCGAGCGGACAGTTCTTAGCCGAGAAACGCAGGAGAACAAAAAAAAAATTCGCATCATTTCGCTGCGTTAAGACGCGAACCTTGGGCACAGTGGAAAATAAAAATGGGGCAAGAAAAGAGCGAAGCAACAAGATAAAGGAATCCTTTCACGGGTATCGATAGTTTGAGATTCTCGGCGTCGCTATATGTCAAGAACGGGATGGCGAAAAAGGAGAGCACGGAATTCACGGCTTCTTCGCACGCGACTAAACATCGTGACGTGCCACGTGTTCCATTGAATTTCCAACTGTTTCCTCACTCTTCTGGTCTCCCATTCGGCCGCTGTTCTCTCTCGAGAGGTGATCGCTGGATTTTTTTTCATTCCATTGTAAATATAAAAGCTCATATGCAGATTTTGACATTTTTTTCCTGTGTTTGTTTCGACAAGACTCCTTTTTATTTGTTGCAGAATTATTTGAGTATTTCGATTGAAAAATGTGACGAAGGAGAGAACGTTTTGGTTTTTGATTATTTTTCAAATTTTATCCTCGCTAGTGTATCGCATTCCCACGAGGGCACAGGGAAACTGAGCGAAACCTATGCCGAGGTGGCTATGTTTTCAGTGAGTTCCATTAAATTTCCAACTGTTTGCTCACTCTTGTGATCTTCCGCTGATTCGACCGCCGTTCTATCTCTGGAGAGGTGATCGCTCGTTCGTTTTTTTTTATTGTAAACATAAAAGCTCATGTATGGACAAAAAAAATGCTGTGCCTGTTCCGAAAAGACTCTTTTATTTTGTGCAAAATTATTTGAGTATTTCGATGAAAAATGTGACAAAGAAGAGAACGTTTTTGTTTTTGTTTTTTTTTTTTTTCAATTTTAGCCATACTAGTGCTTGTTCCAAAAGACTCCTTTTTATTTCTTGCAAAATGATTTGAGTATTTCGATGAAAAATGTGACGAAGAAGAGAACATTTTTGTTTATTTTTCGATTTTAGCCTCACTAGTGCTTGTTCCAAAAAAAACTCCTTTTTATTTGGTGCAAAACGATTTGAGTATTTCGATGAAAAATTTGACGAAGAGAACGTTTTTGTTTTTGTTTATTTTTTGCAATTTTAACATCACTAGTGTATCGCATTTCCACGGGGGCACAGGGAAACTGGGGAAAACGTGTACCGAGGTGGCTATGATTTCAGTGAGCTCTAGCTTCTGTTACTATAGAGAATTCGGTAAAATTGCTTGACGCTCAACAGTCGGCAAGCAACCCAGTGTGCGGCTGGGCGGTCACCCATCCAAGTATTGGCTCAGGGCAATGCTGCTTGACACGGGAGAACGCTATCGTTCGCCAGGATCGGTGAAATGTTTTTTTATGTTATTTCCTATTTCCTTATATTTTGTGGGTCTATCAAATTCTCTCTCTCTCTCCCTCTCTCTCTCTCCCTCTCTCTCTCTCTCTCTCTTTCTCTCATTCTCTCTTCCCCGCTACTTGTTATTCCACCTGCGGCCAATTATCGGTTCAGTCAATCAAGACTGGCGAACAGGTCGAAATGTAAAGCACGTAGCTCATTTACGCTCCCATCAACCTATCTGCTCCGGCGCGGTTTCATATCAGCTGGTACCATAAACAGTACCATACTTTGAACAGGTTTTGGAATTTTTTTGTAGGTTACTTTTTTTTAACATCATAAATTCCAACTTTTTTTGCTCCAATAGAACAATGTGTCCTTTGGCTATCAAATGTATAAGAAAGGCAAGCCTCACCACCCCCGCACAATTTAATATTTTATTTTTTAAAGTGTCAAAGTAACCTCGTGCGGGCGTTTCTTTGACAAAGCATTGAAATGCAAGTTATGGCAAAGATTATGGGTTACTTTGACATCATTTTGATAACAACATTTAATATTTCATGCATTATAAATGGAATTAAATGAAAAACAACGATTTTTTACAATCAAATTGTCGTCTTCATTAAGGAAACATTTTGCACAAAAATATCAAGTACCTAGGTCACTATTGTAGGCATTCAATCAGTCTTATCATTGTCATTGAGATCACAATCAACTTTAGCACCATTATAATAAACTTGAACAACAAATTTAAACATATTTCAATGCGCAGGCATTTAAATCGTATTTTGGCGCTCTGTTGAAGTAGCCCCAAAAATGGTCGAAGTTACCCTTAATGTTAATTTAACAGTACTTCACAGCAAAATCTCCCGGATATTTCGAAAAAATTATATCGCGTAGTTGGTAGTGCGTACGGCCAGGAAATTTTCAATTACCTCGTGGTAAAGTATAAATAATTTAATTCTTCACCCTTCTTTCGAACCCTCCTGTAAAGCTTTCGACTACCCCCTCCCTCCTTGATGTCAAGCTGATCGAAGAAAAAATAATTAATTGTTTCGCCCATTAACGATCGATAAGCGAACATCGAATTTCAATATTTTCGGCGACGAAACGAGCGGACAATTCCAATATTCATTCATCAATTATCTCCGAATTTACGGAACGGCCCTGTCTCGACTGATACGTTTGGTGAAATATTACGGAATTTTTTAAAAATTCTACCAAGATAAAAGTGATGATAATTACCACGTTGAACTCAATTACGATTAATACTAGCTCACGATCATAACGCAATGAATGAAAGATAGAACAATGAAACTTTCTTTCGAATATAAATCGATACGTCATGTATACAATTTTAATCTACATATTATAAACCATGCTGCCTTGAGCAAATTCATTAGCGCTTGACGGATTAATAGTTCACCAATTAAATTTCTATATCTATATGAAAAAATGTCTATATCTATATAAAAATTAAAGTAGTATATAAAGTAAGTATATAAAAAAAAAGTAATTGAGCAAGTAACAGACGTTTTAGTGAGAGCAGGTACTGCAACGATTTCCGTATCTATGCTAAAACTTTCAAACACGTTATTTTTTCGCAATGACTTTTCTCGGCCTGGCCGAAATCATAACTCTAGCTACAATTGTCCGATTTTCAATTTTAAAGAGCCCAAAATTTCCATGATTGAAGTAGCTATCGTTGCACGTAGCCATTTTTTTTTCAATTTAGTATTTTGTGAGTCCCCGAATATAAGTAAAAATTTCGCAAATATTACACTTTTTTCGAACACCCGCCATTTTGTGAATTTTTTTAAATACGGCCGGGTACAATGACATCTACATTTATACAGATTATAAGAGTTTTCTATTTTTATTTTTCAGACCAACCATTGTCACTTTATCGCTCCGGCCAATGGGCCACACTTTTTATACAGAGCCTCTATTTGTACCTCAATAACGTTGAAAATTCTTAATTTTTTAAAATAAAAATTTACACAAAATAAGTTTAATGTATGTTTAATAACATACTTCATCCTCAATTCCGAAATAAATAATTTTGTAGAAAAAAAAATCGAAAAAACGACCTCTTTCGTCACAGTGGAGTCCTTAATGAATAACTGAATAAACAAAACTTCAATTTTGCCAATTAAAAATTAATATGCTCCACTGAATAATAATAACACCACTAGTAGTGAACCATAAGCAATGATAATAATAACAGTAACAACAGCACATTACAGTAATACGAGTAACAATAATAATAGTATGTACAATACTTGCGAGTCGATTTCAAGTTAGGCAATTCGCAGTAACGCCACTACAAAAAAAACCCACACGCTCGAGAAGTCAAATTGAAACATGACCTACGTAAAGAGTGAAAGGGATAAAAAATGTCTTCAATTTTCAAGTTTCGTGCTCCATTTTCGGGAAGGGTAGTTTTCCAATGGGGACGAGCGGTTTGAGTTGTAAATTTGCAGGCGTCCTCACGTTTTGCCATTTACGCTTTATAACCCCCCCCCCCCCGACGCGACCGACTCCCATCACCCACCCTCCGCCAGCGGCCTCTTTCTCCCTCGTCATACGTTCGTAACATGGAGTAGCCGCGCTAATTGCAGCTGGGAAAATTAAGCGGCTGCCTCGAATTATAATAAAAGTGCGTATTTCCAGGGAGAATGAGTGGAGGGTGTCGAATCATTATAAATACCCAGTCGCGGATGTAAATACTCCAGCATATATATATATATATATATATATATATAAAGGGTGTCATGTAATGAATGAATAATCCTGCAACTGTCGATAGGTCAGATCATGTCCTACTACATGCTGGAATTTCAGTTCACAAGGAAAGGTTGCGAGGTCGATCTCTCCGATTTCGATGAAATTTTGCATGCTTGTAGAATGGGTAAAAATAGGCGACACGTATTTTTTTTTTTTATATCTGCGGAACCCGATTTTTAAGGTGTGAAACGCACCTTCGAACATTGGGGTGTTTTTCGTTTTTTGTCGAGAACGTTATCGTTCTCATCTCCAATGTATAGTACACAAAACATAAACATTGTTGCAATTTGAATTTTTTCATATCTCGTACCGTTAAAATGTTATCGACGAAAAACGACAGTTTTCGAGAGTGCGTTTCAACCCTTAAAAATCGAGTTGGGCAGATATAAAAAGATACGTGTCGCCTATTATTACCCATTCTACAAGCATGCCAAATTTAATCGAAATCGGAGAGATCGACCCTGCAACCTTTCCGTGTCAGTAAAAGACCCAGGGTTTTCGAGATTTTGGGATTTATGTTATTTTTTTGAAAAAATAATCTGCTTTTGGTTTTTCGAATGTCATTTCCACAAATGATAACTTTTTTTCACCTGGTTTTTTTTAAATACTCTTAGTTATTTGTTTTATCTAGAAAAGTCTTCTTTTCAACCTTAAATGATAAGGAAACTTTATGAAAAAAGATTTTTTGCAGAATTTTCATGAAAACCAATTCGAACATCTGACTTTGATAGCCTGCGGAGTAAAAAAAAAGTACTACGCATATCGTGCCAATTCCTTAAAAAAGTTGCTTCGGTATTGTCGATTCATATCATTTGTAGAAGTGGCATGCGAAAAACCAAAAGCAAATGATTTTAAAAATTTTTTTTATTATTTATTTTTTTTTTTCAAAAAATAACATAAAGACCGAAATGTGTGTGTGTGTGTGTGTGTGTGTGTGTGTGTGTGTGTGCGCGTGGGTGACATATTACGATAGAGCAACAAAGCATTGAGCACGTCGAAAACGTAGCCGATGAAGTGTTGCGTATTAAACGGTATGACGAATTTATTTTAATTGCCAGTATTCGAATATATTTTCCTCGTTTTACCGAGGCCTGATGGTATTGGGAAATAATTATTATTATCGTTATTCTGCAACGATGTATTGACTCATGATAATGATAACAATAAGCATCATTTCATGTCATTCATCATATGCATAAGAGTAAAAAAATGCGCCAGATATCAAATCGTAGAGATTCCATGAGGTGCCGGGTTTGTAAACATTTACCGAGTTACGAACGTTGACAAGAGTGTTGAAAGATTTTGCAGGAAAAAACGGCCCTCCGCCTGTCAAGGACTATGAAATGGGCAAAACAAATTTTGCAAGATTAGCCACACGAACGTGGCCACGATTCGACTGGGGCGATCAGCCAACCTTTATCGGATGATCGACGTATGGAGGCGTGACGAATAACGTGGACTTTGTATAACAGCCTCTATATACGCACACACAAATATATATATATATATATATATATATATATATATATATATATATATATATATATATATATATATATATATCTATATATATACACATATGAAAAGAATATTTTTAATCTCTTCCGCAGGAGATTGAAGTTTGCATCGTCGGAACTACTGAAAATGATTATTTTTCCATTGCTCAAATTTATTTCCGCAAATCTTCGTTACGAAAATCCCGCAATCATTTCTTAAGTCACTTGTTTAGATATCTAAAATTCAAATATACAAAAAAAAGTTCTACAATAATGAAAATGAGGACATAAAAATATAAAAATCTTCTTCAAGTTCTTGAAGAATGCAATGACAATTTACCTTTTTTTAATTCTTTTCATTTTTTTTTGGCCGATTTCTCTTACAAAAATCACTCGACCATTTTTCAATGTGACCATTTAAAAAGCTACAATATAAATCTGCCAAAATTGTTTTTCATAATAATAAAATGAAAATATGTAAAAGAATTTTTGTTACATTTCAACGAGGTACGATGCTAAAAATTACATCGTTGGAATGCAACAAAAATTCTTTTACATTTTTTTATTATTATAAAAAACATTTTCGGCAGATTTACATTGTATATTTTAAAATGGTTACATTGAAAAATGGTCGGCCGATTTTTGTAGGAAAAATCTTATGAAAGGTATCGAAGGAATTAAGAATAAAGTAAATTCTCATCGCCCTCCATCGATGCAAACTTCAAGACCATATCCGTCCTGGGTATTTATTGTTACCAGCCCATCTGACCATTTCGAAAATGGCCTCCAATTCGTTTCAATCGAAGCGTTAATTGTGCCAGCGAAACGTTCCTCAAAATTAGCTCCACACGAGCATGCCTACATTTATCTGACTTCGAAGACATTGGACCTCGCGTAATATCGTATATGGGAACAATAGGCTAGTTCAGGGACGGGCCTCAAAATCGAGTATCTCCCGAATCACCTTTTCCTATATAAACATATACGTACGCATGGTAGGCAGGATTACCTGCACGTGCGTTTATGCTCGCGTTACGCATGCCCGCAAAACGTATGTATAGGAGCTTACACGTACAATGTGGAGGAGCAGGAAAGGCCACGGGAGTGTATCGAGAGTGTGACTGAGGAGGAATACTTGTACACGGGAAGGGAAGTAAGGGCATGTGCCAACACACGTGGATCCGAAAGTGTACTATACGCGTATATGCGCTGACAAGCTACGAAGCAAAAAGGCGTACTGTCTATCGCTCTCCATTTTGAACGGCCTGGGTTCGGGCTTTTCGTTTACCATCAGCCGGTATATGGACATCTGCATACGGGAGTATGCATGTAGTCTCGGTAAATACACGGTGACAACTCTGGCAGTGGTACACACGCGACGTGGAGGGTGCAGACGACACGAGAGCGAGAAGGGTGGAAGGCTAGAAGGAGGGAGAAAGAGAGAGAGGGAGAGAGAAAGAGAGAGAGACTACAGTTAAGGCGTTACCCCCACTTGTAGCGCAAAAAAGGCCTTTTCCATGAATTTTTTTTTTTAAAACTACAAAACTTTTTTAATCGATCAATATACCATCTTAAAGAACACATCTTGAAGAACTTTCAGTAATTTTTTTATTGAAAAATATTACATTGTTTAGTGGCAAATGGCCGTCAATGAAATAATGTTTTTATATACACGGTTTGCGGTGACCAACATTGCGGCGAAGTGGATCATCTGAAAAAAAAATGCGGATGGATTTAGTCAAATATAAGTATAAACTAGTCTTTAATCGAAGGATTTTAAAAAATATTAATTTTTCACAAAATGGCGGACAGTCAAAGTTAACGGTTCGATTTTAACGAAAAAAATCGACCGATTAAAGACTACATTTTTATGTATTAAATAAGCCTGCGAAATTTCAAGAAGATCGGTTCATTAGTGTTCGAGTAATCTTGGTCACCGACTTCAGAAATGCCATTTTGAGAAAAACGCGTTCAAAGTTTCAATTTCAGTTTGCACGAAGAAAATATTTTTTTTTGTAAACTTACATAGAGTCATCTGTTCCGGGCCCATACTTCTGTATGGGCCCGGATACTTATACTTCAAAAAAATGCACTAAAAAAAATCGATTTTTTCAAAATCGCAAGTGGGGGTAACCCCTTAAAGTGAGAGGCCCATTTCCTGCTGCGAGTATATCGAAGGCAGAAAGAATTCCAAGTAGGAAAAGGAGAGCTCACAGTTGCTCGAGTAAAGGGGAGGGTGAGAGAAAGTGAGGAAACGCATCAAGGAGGGAGAAGAGAGACAGAGAGCAAGAAAGAGACCAGATAAGAGAGAGAGAGAGAGAAAGAGGACGGAAGAGCAAAAGAAAGAGGAAGAGAGAGAGAGAGAGCGAGTGGGCGCGAAAAAGCAAGCGCGACAGTCGTATAGAGTTGAGGTGCGAGTGAGACGAGGAGGTCGCGAGTCTGGCGGGAAAAATCAATAGCGGTGAACCGGCGAACCCTCCCGCGACCCTCCCCCGCGCGACTCTCGCTTCTATTCTCTCGCTCGCTGGATATTCCTACTACTACTCCGCTTATCGTTTTCTCTCTTTTCATCCCTCGCTTATGCAGAGCGTCGAGCCGGGCAGCGTTAGTCCCACCCGCGCGGCCCCCCGTATTCATGCCGGCCGAATCGCGATATCCCTCTCTCGCTCTCTCCCTGCTGCGACGAGAGGATAAAGGGGAATCGGCAGCGAGAGGGTTGAACTCAAACTCACGCACCCCACACGACCAAGCTTTACTCTCACCCTCCTCCCTCTCTCCCTCTCTCTCTCTCTCTCTCTCTCTCTCTCTCTCTCTCTCTCTCTCTCTCTCTCTCTCTCTCTCTCTCTCTCTCTCTCTCTCTCCCTCTCTCTCTCTGGGCTCTCTCTCTCTCTCTCTCTCTCTCTGGGCTCTCCATGACTCTGGCATAAGCAAACCTAAGCCTCTCCATCCTCGCAACTGCCGACGCGACTATACCTTGTCTCTACCTTCACATCCAGCGAGAAGCCAAGGGATGAGGTGGATGAGGCAGCCGGTGGAGGAGGATGAAGAGAAATGGAGTGGAGGTGGAGGCCTCTGCTGCTGGCGTCGAGCTACGAGAATGACGACAACTACGACGACGTCGCCACTGCAGGAATCGCATACCGTTTCGTGCCTGTCCCCTCCAAGCTCTGACCCGCAAACACCGTCTACGTCCCTCTTACTCCTACTCCTACTCCTACTCCTCTTTCCAACCAGCGTATACCGCGTTCTCACACACATGCCAATGCCTGCACGTGTGTCCGTGGCGTATGCGGAGCCACCAAAATCAACTTTCGCAAGCCCAGCGACAGTTTTCGGAATCCGCAGACACCGGATTCATTTTGCGGGTTGGTATAGACACCCCAATGGGGAAAGAGAGTAAGGGGGACGCAAAGCAACAACGACGCTTCCGGGTTCATCGTGGGTCGACCGAGAGACGAAACTCGGGAACGGGTCTGTATAGGGTGCAAGCCCGCAGGCTATAGTTTGTTTTGATTCTGGGATCTGACCAATTTGTTGACGCCTATTGACACGGGGCCTCGATGAAACAGAGTGTACCGAGTTGCCGCCTGTTTGAAGGGCTCCTGAAACGCGCTCCCAATTGTCCTGCGATCACTAATTCCCCGACAGGAAAGCCTCGCCGCTTTGGTGAACTTGCTTCAAGCAATGACGGCGATTCGGATGGGGACGTCGATTACGCCGAGGGGTGCCATGATCGCCCCATGGTGACCTTGGTGTCAAATTATGGCTATGGGATCTTGCGGCTTGGGTTAACGGGCTACATCTACCTGGGTGGCTCAAAAAATAGAATTGTCCAAAAATATTTTCATTCGACAGTAGGGGAAGTCGGGGCAAGATGATAACGCTAAGGTCATGTTCAAATAAAACAATACACATATGAGTCAGTCAACTTTAATTATTTTTTAAACTAATCAACATTTTTTAATCTGTTAATTTGGAAAGAAAAAAAAAGTTTTTGATTTGTGCCATGCAATATATATTATTAATTATACCTGTATTTTTCCCATCTTACCCCGTATGCGAAGCAAGATGAAACAGCGCTGGGATAATGATGGAACACGAATTATTGGCACCTTTCGCATATAAAAGTGATTTCATTCTCAATACCATGAATTTGATAAGCCAATCGTCTAAGTTCTGTAGGATTAGTCCGAATAATCTTGCTTCCATATCATTTTGATCATTTGTAAGTTGTTTTTCTTCCCCTGGTAGAAACACCGGTTAAAGAGGAACCAAATGCTTTACTAGTTCCATTTCACCCTTTCTAACGTAAATAGTGGTACGTTGTAAAATATTCCGGGTTTGCGATAGCTTGTATTCATCTTGCCCCGTTAGACGATTAACGAATTAAAAAAAAATCACGCAATAACCTTGAACACTTCTGACAAACCGTTCTTATTATATTGATAATTAGTACTTTCATTGTGTTTACCTACCTGTGTCTGATCAATATCAGCGACTCAAATAAACTGAAACGATGTTAAACTTTAGCAAAAATTGCATCGTTTTGTCAAAAAATCGATATTGTTTTCTCACTCGAGACGCGTGCTTCCGCCACAGTTGATACTTTCACACTCAGTCACCTAACCGCCGCCCCTCCAAACTCAAACGGGAGCACTGTGCTCGCACATACGGTTCAGTTGATAGGCTTATGATTCATCTTACCCCGCGTATTTGTCCTGCCCCGAGTCCCCCTATCACCTTTTACCCATATTCCCGGAAAATTTCATTGAAATGTTCCTAAAATTGCATGATCTACAGCTTCCAACAGTTGGCCGGGTGGCAGCACCATACTTCAAACTTTAAACGCGTTTTTCTTGAAACACGGTTTAGAACGTCGGTGGACATGATATCTCGAGAAACACTCGATGGATTGGGTGCAAATTTACAGAAGATACGATGAGAACTATTTAAAGGTCGAGGACGATATTACTTTTTGAAAATCGATCTTCATTTTTTGACACTAACGTAAAAATTACGACTTTTTTCATAGTTTTTGTATGCTCGAGTTTCAATTAATCGCCACATTGTTAAAAAAAATTACTTAAAAAATCGACGATCGTCAAGGACTCGTATTTATTCCTAACTCGAATAACCCGTTTGGTTTTTAGATTTCGGATGGACCGTTTGAGCCGGAGAGTGTCCACCGCCAAACGTCACGACAAAAGTTTTATCATCTGCCGGCGGCTATCTTTTTCTTGTTACTCCTTATTTTTGGTGATTTTTTTTAAAGGCTCGCGACAATTTTCTGTTGAAAAAAAATGCGTTTAATTTTTTTTTTAATTAGAGATTCTATTTTTAAAAAATCTGTCTCCGTTTCCAGAAAAAAAAATCGGGATTTGGCCATTTTTTCGGGCCTCTAGGTAGATGTAGCCCCTTAATCCAAAATTGACGACGGTGTATCTTTGTGACAAAAAAAGTTGCGGGATTTGAAGATTTTCACCAAAATCGTGGGATAATTTTGTTTTTTTTTCCAGAGTCGAGGCTTCATCTTTGGGGAACGGGAATTTACGAGGATTGACCGAGTCACTCAATTTTTCTACGCCGCGCCGGTCTTCATCGAAACGTCAAACACGTGCGTCAGGGATGATATCGAATTCGGGAGTCACTTTCTTTTTCATTGTTCGTGATTTTTTTTCTTCTCTCCTTTGAAAGGCAAACCACTGAACGGTTTATCGTGGACGTCACGCTGAAAAGAACGTACAAAACGCTTTTTTCGCCCTCTCGATGGTATACCCATGTATATGGAACGCGATGGGATAACACGACTATTGTAGATTGGACGAAGCATAGTCGGCTCTATAGATATTATAGCACAGTATACGGCTCGTTTCTAGAGGGTGATCGTACAGGTGCTTCGAGGGGTGAGCTGGCAGATACGAAGAGCGAGAGTGAGAGAAGGAGGGAAGAAGAGTGCGAGGTAGCAATGGAAAGAGACAAGCTCAGAGAGTGAGATGGAAAATCCCTCAGAGCGTATGGAATCGCGTTATACAACGCTCGCTGCACTGATTATGAATTTTTGATAAACTTTATCCGGAACATGGGGAGTAAGAAAGAAATAGTGGCAATCGTCCCCCCCCCCCTTCACTCACTCCTTTTCTCTCTCCATCCCTATTTTGCTTCCCTTCCCTCATCCACCTATGTATTATCGATGTACAAAGTGAATGACAAACTATTGCAGAACTATTTCATTCCCTTTGTTCGATTTGCTTTTTTCCTCTCTCTGTCTCTCTCCGTCGCTGAACGCCCTCCTTCCCTCACAACTGACCATTATATCGACAAGGAAATACGGCTCTGTGTGTCACTGGGGAATAACGAAGCCTGAACGGGAAAAAAATGCTTGACAAATAGTCGTGGAAAATCACGAAAATCGATCGCAGCTCACGTAAGCTTGCCCAACATCATTTAACGAGCATTCGAGCGAAAGATCGTTATCTGAAATACGTTTTTTTTTCTTTCGACGAAATGGAAAGTGACGTTCACAAAGTATTGGAATGATTGACGAGGGAAGGGCAGCATTACTGAATAATTGCGAAAAAAATAACTTATGTAGGAATAAATTCCAATAAATCGAGCTTGTGAAAAGTAAAATCGTATTTTTTTTTGTTCAGTGGATTTGATATATAGGTTTCGAATTTATTTGGATTTATTTATTTCGTTTTCATTTATTTGATTTTATAATAAATCCGGTATTTAGAGCAAATCTGCATATTAATTTTGCGCGTACGTTTCTCAATTTTACATTTTTCGGGACTTTTCAGTTGAGCGCTATTTTTACAAAAGTTATTTTGTCGAAGTTATTTAGACACGGAGCCAATAATTTCAGCAAACATTTTTGTCGAAATTATTGACGTTTTATGTACGATTATAATCAAGACTTGCTGTTTAATTATTATTACAATTGCAAGTATTCATATTAAACAAATTCATAGAACGTCAATAATTTCTGCAAAAATGTTTGCAGAGATTGTTTGAAAAATGCATGCATAAATTATTGACGTTCTATGGATCTGTTTAAAAAGAATACTTCCAATTTTGATAATAATTAAAAGGCAAGTCTTGATTATAATCGTGAAGGGGCAAAAACAACGACGACCCTTAATCCTTCCTTGAAACACTTATATTTGGCCACGACTTTGACACACTGGATCAATTTGACCCGGCCAATAACTTCGTCCACGTGCCCTTAACAACCCTTCGGTCGATTTTTTATCGAAAAATATCCGGGATGCACTTTAAACATTTCTTAATATGTCTGCATAATCAAAATGCGGAAAATATAAAATTGAATTGTTGTAAAAAAATTATTTAAAACTTTCAATATTGGGCAATATTGGTGTCAAGAAAGGGTTAATTCTGCGATTTGTCCCGATGAATGTTCCTCGAAGTTTGTTTCAGCGAAAATGCGATCGACTTTTCGAATTCGACGATAAAAAAAATGTCAACTCGGAATCTTCTTCGCTCGAGCTATCAAATTCGCGTATTTTTCTTTTTCCTTGTCTCTCATCGTGAAAATTCGATTCGGCGTGTTTACAAATGGGAATTCGATGCGTTTTTTTTCTCTGTCATTCCACAAGTGTTTCGCACTGCAACGATTTCCCTTCGTCTTTTGTTGGCTCGTAAAAACGCTTTAGCACCCTCACCGTGATTCGTACCTCGTGAAACACAATTCGCTATGCTATCCCATGAGAATTTGAATACAATGAGCTGTTTTGAATTTTTATCGACTCGCGATTGCTACGTCGAGGATCCCGCGTAAAACCGACGAAGCAAGGATACGGGGAGCAAGGGGAGGGAACAAGAGCAAGAAACAGCGAGGGGGAGGAAGAGACGAAGTGAGAAAAACAATTGGAATTGGCAGAGGACGGGACTGTTGCACTTTCAAAATGGTAATTCTCCCAATTAAAGCATTGCCCCGTAGTTTTACGCGACCATCAATCCTTCAAAGCACCAAGGCACAAGTAAAACCAGCAATCAACCCGAAAATGCATCCCTACAGTCTGAAATTAGACTAAAAATCTGAAAAATTACACGTTACAATAATCGCCAAGGCTTTATTCAACCCTCTCACTAAATACGCTATTTCTACTCATTTCCAACCTGCTCATGGTCGAGAATGAAAATTTGATTCACCCTTGCACCGATGTTCGCGAAATCGTGACGTTTCTACCACAATTATTTACGTGCACGAAATTATCCGGAAACCCAACGGCAAATTTGCATCACAAAGACATTGTTTTTTAAATATTCAAGCCCCCTTGATATCCGAACACCCTAACCGATTTCCGCGAAAAAATTCTCGAAGGTACCGTATATCATACGCTATTTCGGTACAAAAAATTGGGGAGCTACCGTAACAGGGGGCTATTTTGAACAGGTTTTGGAAGTTTTTTGTAGGTCACTTTTTTTAACATCCTTGACACCAACTTTTCTTGCTCCAATGGAACAGTGTGTCCTTCGGATATCAAATGTATAAGAAGGTCAAGCTCCACCACCCCCTCACAATTTGATATATACATTTTTTTAAGTGTCAAAGTAGCCCCGACTATGAGGCTTCTTTGATAGGGCATTGAACTGCAACTTGTGTCAAAGATTAAGGGTTACTTTGGAATCATTTTGATAAAAAAAAATGTAATATTTTATGCATTATACATGGAAGTAAATGAAAAACAACGATTTTTTATAACCAAATTGTCATCGATATTAAGGCAGCAAAACTCGAACAACTTGCGTCCAATTGACTTGAAATTTTATCTGTAGCTTCTTAGATTGCTTTAACAGTCAAGTACGAGTGCTTTTTTCGATTAATCGAAAATTGTAAACAATATATCACTTTTGAGATGAAAAAATATGATCGAAAAAACGAACTTATTTTCAAACTCGTCTCTATTTTTCTTTTAATTATTTTTAAATCCCCCCCGTACTTGACTGCTAAAAATAATATAATTAACGAAAATATTTCACTCTTAGTTCCGGGACTACGATAGCCTGCGGAGTAAAAAAATGTACTACGCATATCGTGCTGATTACTTTAAAAAATTGCTTAGTTATTGTCTATTCAATATCATTTGTAGAAACGGCATGCGAAAAACGAAAAGCAGATGATTCTTTTTTTTTCAAAAAATAACATAAAGCCCTAAATCTCGAAAACCGTGGGACTTTCACTAAACTGAAATTCCAGCATATGGTAAGACAGGATCAGACCTATCAACAGTTGCAGGATTATCTATTCATAACAGGACACCCTGTATATATATAATCGTGCAAACCATACGAAATATTACAGAACAAAATTCGGGCAAAATCGAGAAGCTCAAGTCCATTCGTATGCAGAAAAGGGTCAGTCGCGTCGGGACGAGAGGTGGTTGAGCTCCGATAAATATCATAAGACTTCTGATTACGTGCAATCACGCGCGGCTCAAATTTTCCTACATATATGTAGACGCACACACACACACATATATATATATATATATATATATATGCACGTGAAACTTGGTGCTCGATATTAATTGGTGTTAAAAAGTTAGTAGGGATTACGGGAGGGATAATGCTTCTGAACGATCGCATAACTGCAACGGGTACGTACCTACTATTTTCTATCTCCCTTCGGCGTTCCATCGCGAGATTAATTATGTAACGGTTGATTCGGCTGAGAGCGCCTGGAAGCCGCCGGAAGTGGAATGGGCTCAAAAGCACATGAACCAGAAGCGGAGAGAAGGAGTTGGAAGGAATAGAGAGAAAGAGAGAGGGAGAGGGAGAGGGAGAGAGAGAGAGAGAGAGAGAGAGAGAGAGAGAGAGAGAGAGAGAGAGAGAGAGAGAGAGAGAGAGAGAGAGAGCGCGAGAGAGAGGGTGGGAGGCAGGGAGCGAGAGGTGGAGCACGAGAGGGTGCAAGAGGACGAGAAAGGGATTGTTGAGCTTAGGCGAAGCGGTACGGCGATGAGACTCTACCAGGGTCGTGAATTCAGGAGGCTTCGAAAGGGTATACGCCTTTCAAAGTTCAACGTACACGCGAAAGAGAATGTTCACATCCACCCAATCCATGTATTCGTTCATACGGCGATATCCTATAAACGTATCCTGGCGACTATTATCCTCAAAAATTATATTTATAGCAGCTCGTACAATGAACGCTGCGATTTGAATAAAATAATAAATTATTTTCGTAAGTGCGGAAGATATGAATTCTATCCGACGAAATACGAAAAAATAAATTTAGTACGTTCGTACCTGTGCAACCATAATCTATGTATACATTTATATATATATATATATATATATATATATATATATATATATATATATATATAAAGTGTAGCCTGAAGAGTGACCTCCAAAAGGAAACTCTACATTCCTCGTATTCCTATCTAAATCACCCCCATGTACGTTCTACGACCTTTTTTTACATTTCAAGAGAAAAAAACTCACTGTCTGTGAGTCGCTTCCGCGCAATTCGGTTGTGAGAGGTGATTTTATATTATTTTTTATGTCAAATTTGAAAAACCAGCCGAGTTTGTATGTTTTTTGCTTCTTTACCTATCGTAGTTATGTTCGAGGTCTTTGTTCTCCCGCAATATACAGATATATTGCGGTATTTGAGCATTGTGTTTGTAACCTAACAAAAATGGAAACTTGTCAGTACCCGCTTTAGAAAAAAAAGAGCGGGTCGGTGCACAGTGGCTCAGTTTTTCGAGGTACACAGAGGTAAGTCATAGTATGAACATTTTCGCGTTGTGATTTAGATAAGTACTGGCACTACCTCATTAAGAAGGTACTCATTGTTGATTGATATTCAATAAATGATTGTGATTGATCTCATAATATGCTGTTTTTTATTAAATTAATTTTTTAATAGTTTACTGTACACTACTTCCCATTGTGTAGATGAAAGCACTCTAGTACCTACAAGTGTACAGTGGATCGGGGTAATTTTCTTCAAATTTTGTTTGATTTTTAGAAATTTTTTTTTTAATAACCATTTTTAGAAAAATGGTTATTATCTCAATACCTATTGGGTTAGGCCGTTCAGTGCCTTTCAACAAAATTAAGCCATTCAACACACCTCATGTTTAGTCAAGGTTTCATTGAGATTGTGTGAACGGTTAGGCAGCTATAGACCTCTGAAAAAAATGAGCCACTGATCCCACTCTGACCCTATATCCTCTCCTGTTAGAAGTTGGTAAAAGCAATTAGGAGTCATTTAGGCTAGTATAAGTATTTTTTTTCATGCAATCGTTAATGATCGATTCTCTCAAACCTATTTTCAAGTTTGATTGAAATCCAAGGCATTTGCGTTAGAGTTCAATCGGTGTTTTATTTATTGCTTAACCGTGAACTGCACAGGATCACGCAAGTAAAAGAAATCGCAACAAACGTACATACACAGAAGAGAAAAATTGACGAATGTTTTGTTTTTCTCGAAAACAACAAGAGATCGTAAAACGTACACGAGGATGATTGGGATATTGATACGAGGATATTAATTCCTTTTCGACGTCACTTTTCAGACCACCACGTGCATATACAAATACGTACGTACGTGTGTGCACGTGAATGGGTAGGGGAAGAATTGATTTCAAAGTCGAAAAAGAAATAACGAATAAACAAAGAATAAGGAGCTCGTCAGAAATCGTCAAGGCTTCGTCGAATTTTGACATATGACTGTATTTCATTTGAAAATAAAATTCTGTACCGTGAGCACCGCGAATCTTGACTGACTCTTTCGGAGTCGTAAATTCCGAACCGCATGCATACGACGACGCTTGCCGGGTACGTCACACTTTAAATTAATGAAGTGCAACCGTTTTCGTTGTAAATGAAATGGACACTGATATTGGAAAATGTTGATTTTAATCTGAACAAATAAATAATACAGATCGGGTTTGACAATTTTAACGCGGATAATTAAACACAGACTTGAGTTAAAGATTAAATGAGATTTTCTGTTATATCGGTTGACGATTGGTTCGATTAGATACTTGATCGCTTAGATGGTTAGCGACGACTTGTCTGTTAGTATGTTGAGCGACAACTGACTCTTCTTCTCGATGATCGACGTGTCGCGTCCACTGCTAGGAGTAGCTCATTAGGAAAATTGAAACCCCTTAATTTCTATTGGGTGGAAACATTTGCAACTTCCTTGTGGGCGAGTCCTTTTGCGACCAATAACGAGAGAAGACTCACAAAACCGGAGGTATGATGAAGATCTCAAAAACCCCCAAAAAAAAGAGGGAAAATACCAGGCGGCAACATCTGCATGCAGTCTTTTGAAAATCCTTCTCTATTCTGAAATGTCACGAAACTGCAATTCACGGAAATTCTTTAATGGTGATGACGAAATGCGTACAAAAAATACTCGAGACATTTGGTTGCCAAATGCGCTTTCCCGGGATCTTCCCGCCGTTGTGCTGGGGCGAAAGCCCTTAGACCCTTTTTTATGGTAGTCAGGTCGAAGGAAAATCCGTCGACCGGATAGCGTGCGGAAGGGTTACGCTGGTAAAGTCGCATCTTAATAATATTATTCAATATATAAATATTTCTCGGATCGTTAATTAGACGTTGCGTGATGCGATACGCAACAATTGCTCCTCAATATTTCTTCAAGTTGGGCACCCGGTTTTCCTCTCCTACTTGAAGCGAATCCTACGTACTCCTCACCCACGCACATACACATGTACAAAAACGTCTACGGTTTATATGTACGTACATATATCTATATCGATCCAAGTCTCGTTTACAGAGCTGACACGTCGCCGATCCAATCAAGCATGTTCCTCGGAATGTCAATTGATCGAAATGAATGATAAACGCTGGTACAAGTTCTAGCAGAGATGCCATTAGCTCCACCTTGAGCTCAAGTTGAGTTGTGAGAGTTCCAAATAATCCACGCACTAATGCAAGCACCGAGTTTACCGCTCGAGGCAACGCTCAAT
>OX101783.1:18686503-18721703 GCA_944452715.1 Ophion slaviceki | reverse complement strand
AAATACCTCGGCTGGAAAGTAAAAAATAATACTTTCCAAAATTGTTGTGTAAATTTTCACGGCGTACCGATGTTGTAATTTAGCGAGCAGCGCTTTGTATCCAGCTTGTAATATTCGGCGTTCATAGTGGAATGGTTGAAGTACTCATTCACGCAACGTTGCATTCAGTTTTTTAGCCGCTCTAACTGGTTTTGCATGGGCTTGCGAAAGGAGGTAATTCTGTTAGGGTCAGTGTAGATTATAGAGGTGCCGAATCAATTGCAAAAGTTGCGCCTGTTTATTGTTATTTTATTTGAGCTTCAATGGGAAATATATTATATGTAAATTTTATGTGATAATATATATTTTATCTTATACATATATTATATGTACGTTAGAAGATATATATTACTGTGTAATATCAAGGGAGGACACCACTGTCATGGACCGAAAAAATATTCTTTTTTTTGTCTACTAGGTTATTCATTTGAGATTTAGAAAAACGGTATTTTATTAAACATACAGTCAAGTTGTTTCGTGTAAATTTTAATTCAAAAAAATTGAAAATTAACACCCTCATTGAAGTGTAATAGAGCCTCTGTATGAAAAAGTAGTCCAATGGCCCGATTGATAATTTGACAATGGTTGGTCTGAAAAATGTAAATTATGTAAATGTAATTTAGGCGAATTTTTTACTTATACTCGGGGACTTAAGAAATGCCGATTAAAAAAACGGCTACGTATAACGATATTTACTGCAATACGGAAATCGGGTTATTTTTAAATAGAAAATTGGTCAATTATAGCTAGAGTTATGTCCCAGCCAGGTCGAAAAAAGTCGTTTAGAGAAAAAACGCGATTGCAGGTTTTGGTATATGTAAATCGTTGCGCAACCTGCTCTCAATAAGTCGTCTGTAATTTGGTCAATTTTCAATATTTTAACTTCAAATTTTTTCACGTATTCTTGAATATTTATACTTTGAGAAAATGCAAAAAAAAATTATTCTTGTACCCGTCACAGTGGTGTCCACCCTTAATGAAACAATACAATATAGTATAGTATATTACTGGATATACTGAATAATATTTAATATTATGTCATATTATTTAGACCTTATATACTTATGTATATTATTATATGAACTTATGTTTATTATTTATAATCATGAATTATTGTTCACGAATACTATCTTATACGTAACTATATCGTTCATGATGTTAGGCCCAATTAACCGTGATACTGGCGTAAATGATATTATGTCGAAACCAAAACGCCTTATTAACGGAGACTTTGTCCTTGGAGTGCCATATTTCAGGTGTTTACATTTTATTTTTTTCAAAAGGAAACGAGTAAAGCTTTTTGAGTGCAGTTTTTTTCTTGCTTTTATCCATGATATACAGAACGTTGAAAAATTTGTTTTTTGAAAAAAAAAACCAAAATGGCGGCCGTTGCAGCTCCGCGAAAACAGGTCCTCAAATCGCGGGAGGTAAACGGCTGACATCACTGCCCCCTCTTTGTTGATCTGAAACACAAATTCAAAGCATATTATCAATCTGTGACCCTTTGGTCATGGAATGACGGATGGGTTTTTCGTTTAGCACAAATTTCGGAAAATGGCGGCAATTAAAAAAAAATCGAATTTTCGCGTTTTTTTCGCATAAAAAGATAAATAATAAATGCAAAAATGTATCTATCGAAAAAACGATCCGTCATTCCGTGAAGACATATTTTCTGAGTTTGCTCTCCAAATTTCAGGTCCATATGTTAATTACAGCGGTCAGGAGAATGTCAGCCATTTTTAAAAACGTGTTTTCGAGAAAAAATCGCGTTTAAAGTTTTGTAATGTGTTTACACAAATGTGTTTATAATTACCGCTAATCGGCAATGCCCGGTCCATAGAGGCTCCCTCCTCTTCTCCTAGCTGCTCATGTTGAGCTCAAATTGATTTTTTGAAAATTTCAAGGACAAAGTCTCCCTTAAAAATTATTTTCCTTCCTGCCTTGCGTATTATCGTAATTTGAGTTACATAATTACTAATCACGTTATTCATAAATAATTGGCTGATTACCATAATTCGCAAATCGCTCGATTGACAAATCCACTCACTAGTTTTTGTAGAAAAAAGTGTCACCTCTATTCATAGTATGTACATAATCAACTATCCGAAGAGCGAAGAAAGGGGGAGGGGCACAGGCGAATTCATTTTAAGTCACGTACAGAATGATGTGCGGGGCCGGGCTGAGCGACAAGAATGGATCACCTCATTAATGGACGTCCTGCCAACAAAGTCGTCGCGCTTAATAAACTTTATCACCAAAAGAAGAAGTGAACGGATCAGCTGCACATAAAAAATCATGAGATAAAATTATAACAGTTGTTTAAAGTAAACAAATTTTGTACAGTGATGTGAAAAGTACACAGAAGTTGTCACGACTCGGACATTTTTTTTCGAATGGAATGCAATCATGCAAATTATTTCCCACATACTCAACCTCATCTTTGCTAAGATATCGAAATAATTTCACCTTGTAACGTGAACTACATTTTAATTTTCGTTCGTCGTTTTACGGCCTTTTGGAGAGTGTCCGGTTGCCTGGGATTAACTAGGGCTGCAATAAGAAGAGGGGAGGGGCCGAGAGAGCGAGAAGTAAAGGGAAAGAGAAAAAGAGGGGGTGGGGAGAGGTAATAGTAACCCGAGTTACCACGATGCAGTTATGTCAAGTTCCAATCCTCTCCTCACTACACCTTATGCATCCCTAAGGGTGCCTCTGTAATTTCATATTAGTATTTTTCTCGCGATTTAATCAGAATAGTATAGTATGAAGAATTAAAATGATGCGTTTTTCACAGGGTGTCTTGGTGTCCGGCAGGTGTTGGAACCGCGCTACCGGAACATTCCTAATAAACCTGATAGTGGGGAGATACCTTCAAGTGAGGAAAAAATGACTGATTTTCATGATTTTTTTTTAAAGCGAAGTTTTCTTCATTTTTGCAAACTTAGGGTATGTTTCATTACTACTTTTGGCTGTTACAAGGTATTTTTTTAATTCATCTTTAAAAATGGCGCCGGTATGGCACGGTCTTCTAAATGGGTGGCGGTGGATGTTGTCAGGCAGAATATGAACCAAGAAAAGTGAACAATGATCGACATCGATGGAATGGTGCTCTTTGGAACGAAAAAATTGAATATTCAAAAAAAAATGGCTGCATTCCGCAATTAAAAATACTTTTAGCATTGAAAATGCTTTTGAAACTGTACAGGGTGTCCGAGAACTGAATGCGTTCCCTGAAATAGGGGGGTTGGGGGTAAAATTCTGAGTCGATTGATATAAGCATGTGTGGGCCTCAGATCAACCCCCGAATTATTATTAATTTTTAAAGGCGGGCCAATCAGGTGCGCCCGTCTTTAAAAATTAATAATAATTCAGGGATTGATCTGAGACCCACACATGCTTATATCAATCGACTGAGAATTTTACCCCCAACCGTCCATTTCAGGGAACGCATTCAGTTCTCGGACACCCTGTGTATGTTTGTTGACGTAGGCTGGGTATTGGTGTCTGAGTTAACTGGATGTCACACGAAACTAACACTACCCCCACTCAACTGCCACTGTGTTGTATAGGGTGTCTCAAAATGACCTGACATTTTAATTTATCAATAAAACGTATTATTTATTTGAAAAGTACGAATATTTTTATTTTAATATAACGTACAAACATGGAGATTATGTGTGGAACACAATATCCTCTAAATGGCCGCCTCGTCCCTGTTTGCGAACGTTCACTTTTTTGACGAAATTTTCAATAACATTTTGCCACAATTGCGGACTAATTTCATTAATGGTGCGTCCAATTGCTCCCTTGAGCTCCGGAATGGTCAGTGGATCATTGGCATACACTTTTCCTTTCAAAAAACCCCAAAGAAAGAAGTCCAATGGCGTCAAATCATACGATCTTGGTGGCCAATTCACATCGCCGCGGCGCGAGATAACACGACCATGAAACTTCGTCTGCAATAACTATGCAGTAAGAATACAGCAAATCGCCATTTCTATGCGTTGCTCGAACGTGTAAATCTCCATGACTAAACCTCAATACTTCCCGATGCCAGTTGTCAACGATTAGTACTCTATGTTGGCCACAAAAAAAATTGCGCGCAATAAAAAATGTCAGAGCATTTTGAGACACCCTTTAGTAGAGTGGGGGAGCTGCGACATGCTGAATACCTGTGATCGGATGAAAAATGCCCTCTGCCCACCCAATTCAAATCTTGTTATTAAGGTAGTTCCTCTGCGAAAATCTCAACCAAAAGTTTACATACCATGTTCATGTTTAAAAGATTGATAATTGGTTTAAATAGTAATAAATAAAATTAAAAACTACGCAATATTGACTCGGTACTAGTAGATAATACGATGGATATCATTTATTGCCGTAAAATATATTTTATATTGTGTTTTTGATCTACCATTGCCAGTAAACTTTTTGCTGGGACTGTCCAGACTTTGCCCCAATTGTTTTTTTTCCAGGCTTTGCCAGGCTTTGCCAGGCTTTACACCAAAATTGTGAAGGCTTTTCATGGTTATATCTTGGAAACTAGATGGTGAATCATTCTCATTTTTTTTCACATTATTCGTGATATCTTACTCTAGCTTATCCTCGTTTTTTATCAATTTCTTAATTTTAGTTTTGACGGTAAAATTAATGATGTTCTGTTTTGCCAATCATAACGCATTTGTTGCGTGTAAACCAAGCCAACTTTAAGTGTAAATATCTCAGGTTTGGGGTGGTCAAACTTATTCAAATTGCACAGATGTTTGGATAATATATTGAATAACATATATGTCAAATTTCAACCATTTCTTAATTCAACTCTTCTGTGGAGGTACTACCTTAATTTAGAAACTATTTTACCTCAACATATCAATATTCTTTAAAAAATAATCAAAATCAACTCATTATTTACATGTACCTGTTTTTTTGTTACCCGAAAAGTCTGATTACATTTTCAATGTCATGGAGTAGCTGCACTTTGTCTAATATCTGTAGATTTGTAAAAAAAAATCTAAAACACTTAGGGTTATGGTTTAGACAATAAGTTTATGAAGATGTATGTCAAATTTCATCAGAATCAGTAGATTAGTTATTTTAGCCATACGTCAAGTCAGTTTTGGAAGTGCAGTTTAGAAGACCGTGCCATACCTCCGCCATTTTTAAAGATAAATAAAAAGTACCACGCAACAGTCAAAAGTTGAAATGAAATATACCCTGAGTTTAACAAATGGTGAAAAAAATCGTTCCTTTAAAAAAAAATAATGAACATCAGCAAATTTTTTCCTCGCCGCAATCTCCCCCCTTACTTTACTTCCGCCCGTATCAAGCTCTCTAAGGTCTCAACGACCGAGAATTGATTGCTTAAATCTGAGTAGAAGTTTGAGCCAGAGTGCGAGCACTCCCTCTCCATCTTTCCTTCTCTCCTTCCCACCCTCCTATCCTCCCCCTCTCGCTCTCTGTCGTCGAGCAGTGACGCAAGTCTCCGAAGCTCGTGTACGTTTGCGTGTGTGTTTGTTAGCAACCTCGAGCTTTATTTAGTTCCGGCTTAACCGCCGATTAGTTTCCACACTGAGGACTACGTGCTCTACGTCTGGTCCTTTATCCCTCAATGAAAACCCTCCTCAATAAGAACCCTTTCATCCTCTCCGTAACAAATTTCATCTCCCACTATAGCAAAGTTCCGGAAATAACCGATAGGGAGTCTCAATTGACACACGTCGTGCGTCAAGTTTTTATTTATTATAAAATATTATTATTATCATTTATTAAAAATCATCAAATGCACTTGAAATAGTAGGTCTTCCGGTTCGCTGATATTTTTTTCTCACGATCTGTTAGCTGCTTCTTGACATTACAAAGGGGCCATTCTGCATGTGTTTATTTTGCCTCCCTCCCTTCTCCCAACTCCCCGAGTGGTGAGTCGAAGGGAATGGGCGGCGAAGGGCCGCACATACGAGGGTGGGGTGAAAAGTTTCCGGCCTGACCAAGAAAAACGATATTTAAAAATTTTTTTTTGCTTTATTTTTCAACATAATCTCCATCAACACTGATACATTTCTCATAACTCTCGCATCCCAAAAAACAGTAGCCATAACCTTGTTTGCCGATAAAATTGTTTTTGCCTTCTTTGGGGTTGGTTCCCCTTTTCCAACCCACTGTTTTGACTGTTCTTTACTTTCAGGAGTGTAGTGGTGGACTCATTTCTCATCAACAGTTATGAATCGACGCAAAAATTCGTTTGGATTACGTCTATACAGCGCCAAATTGTCGGTAGCGTCGAGCGTTAGCAAACGCTCGATTGGTCGAGCGTTACCAAACGCGGCACCCACCTTGCACACAGCTTTTCCATGTTCAAATAGTTGTGCAAAATATTTCGCACACGTTCAGCTGACATCCTACAGGTCTCAGCTATCTCATGCACTTTCAACCTGCGGTCTTCCAACACTATTTTATGGATTTTTTCAATCATCTCTGAAGTTGTGACTTCAATGGGCCGTCCTGAGCGAAGCTCGTCAGAGGTGCTCACACGACCAATTTTAAATTCAGAAACCCACTGATTAATAGTTGAATATGATGGGGAGGAGTCTCCTAGTGCTGAATCCATCTCTTCTTTTATTTGTTTTGGTGTAAAACCTTTCAAATGGAAGTATTTGATGACAGCACGTTTTGCCAATTTTTCCATTTTTACGAAAACAACGGAAGCGTCTCGCGCAATGTGCTCTCAAACGCAAACTAACGTAGCGATTGGGCTGAAACTGTACATACAAGCTCGGTAGGAAAGGTACTGTAGGACGCCGCGCCAAAACTAGACCTAGTGGCACCATCTCTTGGTCAGGACAGAAACTTTTCACCCCACCCTCGCATGAGACGAATTCCGGTCTCGGTGATTTCAGAATTAATAGAGAGAGAGAGAGAGAGAGAGAGAGGGAGAGGGAGAGAGAGGAAAAGAGAGGGAGAGGGAGAGAGAGGGAGAGAGAGAGAGAGGCATAGTGCGGCGTGGCCAACATGTGGGATGAACGGGGTCATCCGCAAATTGCATTTTTGCCCCGTACCCGCACGGCTCTCATTGCCGTGCAGCCGTGCGGGGGTAGGGTGCGGGGGTGGCTAGGTGTACCGCCGTTACGGAGAGCTTAACGGGGATGCCTAATGCAGCTTTTAATCTGTGGCAGGACGAACGATCATCGTGCCATGCAACATTAGCCGTAGTGAGGAGCGAGAGGCGGGGAGGGCTCGGGAGGGAACGGGAGGGATGTGATGTTACGTGTGGCGCGACAAATTTGCGGCCTCGTGTACTCGGTGAGCTCTCACCTCGTTGCACCCCTCGCTTTATCTATAGGGCGTCTCAAAATGACCTGCCATTTTTATTTATCAATAAAACGGATTGTGTAATTGAAAAGTACGGATATTTTTATTTCAATATAAGGTACAAACATGGAGGTTATGTGTGGAACACAATATCCCCTGAATGGCCGCCTCGTCCCTGTTTGCAAGCGTTCACTCTTTTGACGAAATGTTCAATAACATTTTGGCACAATTGCGGACTTATTGCATCAATGGTGCGTCCAATTGCTTCCTCGAGCTCCGGAATTGTCTGTGGATCATTGACATACACTTTTCCTTTCAGAAAAACCTCAAAGGAACAAGTCCAATGGCGTTATATCGCACGATCTTGGTGGCCAATTCGCATCGCCGCGGCGTGAGACAACACGACCATGAAACTTCATCTGCAATAAATATGCAGTAACAATGCAGCGAATAACATTTTCTATGCGTTGCTCGATCGTGCAATTCTCCATGACTAAACCTCAATACTTCCCGATGCCAGTTGTCAAAGATTAGTACTCTATGTTCGCCACAAAAGAAATAGCGCGCAATTTAAAATGTCAGGTCACTTCGAGACACCATTTATGGTGTAATCCCTCGAAAAAATTCCAAGAGAGAGTACACCTACACCTACCCATGAAAAATTTACAAAAGGCCCAGTACTCGGCCAGTAGAGTGCCAACTATAGTCGACGCTTGGGCGACGGTTGGAGAAAATCCGAAATGTTACATGGGTCCTACAGTTGGCAAACAGCGTCAGCCTAGCGTTGGCGCTGACCTGCACCTGTGTCGGCCCAGTGTCGGTGCCAAGGCTGGCGTACCAAAGGTGCGGTGCAGTTTAAGGCCAATATTGGCCCAAGTTTGGTTGTCGGTGATGCGCCAATGTTCAATTCAACCATGGGTTACTCATCGGTCAACAAAACCGGCCGAACGTTGGCCTTATGGTTGGGTACCATCGGTTGGGCCCCGACTGCCATCCCGAGCGTTGGTTTCATTGTAAGCGTCGGCAATTTTTTCACGGTTATCCGAGAGTAAAATGAGTTGCGCTTCTGGGCCGAAATTCGAACCCGGGACCTTTTGATTGCCGGTCGACTGCTCTGACCACTGAGCCACGCCAGCCCGCTTAACTCCCCTCTTTCCGATAGTCTCGATATTCGCAACGCAACGTTATAACTCCCCCCTGCCAGAGTCGGAACGATCGACTCGAAATTTGCCTAAACTGAACTCAATACGCAATGGGTACTACAACAGACGGTGGGATTGTCTAAGGGACTTATCTCAGGGAGGGGATTCTTTTCCACGGCAACCCGTGCAGAAATTTTGGCAGGGATACAGCTGGATTCTGACTTGTATCCCGGGCTCCCAGTCGGGATCTAGTCCGATATCGGATCAGATTCTAAGACTAAATGTAAGATCCGTAAACTGGATTCCATTAGGGATCCAGAACCGGATCCTTTAATGATTCTAAATAGATTCCCCATGGAATCATTGAGGAATCTTGGAAGGATCACGGATAAATACAGGCTGAAATAAAATGGCAAAAATGGAATTATTGCATGTTAAATTTATTATAAAAATAATTAACATTTATACATTTTTGGTGAATTAAAATATCAATTTAAAAAATGAAAGGTAAGAACACCATAAAAAATGGAAAACTACGACTGGGTTATCGTTTTTTGGACTACTTGGCGTCCTTTGCGTCCATCTCAGTCTTTTACGTTGGATATTCCTATCTATAGAAATTGGAAATTCCTATCTATAGATAGGAATTTTATAGATAGGACCCTCTAGATGGAAATTCCTACCTATAGATAGGAATTTCATAGTAATACCGAAAATACACGTGACGCCAAAATTTTCAAAGATATGCCATCGTCGTCATACATATTCCGATACGGATGCAAGTTGGATTCTAACCGGGTTACCGGTTTTGGGGAATCCATGACAAATCCTGATCGGGATTTGATCGGACATAGGGTATCCCTGTCAAAATTTCTGCACGGGAATCAAGGATAATTGTGGTTCCGTATACTCTTGATTCGGCTGTGAGCCCCACGTTGGGCGCCATTTGTAATCCCCCGGAAAAACTCTAAGCGCACTATCCGAGAAAAAAATGCGGTCCGCTTCTGGGCCGGGATTCGAACCCGGGACCTTTCGATTGCCGGTCGACTGGTCTGACCACTGAGCTACGCCAGCCCGCTTACCTCACCTTTTCTCGGATAGTCTGGATATTCGTAACGCAAAGGTACAATGTATCTATCAGAATCTCCCCTTTCACTGGCTCGCCAAACACCAGCTTTTCTCTTGTCTCTCGCCATGCGTGCGCCCTTTGCCCTTGTTCTCCTCCTTTCCTTCTCCCCTGTCAATTGAATCTCTTCTCGTCTCCCCCCCCCTCTCTCGCTCTCGCTCTCAGCTTCCATTTTTGCCTCCTCCGTTTATTACTCGCTGTCTTTTCGGCGATCTCTCCATCCCTTATATGGCCTGCCTCTCTTGTCTCTCCTCCATTAGTTGCTTTTCTTCGTCCACTCTGCTCTTTCCCTTTCCCCGTTCTTTTATACTTCGCCCTCTCATTTCCTTTCTTCCTTTTTCACTCGGTGCTTCCTGCGTCTATATCCTCCGCCCCCCTTTCCCCTTTTCCTCGGTATTTCACTTTCCCTCTTCGTGCCTCTTTCCCTCTGAACACCACGGGCGATAACTCTGGTCCAGCCGCTTTCACTGCCGGTAGAAGTGACACGAGATAATCCGCTCACTCGTTCGCTCAACGGTATGGACAACCCATCGATCTCGACCGCCACAGGTCCACCGTTTCGTGTCCTCCCGTTTATTAATCTCTGCAGCATTCGTTCCGTGTGTATAATACACTATAGGTGCAGTCCCGCACGTTCGATTGCACATAAGGGCTGGAAACGTGACTGCAGGGGGAGACATGGGGGGGGGGAGAGAAGGATTAAAAAAGGTGGAAAATTGGCGCACCAGCCTCTCGTGTGAGATCACGTTAATTATTTTGTCTACGTCCTGTACTGCGCCAAACGGCCGGTGCAGAGAGGGACACGGAGGGGAAACTACCGCGTGGCGCGTTGTAAACACGAGCCATAAATTCCTGTCAGTGACGGAGTTCGGGCGAACTATACGGAAACTCGATAGCGCAAAATGGCATGGCCGCACAAGGAGGGACGGATTTTGGTAACGTGGTTTCTCTGTGGCATGAGTATATGGACGATAAACGACGGGGACGCTCCGGCTATTCTCATTAAATCACACGTTTAACTGGCACTTCAATGATTCTCGGTCAATTTCCAATTGGAAAGATTTCAAACGCTGCGCTCTTGGGTTAAGTATGTATGGAAGATACAACCCAAGGCAAAAGTAGCTGACATTCACAACCCCTCTCTCTCTCTCACTCTCTCTCTCTCTCTCTCTCTCTCTCATTTTCTTTTCACGATCGACTTTGTATGAGTACTGCCTGGTGCGCCTGCAGCCCGCATAGTCGATTATGTTTCAACATATATTAAGGGAAGATATACACCTAGGAGCCGGAAAAAGGTCATTTTTGTGAATTTTTTCAAGGAAAACTATTTGAAATTTCGGATTGGGGTTTTAATGATGCAAAAGTATATACATTAAAAAATATGTTTAATTTTCTTTATTTAAAAATATCAAAAATATACAAGGATATTGTATGATCCTTGGAGGGTCGTAAAAAAATCTGCGTACATGGTACCCACTGGCGTTTCTTCAAAAATCATCTGAAAAAAAAAACCAAAAAGATTATTAAATTAGATACTATAATCTAGTACTTGTCGTAGCCGATTTCGAAAATACCGATTTATGACAAAATGGAGGACGTTCGAACATAAATAGTGATTTTTGGGTCAAAAATTAGTTATTATTTTGCTTGTAAAACAAAAACGAAGAAACGAAAAAAAATTCTATGACAAGTACTAGATAATGGTGTATAAAATAACCACAAAAAACCTCAAGGCAATCGGTTCATTGGTTTTCGAGAAATTTCGGGTACCGATTTGAAAAACATGGTTTTGAGAAAAACGCGTTTGAAAATTTGGAAATGAATAAATCATGAAATTTGTCAACTTACATGGAATCATCGATACCAGGCCCATAGTGTAGGTCTTCTACGGTCGACGGAATGTTCATAGCTTCTAAATCCTCGACCTCGACCATAGAGGTGTATATCTCTCCTTAATGGCCCCATCTTTGCTGGAATTTATATTATTCTATTTTTCCACTCTATATCTGATATTCTTCGTTCGTTAAAAAATCTTTGTCACTATGCTAAGTTTTCTTTATTAGTAGTTATAAGTATATTAAACCACGTGCCAAAATGTCAGTATTCCTAAACTGTCAGCATATTTAGTTTATATTTTAGTTATATTCCTAGTACAAGTAATTGAATATTTCATAAGATGTGGCGATCTGTATAAGGTTTTTGTATTATTTTGCCTCATGGTGCAACCGAAGCATAAAACAAACTAATAAACTTCTCTCTCTCTCTCTCTTCTCTCTTTCTCTCCATTTCTCCCAAATATACACCAGGATATACATGGGGCATTCCACGCCATTTCACGCAGCCCGTGACCCCAACCATTTTTGGTTTTCCTTATTTTTTTTGGTAAAATTAATAGGAACCCCATGAAAGGAATATCGACACCAATTTTTAGATTTTTATCTTCTGTCTTTAAGGAGTTATAATTTTCCAAAAATGTCGATTTCGTAAGTTTTGGAAAAATTTGAACGCTGATAACTTCAGGAAGTAAATTTATTTTGAATAAAACATCATTTTTCTTCGTTAAGTTCAGCACAAATTGAAAATAAACCGTTTCAGGCCTGACGAAGCCGAATTGTATAATTATTGCAGATTCAAATGACCAAAATGTTCTAAAAATATGATTAATTCGAAAAAAAATAGAAATAAAAATACGCCCACAATGAGACTAGTCTTAAAAATCATAGACTGAGTCACTCTATTTTAGAGAATTTTTTGAAAAAAATTAAGAAAGGCAATCATCCTTAAGAAAAATAGTTTTCACTTTAGAAGCAAAAAAAAACGTCGACATTGCGAATTAATCATTTCTTTTCGTATTTTTCAACGTAAGTATGCTTAAAAATGAAAAAAAATATATAGTACCAAACGTATAGTCGATTTCTCAATTAGTTCAAGAGTTATCAGCGTTTAAACGTTTCCAAAACTTCCAAAATCGACATTTTTTAGAAAATTATAACTCCTAAAAGCGAAGAGTTGAGAATCTAAAAATTGGTGTGGAAATAAGGAATTATGGGATACAATTTAAAAAAAAGATCAGGAAAACCAATAATCATCGGGCTAGGTGAAATGGCGTGGAATGTCCCATCTACGAGTTATATGTCTATGTGTGTGCGAGATGGAAGCTGTAAAACTTAATTTTGTACTGTGCTGTGAAAAGGAGTCGAATAATTTGCAAAATATGATAGTTGTAAAAAAAACGTTATAAACTAAGTTGGAATAATGAAGTGAACGCTACTGATTTTCTCCATGATGTTGAAGATTGCATCGTTGGAATGCAAACATTTCTTTTTCTTCTTCAAATTTCCATCATTAACCCAAGTCTTTTTTTGCCACTTGAGGTAGTCCATTTATGAGATCATATGCATCACTGGAATACAGAGAAAGTTCTTCAAAATGTTCTTTATTTCTTCATTTTTATCACAATCAATAATTTTTTTAATCATCAAAATCATGGATCTCTCATGAGGATGAGAAAAATCGTTTGCGTAATTTTTGTACTCTTAATCGGCAAAAAAAACGAGAAGTACTCCTTTTGTCTACTGAAAAAACTATTTTTCTACTGAAAAAAAGTGAACTTTCGTTGCATTCCAACGATGCAAACTTCAACATGATAAATTCACATTCATTATCAGTCTAGCCGTCTTTATAGGAAGTTATCCGGTGTCAGGCTGTCGTTCTTGACCTCAGTCTATATTGACATTTTTCTAACGGCGACAAGCCAATTTTGCTACAGAATTGTGGACGGATGAGGGCTCTTCGCCATTATGGAGACGAATGGATTGAAATAACAATCTCGCCGGGCATATCCACTATCAGCAATCTCCTAATTATATCGATGCCGGTTTGCGAGGATCTCGGCACACAATGAAAAGTTGGGTTGAAAAGGATTGAGAACGACGACGAGCAAACGAGAAAGAGAGGGAGAGAGAAAGGACGAAGAGAGAATGGAGAGAATGTCCTAATTGAGGAATGTGAGCTCGTAAGCCTATCATTCTTTTCTCAGGGCGAGCCTGGGAAGCAATGTCTCAGTTTCCCCATGTCGGAAACACGATCTCAATCTGGTGTCTACTGTCGCACGCGGTAAACCAGAATGCTCGGCGCGTTCTCGTCGTTGCGAGACGATCGATACGAGGAATGTCTGATCTTTTTTTACTGTATCCACTACTTGCGTTATTCTTTTTCATACGCCATAAATTACGAAGCCTAAAAAAGTGGCGATTTCATTCACTCTTTCGTCTTCCATAGGGCCCTTTGTGAAAAAATAATTTGTTGCATTATAGAAAAAAGATGAGCGATACCGTCGAAAGAAGTGCAGGCACAAAATTCCAACGAAGTGAGAAGGAAGCAATTTCGGAAATCGTCGTTTCCTGTCCGCAGACTCAGGTCTTTATGTATCTGGGTTTGGCTTTTGCGACATCGCAGATAGCAATTTATTTCGCAAGCTTTTATTTAAGGGGGAATATACCTTTGTCATTTTTTTGCATTTTTTTTATTGACTTAAAAGGTTTCTTAACTATCAAAAAATGTTAAATGATGGTCCAGGCATCGCCGATTAAAGGTAAACACGAACTTTCCATGTTTTTACAGTACTTAAAACTTTAAGGGGCTATACCAGTGTAACACTTTTACAAAAATCGATTTTTTTTGCGTTTTTCGACAGTTTATATTTTCAAGAATATGAGATGAGATTTCTATACTTTCAAGAATATGCAATGAGATTTTTCAAATTTGCTGACATTGTAACTCAAAGAGCAATTACTCGATTGACTTCAAATTTGAACTGAGTACTCTTGAATATATTTACTCTACAATGACGTAGGATATTTTTCATTGGATGAAAATTGACCATTTGGCATTAAAAAAACGACCATTTTTTTAGGCAAGAAAACAGACTTTTCTTTCATAACCACGCCATTTTGTTAGATTTTGATATTTTTCGAAAATCCTACGTCATTGTACAGGAAATACCTTGCAGTTTAACAACATTTCTTCCTTTTTCGGTTTCGGCTACTCAATCGGCCGGAATCGTGTCAGCAGTGGAGGAACTTTTTTTTGGCGCCTCCGAAGGCAGCGCATAAGTCGTTTGGATCTCAATATTTTTCTATGAAAAAATTATGTAATATAGGTCAAATATAGCCAAATATATTCTTAATTTTCCGAATTATTTAATTGAGTACTTTTCTTCCAAAAAATTACCGAAAATCACCCAAATTTTCAGCGCTCACGCTGGTATAGTCCCTCAAACGCGTTTTTCTAGAAACTATGTTTTAAGATACGGGCGTATGCGTAGCGCCTCAAGTTTTCAGTCAATCGACTTGAAATTTTAACTTCTTGACAACATTTTCTAGTCCAGTACGTAAGATTTTTACGATAAGTTGAAATTTAAAAATGTTATGATCGATATTTGACCGATTTTCTTAAGTTCTTTTTCTTCCTATTAACGCCATTTTTTTTAAATCAATATTTTGAAAACCCCCTACGTACTGGGCTAGTTTTTTTATATCTACTTACAAAATATTTTTCTTTTTTTGTTCTAGCTTGAAAATTATGATGTGTGCGAATACGCCCGTAGAGAACTATGATAAAAAGGAGTTTTCTTTCATCGGCTACTGCGTCGCCATTTTGTTTCAAAATAATAAAAAACAAATTCTTTTACTTTAAGAATTGTACTAACATGTATTAAAAACCGAATTTAAAAATATTGTTTTGTTTTTCTTAAGTATATTGTCAAAAATGACCCTTGATTTTGCCCTCCCAAAGGTATGTTCCCCCTGAACTTGATTTGTTCGTATGTCTGTATTTCCGGTTCAAAATTTGTAATCCATTTTTCAAGCACTTGCTGGCATCAGATTGAGCTGAAATTTGGCATACCTATGTAACTTCGGTGACGATGCAATGATATGGTACCATGGAGCTGGTCTGATGATGGAGGTGGAAGGTGGGCAATGTAACTCCTCAATAGCATATACCAGGACAGTCGAGTTTGTGCTCAATTGTTTTGTTATCATGAGCACTTTTCATTACACATGATAACGAGAGTCTGATAATGGTGGTAGGAGGTGGGAACTGAAATTTCCTTATGGCAAATAGTAGGACAATCGATTTGGGCTCGTTAACTTTGTTGACTTGAACACTACTCATAATTACACTATTATAAAGTTTCTCGCGACACCTTTATAACCTAAGGCAAGGTTTTTTATTACGCCGATGTCTGAATGGCGTGGGGGTCTGGTATGGTAATTAAACAAATTCTAATACTAAAAACTATAAAATAAAACAAATGTAAAAAAACTTTTTAAAAACAAGCTTCTATCTAAAAGGTACTGTATTAAAAAATAAAAAATAATGTTCCGTAAAATTGAAAATCAAAACAGTATAACTACCAAAAAGTCCCTTCCTTGGTCACTCATCATAGGTGCAAGTAATTAAAAGTCACATAAACGAACATATTCGTAAAGTATGAAATATACTTTTTACACGCTCGCGGCGTCAAACGTCATAAGTTCTAATACTACTTCAAAATTTCAGAAAAAAGCCTCAAGCTTTTAAAATTTATATCATGATGAGTGACCAAGGAAGGGACTTTTTTGTAGTTATGCTGTTTTGATTTTCAATTTTTCCGAACATTATTTTTCACTTCTCAGTGCAGTACCTTACAAATAAAAGCTTGTATCGAAAAAGTTTTTTTTACGTTTATTTTTTATGGAACCGTTCGATCGAAGCATCGTTTCGTGAATTGTGAAATGAGCTGGAACTAAAGTAATTGAGAGAAAAAAACAAATTACATTGTAACTCGTAACGGTGCTCCAAATTAGCAGAATCCGCGTCGAAGAAGCACTCCAAATTGTCAACACAATGATTAGTTTCGAAGAGAGGAAGCCGTTGCACAAAAGTGCGAATTGGCAGCTGCCGAAGTTCGACACATAACTTATCGAAAATAACGATAAAAATGATAAATCTCGGCGCGCCTAGTTCCCCTCCGGTCTCGATATTGTTTTTTAATTGAACGAGGAGTTCGCCTACCCGTTTCCTCGCTCCTGAAAAAAAGTTGGCTCGGAAATTTTTTCAATTAAAAACGCTCTCTGCGATTTCAGCTCCTCCCCCCCCCCCCCCCCCCGTCACTCTCTTCGTCCTGGGACGGTTTCGCGCGGCGTCGAATTCACGAAAGCGAAGTCGCACAGCGTCGAGGGGTTGGAAAGGTCGTTTTTAATTACTGTGGCATCGTTACGCATCGTCCGTTTCAGTAAGACCCGCGCGAGTTAGACGAGAACCATGTACGCGCGCACACACACGCGCGCGAGATGCTCTCAGGCCTCTGCGTCGCCGAAAGCACAAAAATAGAAATGGATGAAGAAAAAAAGTGCACGGAGCAAAAAAAAAAAGAAAAAGAAATTAACACGAAAAAGCGTGCTCTTTTGCCGAGCAGTGGAAACGGCCGTTAGCCCAGACGCAAGGACGAATAGGCTCCACCGCGTGATGAGTTTCATACATTGCATCGGACCTAATTCTTCGTTCGCGTATACGCGTTAAAGCCACCTAAAATGCAGGGAACACAAAGGCGTAGAAAAAAAGTGGCGTACCGGGGCCGGAAATTGAATGAGAAGCTGGACGTTAGTTTTGACAGCGGACGACCTCGTGCAAAAGCGGATAAATTGTTCCAAATGAATGGGAATAAGGGCCCTGCGGAGGTCCCCCATAGAAATTTATATACGTAAAAATATACTGCAAATTTATTTAATTAATAATTGTAATATATGTGAAATGTATGCCATATATTGAAAATATATGTTGCATATATGTGCCAAATTCTCATTTTCGTAACGTTTTTATATATGAGATGTATATGCGTGGTATTACTGTATATCAATGTATCATATATCAATGATATATGTAGCATTTACCCTGCATATATACCACATATATTTAGCATATATGTTGCATACACACTGCATACATACCACGTATATACAGATATGAGTAGCATATCTGTATATAGTGTTTATATGTAATAGTGTACATTAGCTGTAAGTTAAGTTTTTTTAAGTTTAGGTGTTAAGTTTCATTAAGTTTAACTGTAATAGTGTTTATACACAGCATATATTTATTGTCAGGAATATGTATCAAAAATGTATGCGTCATATATGACGCAAAAATGACACATATATGAGTCATATATGACGCATACATTTTTGATATATTTTTCTGACAAAAAAATAGATTGAAAATATATCGAAAATATATGCGTCGTATATGCCTCACATATGCATCATATATAGTGTTTATACGTAGCATATATTTTTTTGGTCAAAAAAATTTATCGAAAATATATGGGTCATATATGCGTCATATATTTGGTGCATGTATACTGAATATATACGTATTATTCTATTTTTCGTCACTACATATGCGACCGATATATATATATATATGTAGCATATATTTTCTGCATATATTTTACATACATAAATTTCCATGGGGGGTATATTGTGCAAGCGTAGGTTCTATTGTGATCTTCTATACTGTGGTACGCTACGGGGATGAATTTTCTTGAAATATAGGATGGCCTTTTTTCCAGATGATTTTACGAAGAGTCCGATACTCCCAAGGGTTATTTGACATTGGTGGGGGGGGGGGGGGGGGGGGGCAGTTTCCAAAAAATTCGCGTCGCAACTGTATCGTTAAGGCCTCCGGCCATAGTAACGGGTATGAAATCATGTGCGAATTTAACAATTTTTTTTCGCATGAAAAAGTGATTCACTCATAAAATTAATTACACATCTATTTAGTATGAATATCAAGCTGTTAGAAAAAAAATATATATATATATATATATATATATATATTTTCGATGTACAAAATGGCCGACCACTCGATACATCTCGAAACAGCTTTTTTCCAATTGCCATGACAAATAACTAGAACGGCTTGTCAGATACTTTCAAGGTTATTGCGTGATTTTTTGTTATTTCGTTAACCGTCTAATGGGGCATGATGAATACAAGCGATCGCAAACCCGGAATATTTTACAACGTACCACTATTTACGTGAGAAAGGGTGAAATGGAACTGGTAAAGCATTTGGTTCCTCTTCGACCGGTGTTTCTACCAGGGGAAGAAAAAGAACCTACGAATGATCAAAATGATATGGAAGCAAGATTATACGGACTAAACCTACAGAACTTAGACGATTGGCTTATCAAATTGATGGTATTGAGAATGAAACCACTTTTATATGCGAAAGATGCCAATAATTCGTGTCCCATCATTATCCCAGTGCAGGATCATCTTACCCCGCATACGGGGTAAGGTGGGAAAAATAGAGGTTTAATTAAAAAATTTTTTGCTTCCAAAATTGAAAGGTTAATAAATGTTGATTAGTTTTAAAAATAATTAAAGTTGACTGACTCATGTATATATTGTTTTATTTGAACATGACCTTAGCGTTATGATCCTGCCCCGACTTCCCCTATGTAAACCCTTAAGGGGCCAGTCCACTTTAGAGCCACGAAAAAAGGCTATTTTCGCGATTTTTTTGAGGATTTAAAAAAAGATATAAATATAAAAGTTGTTGGGCTTGATAAATAAAGTCTTAAAATGCATTTTAAAAAAAGTTTTAATTCATTTTTATTCATTTTTAAATACAAAAACTATAGTTTAACGTAACGCCTAAAAAATAGGTGGGCTAGGTAGCTCCATCACAACTCGGCAACGGCTTGTCTGAAACAAAAAATCCAAAGTCCATTAGATTCAGTATGACACCAGCTACAAAATGACCCTCGGATATAAAGTTTTATCAAAAAATAAAAAAAATGGCAGATGAAAAACGAAAAAAAAAATTTTAACGCGTTTCTTTCGCAGTTTTGCGCAAAAAAAGAGTGAAAATCGAAATTTTAACACGATCAAGGGTCATCTTGTTGCGAATCATGTTTACAATATGTGGTTCAAATTTCAAGAGAATCGGTTTATTCGTTTTCGAGATACGATGGAGCTAGATTTTGAAAACGTTGTTCCGAGATAAACGCGTTTGAAGTTTATACAATGAAAAACTCTTACCTAAACTCAATTGGCAATTCCTGCACCGTACAAAATCCCTTCTGATTAGTCATCATCGTCGATTTCTTCAAGTCATGCTTGCTTTAGATTTTTTGAAATTTTCAAAGTGGGCTGGCCTCTTAAGAATCGAATAAAAGCGCCGTTTCTTTTTCATTTGCTTCAACATACTCTCTCTCTCTCTCTCTCTCTCTCTCTCTCTCTCTCTCTCTTTCTCTCTCTCTCTCTCTCTCTCTCTCTCTCTCTCTCTCTCTCTCTCCTCTCTCTCTCTCTCTCTCTCTCCTCTCTCTCTCTCTCTCTCTCTCTCTCTCTCTCTCTCTCTCTCTCAGCGAAGTCTTCCGCACAACGCTTTTCACCCGGTCAGGACGCCAATGACCCGGTCTGATTTCCGGTTCAGAAAATAAGGTACGCCTGTTCGCGCCAGCACCTGGTGCGACTTAGCACTCGGCGATAAAAGCCCATAATTCCGTCGGTGAATTCGGAGCGAGACGCAAAAAAAAAATATCGGCCTGGGATTTGAGTAAGATCGCGCACGATGAGGTCGAAGGAACGAGGGCTTTACATCTCGTCGTTGATACTTTGGTGCCTTTTCTCGGTGCGCTGTCCCGAAACATCGTTTGGGATTCTCTCTCTCTCTCTCTCTCTCTCTCTCTCTCTCTCTCTCTCTCTCTCCATCTCTCTCTCTCGTTGAAGCGCCATTCTTAAGTTATAAATAGGAAAGAGAGTGAGCGGAAAAAGGAGAGAGTGAGAGCACTTCGACCACTGTCTCTCACTGCGGAGGGCATTGGGCAGAGGGGTGGTGAAGGGGATTTGACAGGGAGGAGGGAAGATTGAGTGCGTGAGGCCGGTGTACTCACCCTGGTCTATCGGAACACACTCGAAGGAGAACACGGAGAGAAATACGAGAGTGTCAGTTTGGCGTTATGTTTAGAACGTTTTCCACTGGGTAACAGAGAGTCAGAGGAACAAGGGGCAGGGGGGGCTGGGGGTTGCAAGAAAAATTGAAGAATTCGAACTGAAAGGAAATAACTGACCACACGCTCGTAACTTGTGCGAACGGACACCTGGTCATGCCATTCGACTCATTGAGATCGACTTTGACAACTGCCCCAACCCGAAATCTTCCTCGTTTCACTCATTCTCTACTTGCAACGGATCTTTTTCTTTTTCCTCCTCGTGCCATTCTTCATTCTTTTTTTTTTGTCTTTCGGCCTTACCTCGCTCTTGCGTTCACTGGCCTGAATGGCCGAGTACCGCGGAACGGTCGGATTTCCGCGTTTCGCAATTAGACCGAGAATTGTCACTCGCGAGGTTTGAAATCTTAACGAACATCGTCATTAAGTCTATTTATCTAGTCGAGAAAGGGGCTAGAACGAGGGAGAGCCAGAGCTTTCCTTTGGGAGCTTACGTAAGGATCGCAGCTTCATCGAGGCTACCTGGACAATTTTACTGAAATTCTTCACGGACGGCTTGACCGAATGCCAGACGGAAATTCAAAGTGGGCGCAGCTACTTTATGAGGACTCTTGGAACGTTGGGTTCAGAGACTGCAATTCTCGTTGCGCAGCTGCCAAGCTCAAGGGATGAGAGCATGCAAAATGTGGACGAAACAAGCTGCGGTGACAATTTTTTGGACAAGGGCGTATCTCACTTGTATTTTGATTGGGTGGATTTTTTTTGTTTTTTTTTTTTTCTATGTAAAGCACAACTTCGACGAGGAAATGTACAGGCATATATATTTCATTTTTTTACCTGCTGCGTCGTGCTATTCAATTTAGTAATTAAAAAATTTGCTTCGCGAGTACTGAGGGGCTTTGCCAGTGTGACGCTTTAAAAAATGATTTTTTTTGCCTTTTTCGACAGTTCATACTTTCAAGAATATCATTGTCATTTATATCATTTATATCAATATCATTTTATCCTGCAAAAATCGATTGTTAAATCTTTAAACGCGTTTTTCTCGAAATGAGATTTTTCAAATTTGCCGACATTGTAACTCAAAGAGCAATTATCCGATTGACTTGAAATTTGAACTGAGTACTCTTGAATATATTTTTTCTACAATGACGTAGGATATTTTTGATTGAATGAAAATTGACGATTTGGCACTGAAAAAAACGACCATTTTATAGGCAAGAAAACAGACTTTTTTTCATAACTACGCCATTTTGTTAGATTTTGATATTTTTCGAAAATCCTACGTCATTGTACAGGAAATACTTTCCAGTTTAACGACATTTTTTTTCCTTTTTCGGTTTCAGCTACTCAATCGGCCGGAATCATGTCAGCAGTGGAGGAACTTTTTTTTTTGGCGCCTCCGAAGCCAGCGCATAAGTTGCTTGGATCTCAATATTTTTTTATGAAAAAATTGTGTAATATAGGTCAAATATAGCCAAATATATTCTTAATTTTCCGAAACATTTAATTGAGTACTTTTCTTCCAAAAAAATCCCGAGAAGCATCCAAATTTTCAGCGTTCACACTGGTATAGCTCCTTAACTATTTATTCCGATTAATTTGTAATTGTCAATTGCTTCTTTTTTCATGGATACTGAAATTCGGATACGATTGTCAAGACGGGACGCTACTATGTCGGGTTAAAAAAATCGATTATTTTTTACCTGATTTTTAAAGTATACATATTTAAAAATATGTAAAAAAATGTAAAAAAAAAGGTCAAAATATTAATAATTGGTCAAGTTACAGACGATTCAGTGAGAGCAGCCCATATAGGGTCGCCTGTCGTAACAAAAATGCCAGCATTCAGCCATTAAACGGTTTGCTGATAATCGGCCAATAATTCGTCGACCAGCATTGGTGTACTGTTGGCGGATGAACGGCTTGCCAGATCTATGCCAGCCATTCGTGGGCCAATACTATCGCACCGATAATATGGCGATCAGCATTGGGGTATCGTAGGCAGATGAACGGCGTGCCAGATCTATGCCAGCCATTGATGGTTTGTTCTTGGGCGTTTTGCAAATGCAGGTCGTTAAACTGTAACACGTAAAAACAAGAGATAAGGTTTCGAAAAGCATATCCTACTGATGAAGCTGAAATTTTGCACCGACCTTCTTTTCAATATTTTAAGAGAACCTTTAAAAGGATATTGGCGACTAGCAATAGTTTTCGATATATCGGATATTGAAAGTTATTTATTTTACTGCGCTTCTACTATATTAAATAAATCCAAACAAAGCCATCCCACATGGCAAGTGATATGCACATACGGGCGAGCACTGTTTGCCAGGAAGCAGCGCGGCTGGAGGAGTGGGGGGTATCCATGGGATATATAGATATACTCGTATGGCGTGAAATAATAAACTTTACAATGCGATGTATGGAAAACTATTGCTAGTCGTCAAAAATCCGTTAACGGTTTCTCTTAGGATAATGAGAGGAAGTTCGGTGCAAAATTTCAGCTCGATCAGAGGAGTATGCTTTTCGGAACTTCACCCAAAACGAGCGAGTTATTTTTACAGCCTAAATGGACCAAAAAAATTGTCGGTAAACTTTAATGTCACGAATAAAATTATCGGCATAAAAGTAAGGAACGAACAAACGATGGGTCCTGTAAGTGTTAAAATGGCTAAGTGGGTAGTGTCACATCCGGAAGGGACGCGAACATAGTATTTTTGTTTCCCTCTTTGTTGCCTACGCCTAGCGCAATAGCACGGGATGAGGGTAAAAAGGGGTAGTGCGTGGGAAAGAATAGAATTAAGGAATTGACGCGATATTTCGATATTGAGGAATAATTCGACAGAATTGGTGTACGATTGACAATATGTTATTTATTATAAGACTACTAGACGGGTTAAAGCGATCAGGCCTACGATGAATGATACAGAAAAGAAAAAGGTATGGTTAGCTTACATTGGTTGTGTTTGACGCTCGGTCGCTCGCTCGCTCGCTTGCGTGGATGTTTGTTGTCGCTCGCGTTACAAGGGCCTTCGCTCTTGGCCTGGTGCGCTCGCTGGTACAATTGCTGGTAAGACGCTCGCAGGATTTTACGCTGGTCGTGTGTATACTCGACGTGTTTACTACGACGGGCACTACGCGTAGATAGAAATATGCACGGCGCGCAAGGTCGATGAATTGAGATTGATGATCACGGACCGATGATAGAAATTATACAAGTGTAAAATAAAACTTTTGTGACTCGAAAAATGAAGACGGTTCGTATGAAGGATAATCGGAGATATTCGTTAGGCTTCTGGGTTAAGACTTGATATAAGGAGTGATTCGGTTGACGCAAATATTGGTTGACGGAAGACTAAGTTCTGAATTTGATGAAGATTGTCGGGAGACTGGGATTGAGACTCGATAGAAGAACTTGATTTGATGGTAGTTGACGGGAGACTTGCTTCAGGAAGGAAGTCTTTCTTGATATGAAAATTAGGAGAGGTTCAGTAGTGGGAGAAGGAACCTCGGTGAGAGTGTCGTCTTGGTCATCTAGTTCTTCGGGGATTGGTCCATTGGTCGTGAAGATATCGGTTGATTAGCGTCATTGGTCGCGGTATGGTGTGGGAATACTTTACAAATTCGTTAGGCACGTGCGTGGCCTTATTTCAGGGCATCGGTTCTGACTAATATGCGTATGACGAGAAGGAGACCTTTGTCTCGTGTTTCGGCGAAAGAGCGCATGAGATATAGAGTTCGATATCAGAGACCTAAGCATTCGCATGGTTTGTGTTATGTCAATTTATGGCTATGGTGACTTCTCATATCGAGAAGTTTGTATATCGGACTACGCTGCGAGACCGGATGTCTTATTTTTCATTCAGTGTTATAAATTCGTCGGAGCCGTCTAGGCTATGTTATGATGAAGTAATCTAGGGTCGCGGCTTCTCTTGGTCACCATGCGGATGGGCCGGCGTAGAGTTTTTGGAGTCTGTTGATCGAGTTGATGGTTGGTTTTTCGTTCGACAGCTCTTCTTGGAATATGCGCCTGAGATCGTGTTCTTGTTGACAGCCAATGGGATAGGAAAAGTCGATGACTGTGGCGGTGCTGCTATCGTATATATATCGCTGTAGGTTGAATATGCGTGCGAAACGTACGCACGTTCCTTTTTACGCTGTTACGCGTCTTATTCTTAGATTTATTCATTTAATAATAAGCTTTTAACGGCAAATGAGGATATTGGAAATAACCGAGAGAAGGCACATTCGCTAGGATGTAACACCTCCCCGGTTTAAGATTGAGCGTCCCGCTCAATTATTGTGAATGTTCCGAAGGTTATCTCAATATCGTCATCAGCCTATTCTTAAACGGTTGCGGTGTCGGTAGGTACAATTTTTGGATTAGAGTAGTTTGTAGACTATAGAAAAAGGAAAGTATGTGTGTCTTATTATTGTATGTGTAGATCTTTGCATGAGAATATGTTTGGTTATTGTATATCTAGATCTTTATATGAGGGAATTTTTTTTGTTCTCCTTCTTTTGTTCTTCTTCATGTATAGATGCTTATTTGCTTATTTTACCCTATCTCTTACTTGACAAGATTAAAAGAACGATGACAAAAAATAAATTATTAGCACGATCTGAATTATCATAAGTCTCCTCGTGCGAATTTAAGAGAAGGAACGAGGTTTGGAGGATTGATTGTTTTCTGAATGATCGGAGAGGACAGAGTACAGATCATATGCTGTAGCGTTGATATTGGCCCTCTGGTTCAGCTGGAGGGGCCGACACGAGTTGCTGAAGTTCTTGACCAGTCACTGCATCCGTTGAGATTTTCTTCTTGGGTTGTTTAGCCCGGTGCATCAGGAGGTACGTAACCGAGTCCCATACTGCACCAACGAGATAACTTGACCAGCCGTCCACAGGGTGTAGGCTGTATGCATGGATCGCCGTATCTACGAGGACCTTGATCGCTCGCACGACGAGTGACGTTCGGGTGAAACCAGCGCTTGCTGTACCGAATTGAATGAATTTTCCAGGTGCGATTCCAGATGGAGTAGGCTTGGTGTTATATATTGTTGTTATCCAGGAGATTTAACAACTTGTTCTCCGGACTGGTAGTGTTCTGACTACTGATGTCCCGTGCCATATTGTTTACGGGGTTTCTCCAAGGGAAACATTACGCGATCTCGTACGTTGTCGATATCTTCTTTGGAGTACATCGCACAGGATGCTGATGATGTTGAGTTGATGTATCGTTAAGTAGATTTCGTCGATGGATTCATGTTTGCAGGTGGTGTGGCTTCGACCAGAACAGGGATGAACTTGTACCAGGTGTCTCCGAAGAGGTAATATGAGGGAAGTAAGGAATTGCAGATTGTTTGAGTTTTTCTTTTGGTAATTGGTTATATGTGAGTTCGAGGAGTAAGGAGATATTTTACGTTCCCACGAGTGACAGGAGATTGATGGTAAAATTCTTTTAACCTGGTCAGATTTACTTGTACTCTTATATATTGAATAACGTGTACTCTTTCGTCAGAAAGTACCGCCTATAACGCGGATTCTTCGCTAAATTGTAGAGAATTTGTCCGAGGCTTGGATCGCTGATAACAAATTATTTTGGAGCATTCGGTGCTCTTTTTTCACCGTTTCGTAGGAATATCGTAATACAATGATCCGCTAATGTAATAAAATTACTACGTATATGAATTTCAAATGCTTGTAGGAAATTATATCTAGGTTTGCGACTGGAAATCTTCCTTGAATTGCGAAATAGTTAGTTCGGCGAGTTTTGAATATACACAAGATCGCATGTTCTGTACTGTGGAGACTGTAACTAAAAATTTGATCTGTTTTTCTCATTGCGAGTGCAAAGATGATATCGTTGAGCATTACAGAAAAGGTTGATTACGGCCATCTGAAAAACAGGTTAATTATTAAGATTATTTATTTAATTAGGATTGAAATCGTTTTTGGGGACACCCTTGTGTCCTCCAGGGTCATGCGTCTTACCCGTTGAGTTGGTGAAATAAACCGGATTATCGTTTCGAAAATGAAACAACTCTTTGGTATTGATGAAATTTGCAATTTTGAATTCTGATATTTTTCTTTCCTCCGCTGGAGGATCTTTATCTTCGGAGGGTTGTGAATCGAGAAAGTTGAAATCTGAATTTGTCGAATTATCGGAATTAGGATTGGTGAAGTTTTTGAAGCGAGGGATCGGAAGTGCTTTGCGCTTGTCAGGGCCCTCAGCTGATTTAGGGGCAATGCCCTCCGCGGGTCGACTAGTGCGTATGGGTCTTACTATTTCGGCCTTCGTCTCGCCGTCGCTACTCTCTGCGTAATTTATGAGTTTACGAGTTCGACGCGTAAGGTGTCGATTTTGGGAGTGCGCGTCTATGCGTTCGACTGCCGGCGCATCGGCCTTGACGGTAGCGTAGTCGCCACATGATTCGTGCACTTGTTCCATAGATCTCTTCACTTGAGAGCGAATGACGATGTTTATATTTTTCTCACGCGGGACGGGATGGACATCTGCTCGAACAGTAAAGTTCGTTGGATTTTTGTTTTCGTCATTGCTCTTGCTAGTCTGGTCTAATCTGCGCGCTAAATCTTGTAATGCGATTTTCGAATTCTCGATTATATGCGATGTTGACTTAGAGGTGACGATAGAATTTACGTTCGTTCGCGAATTTGCTTTTGTGATTGAAATTTGATTCGAGTTTTGTTTTATTTTGGGTTTTTCTTTTTTGTTTGGATTTTGAATTGTTTTGGATTTTTCTTTTTCGTTTCGATTTTGTTTTATTTTGGGTTTTTCTCTTTCGTTTTGTTTTTGAATCGTATTGGATTTTTCTTCGTCATTTTGGTTTTGTGTTATTTCGCGTTTTTCTTTTCCGTTTGGATTTTGAATTGTTTTGGGTTTTTCTTTTTCGTTTTGGGTTTTATTTGTTTTTGATTTTGCTTTTTGTTCCTCGTTTCGATTTTGATTTGGTTTTGATTTAATTTTTTCGTTTTGGTTTTGTTTGGGTTTTTGTTCAATTTTTTCCTTTTCGTTTGTTTTTGTTTTTGATTTTTCCTCGCTACTGAATTTTTTATTTGATTTTCCTAGCTCGTCGCTCTCGTCGGAGTGATGGCAAGGTTTTGTTTCGACGTTTTTTGTCGAAGTTTTTTGATTGGCCACTTTCGGGCTCTGGATTAGCGTAGTTGTCATGCAATCTACGACTAGAATAGAAGGATCACGAGGAATTGGACTGGAATTTAAGATTGTCGTGCAATCTGATTTTGGTTTTTGTTCAATTTTTTCTTTTTCGATTGTTTTTGTTTTTGATTCTTCCTCGCTACTGAATATTTTTTTTGGTTTTGCTTGCTCGTCACTCTCGTCGGAGTGAAGGCAAGGTTTTGCTTCGACGTTTTTTGTCGAAGTTTTTTGATTGGCCACTTTCGGGCTCTGGATTAGCGTAGTTGTCGTGCAATCTACGTTCGAATTAGGATTAGAATCATGAGGAACTGGATTAGAATCGCAGATTGTCCTGCGATCTGATTTCATTTTTTGTTTGGTTTGGTTTTCCACGATGTCGAATTCCTGTAGTTTTATGACCGGCACGATCGGTCGTACGGCGTCATTTGTTGGATTGGGATCCTTCGAATGGGCCTTTCCGTCGATGTTTGTTACCAGACAGTCGCCGGCGTAAACATCCTTACCGATTTTTAAAGGCGGGATATACCCTTCCTTTAACGTGCGGTTTTCGACTCTCATGGGGAAAGCGGTTTCGAACGCGCGGGGATTTCTACTATCTCGTTGTGTTCGTTTGTTCGCTCGAACGGCCATGCCATGCGAAGGACATTTGTCGGCTGTGTGCCCTAAGTTTTTACACAATTGACAGGTCGTGGCGCGGGAGTTCTGATCGGTGTAACACCTGTCGGCGGTGTGACCGAGTTTTTTGCAAATTTGACAAATGACCGAGCATTGCTCGTTTGGTTTTTTTCTGCACTCGATGGCACTGTGGCCTTGACCTTTGCAAATTTGGCATGTAAGGATTGCGAATCGGCAAGCTTCGGTCGGATGATTATTCTTTTTGCAAATATTACAGATCTTGATTGACTTGATCGGAACGGGTTTAATGGAAGGCGAGTGCAACTGTTTTCGCAATGCGATTTCATGTTCAATTTGTATAGCGTGGTCGATCGCGACGTCGATGTTGGCACACGGAGGGAGTCGTTGTTCAATTTCCCCCTTTAATCCACGTTTAAAACACGTCAGGAAGTAGTCGTCTACTGTTATTCTGAATACGGGGTCGTCCGCCCCATCATTCGATAGGTTTCGCGCCTCGATTATTTCCCTTGCCTTTTTCCTGATTTTTACGGAAAAATCTATGACACTGTCGTTGGCCGTTTGAAAGATATTATTGAGTTCTCCCAATAATTGCATTACGGATTTATTTGGTGCATATATTTTTTTTAGGAATTTGTTTAGTGCTTCTATCGTTTCGAATTTCGTCCCGTGGATTGCTTCTTTAGCTTGATTTTTCAATTTGTTTCTTATTAATTTTGCTAAATATTTTTCGGCTTCGGGAGGGAGCATATCTTTTGCATCCTCGCACCCAGTTATGAATTCTGATAAAGGGATATTTTGTCCGTCGAATTCAGGGACGCAGGTTATGGCGTCTGTTAGAGATATTAACTGGTTTGTTCCTAACGTCGTCATTGTTTTTGTGGGTTTGTTTTCGATTTTTGAGAATTTTTGTAATTTTTTGGTCGATCGTTTAGGTGGTTCCAAACCAGGTAACAAATCCGATGCATAAATTTCCGAATCACTTATGGACACTAGGTCAATTAGCACATTCCCTTTTTAATATCCCGGACGAGCCCCCAAAAATTTATATGTCACATCCGGAAGGGACGCGAACATAGTATTTTTGTTTCCCTCTTTGTTGCCTACGCCTAGCGCAATAGCACGGGATGAGGGTAAAAAGGGGTAGTGCGTGGGAAAGAATAGAATTAAGGAATTGACGCGATATTTCGATATTGAGGAATAATTCGACAGAATTGGTGTACGATTGACAATATGTTATTTATTATAAGACTACTAGACGGGTTAAAGCGATCAGGCCTACGATGAATGATACAGAAAAGAAAAAGGTATGGTTAGCTTACATTGGTTGTGTTTGACGCTCGGTCGCTCGCTCGCTCGCTTGCGTGGATGTTTGTTGTCGCTCGCGTTACAAGGGCCTTCGCTCTTGGCCTGGTGCGCTCGCTGGTACAATTGCTGGTAAGACGCTCGCAGGATTTTACGCTGGTCGTGTGTATACTCGACGTGTTTACTACGACGGGCACTACGCGTAGATAGAAATATGCACGGCGCGCAAGGTCGATGAATTGAGATTGATGATCACGGACCGATGATAGAAATTATACAAGTGTAAAATAAAACTTTTGTGACTCGAAAAATGAAGACGGTTCGTATGAAGGATAATCGGAGATATTCGTTAGGCTTCTGGGTTAAGACTTGATATAAGGAGTGATTCGGTTGACGCAAATATTGGTTGACGGAAGACTAAGTTCTGAATTTGATGAAGATTGTCGGGAGACTGGGATTGAGACTCGATAGAAGAACTTGATTTGATGGTAGTTGACGGGAGACTTGCTTCAGGAAGGAAGTCTTTCTTGATATGAAAATTAGGAGAGGTTCAGTAGTGGGAGAAGGAACCTCAGTGAGAGTGTCGTCTTGGTCATCTAGTTCTTCGGGGATTGGTCCATTGGTCGTGAAGATATCGGTTGATTAGCGTCATTGGTCGCGGTATGGTGTGGGAATACTTTACAAATTCGTTAGGCACGTGCGTGGCCTTATTTCAGGGCATCGGTTCTGACTAATATGCGTATGACGAGAAGGAGACCTTTGTCTCGTGTTTCGGCGAAAGAGCGCATGAGATATAGAGTTCGATATCAGAGACCTAAGCATTCGCATGGTTTGTGTTATGTCAATTTATGGCTATGGTGACTTCTCATATCGAGAAGTTTGTATATCGGACTACGCTGCGAGACCGGATGTCTTATTTTTCATTCAGTGTTATAAATTCGTCGGAGCCGTCTAGGCTATGTTATGATGAAGTAATCTAGGGTCGCGGCTTCTCTTGGTCACCATGCGGATGGGCCGGCGTAGAGTTTTTGGAGTCTGTTGATCGAGTTGATGGTTGGTTTTTCGTTCGACAGCTCTTCTTGGAATATGCGCCTGAGATCGTGTTCTTGTTGACAGCCAATGGGATAGGAAAAGTCGATGACTGTGGCGGTGCTGCTATCGTATATATATCGCTGTAGGTTGAATATGCGTGCGAAACGTACGCACGTTCCTTTTTACGCTGTTACGCGTCTTATTCTTAGATTTATTCATTTAATAATAAGCTTTTAACGGCAAATGAGGATATTGGAAATAACCGAGAGAAGGCACATTCGCTAGGATGTAACAGTAGGGCGCTCGACACTAGAACGAAAGGCGCAGGTTCGATCCCGATGAATGGTAAAAATTTGAACAATGCAGAAACTGTTTTTAATGCAATTATTCTATGTACATGGACATAAGTAAAGCATAAGAAAACAAAAAAGATACTACTAGAATTATTATATTCATAATTTGTCAATTTTTTGTTTTTCATTTCCGGCAGAAGATCCGGCAGCCGTTGCTGGGCCAATATGGGCGTATGATAGTTGGCCCAGTCTTAGCAGCCATTCATGGTTTACCATTACTAACCATGCATGGTGCGGAACTGGCCCGTTTATATAGCCATTACCGCGCCATCGTTTGTTCTCTGGCAACCAGTCGTGGGCCATTACTGTGCCGATTGTAAAACCCTATTTGGGAGGTAGCGCAGCGATTTACGTATACTAATAGTTGTTTAATTTAGGATTTTTCAAACCCTCGAATAATAGTAATGTCGTGAAAATTACACATTTTGTACCACCCGCCATTTTGAGAATGTTGTTTCGAAAAAACGGCCACCCACGACGGAAACTTCATTTACATAGATTATACAACTTTTCATTTTTCAGACCAACCATTGTCAAGTTATCGATCCGGCCGTTGGAGCTCATGTTTTATACAGAGCCTCCATTATACCTCAATAGGGTCGTAAATTTTGAATTCTATCAATTAAAAATTTACACGAAATACGCTTAATATATGCTTAATAACATACTTTTTTCCAAATCCCAAATAATTAGTGTAGTTAAAAAAAATGGAAAAACGACCTTTTTCCGCCTGTCACATTGGTGCCCTCCCTCACAAATTTATGGAGAATTTTCATTCAACGAAAGGGTTTGTGAATTCGGACTTTTTTTCAATTGCGAAGTAAGAATCATAATTAACGTATTGTTTAATCTGCAGGTTGGAAAAATGTAGTGCCCGCCATGCGCAAACATGCCTCAGTTTACCACGCCCGTATCTTTATTTAAAAACGTGTTTAAGCCTCAGGAAGTTATGCAATTACGAAATGAAATTAAAAAATGTGCATACGTACAAGTGTGTGGTGGTTCTGCAAAATTCGAAGGTCTATATACAACTTTGAACGGCTTTAGTTGCAGCACTGCAATTCCACGTACACGAGTACACATTCAGCGCCGACAACTTCGAACTTGCGATCCCTTTATTTCGTGTTATTTCCATAATATCATGGTTATGGGCCTCTGTAGGAATTAAAGATTCAGCTTTTTCAATATTTTATTTAAAAAACACATCTACAAGCCTCTTCGAATGTTCAATTTTACAAACATCAGCTGCATTTCTCCCTGCGAATCCATTTTTATCGAAGGACCGTTGCCATCCAACAAATTTCAACCTGAATGGTGCATCCAACTAACACAACCGTCCGATAAAATATCCGTCGATTTCAACCTCACAAATCGCACCAAGGAAATTTATGGTATTGAAGCTTGCATCGTCTCAACGCAAATAAACTTCTTCACATTCTAATGTCCTTATTTTCAAAATTATGCAAAATCCGTTTTTGCATATTTATATCGGAGATTCGGAGATCTAGAATGAGTGTCAAAAAAATAAATGGAGGCACAATTTTCCAAAAGAAATCCACAATTATCCATTTTCACTGCATGCCAACAATGCGAACTTCAATCTCATAGAAATATACGAAAATACCAAACGGCGCCATAAAACTATATCGAACGAAATTTTCTTGCCGTCCTTATTTTTATCTTTGGGAAAAATGTCCTTGCAAGCCATATAATTCAAAGCCAGTCAGATTTTCGACGATCCCAAGTGTTGCATCTAGTGAAAGGATTGCAGGTATTTTTGTTGTCGCTCGTGTCGTGTGTATACAACACGCTCTGTTACCCGCTCTCTCGAAACTCAATGCTCAAAGCTCTCCGGTGGAATAAATATTTTCTTATCTGTCGCTTGCAGAGACCTTGAGACCTGGATTCTATATGATTTCAAACACACACATTATATACAGGGTGTCCTGTTATGAATCTTTAATCCTGTAACTGTAGATAGGTCAGATCATGTCCTACTATTCGAAATATTGGGCTTTATGTTATTAAAAAAAATAATCTGCTTTTGGTTTTCCGTATGCCGTTTCTACAAATGATATACGAGGGTGGGGTGAAAAGTTTCCGGCCTGACCAAGAAAAACGATATTTAAACATTTTTTTTTGCTTTATTTTTCAACATAATCTCCATCAACATTGATACATTTCTCATAACTCTCGCATCCCAAAAAACAGTAGCCATAACCTTATTTGCCGATAAAATTGTTTTTGCCTTCTTTGGGGTTGGTTCCCCTTTTCCAACCCACTGTTTTGACTGTTCTTTACTTTCAGGAGTGTAGTGGTGGACTCATGTCTCATCAACTGTTATGAATCGACGCAAAAATTCGTTTGGATTACGTCTATACAGCGCCAAATTGTCGGTAGCGTCGAGCGTTCGCAAACGCTCGATTGGTCGAGCGTTAGCAAACGCGGCACCCACCTTGCACACAGCTTTTCCATGTTCAAATGGTTGTGCAAAATATTTCGCACATGTTCAGCTGACATCCTACAGGTCTCCGCTATCTCATGCACTTTTAACCTGCGGTCTTCCAACACTATTTTATGGATTTTTTCAATCATCTCTGAAGTTGTGACTTCAACGGGCCGTCCTGAGCGAAGATCGTCAGAGGTGCTCACACGACCAATTTTAAATTCAGAAACCCACTGATTAATAGTTGAATATGATGGGGAGGCGTCTCCTAGTGCTGAATCCATCTCTTCTTTTATTTGTTTTGGTGTAAAACCTTTCAAATGGAAGTATTTGATGACAGCACGTTTTTCCAATTTTTCCATTTTTACGAAAACAACGGAAGCGTCTCGCGCAATGTGCTCTCAAATGCAAACTAACATAGCGATTGGGCTGAAACTGTATATACAAGCTCGGTAGGAATGGTACTGTAGGAAGCCGCTCCAAAACTAGATCTAGTTGCACCATCTCTTGGTCAGGCCGGAAACTTTTCACCCCACCCTCGTAAATCGACAACAACTGAGCAACTTTTAAAAGTAATTGGCACGATATGCGTAGTACATTTTTTTTACACCGCAGGCTATCAGTCAGATGTTCGAATTGGTTTGAATGAAAATTCTGCATAAGATCTTTTTTCATAAAGTTTCATTAAGGGGTCTTCTCACTTTAGACGCTAAAAAAGCTATTTTCATAATTTTTTTAATAGCTTTACATTATCGATATTGATATAAAAGTTGTTACACTTAATAAATGCACTTTCGAAATACATTTAAAAAATTTTGTATGTATTTATGTAACCCAAATAAACTTTAAACGCGTTTTTCTCGAAACAAGGTTTTTCGACGGCTTGTTGATAAAATCTTCGAAACTACTGAACCGATCCTTATGAAATTTTAACCACATATTCTTTACAACTATGGCTATAGCGCACATCAAGATTTTTTATAATTTTGATATTTATTATTTTTTTTCGTTAAAAACGGTGAAAAACACGTTTTTTTGTTTTTTCGAAAAACGTCCGCCATTTTGTCATTTTTGCATATATAAAAAAATTGTATGATATGCGCTATAGCCATTGACATGGTGAATCTAAAACCGTTTGATTTTTTGTTTCGGATCATCCATCTCCGAGATTTCATCAACAGCGCAGACCTAACAATTTTTCAGGACATTTTTTTAACTACTATTTTTGTCTATAAATAGTGACTTAAGGCGTTATACGCAGTTGCAAGGCTAAAAAAGTCGTTTTTTCACGATTTTTTTCTGGAAAAGGATCTCATTTGGGCAAAACGAAAAGTATTAGGCAGTGTGGTGGCATATTTTAGCTTCAGATTGGCATTTTTTATTTTCAAAAATATTCATTAACATTGCTCCTGTAGGAAGACTCCTGGAGGTCCCCGAAAAAAAGTGTCCGGCGGTGAGCAAGGTATCTCCGGTTTGGATTATCTAAAATGAAAAAACCAAAAAGATTCTTTTAGGGAATGGATGAATCTAGGTATTGATCGAAGGAGTAGTCGAAATATTAATTTTTGACAAAATGGTGGCTCCGGAAAGAAACAATTTCGATTTTCGACCAAATTTTTTTCGTTCAATGGTTGAAAAAA